>JAWNGG020000102.1:0-600000 GCA_036937485.2 Tetragonisca angustula | reverse complement strand
TGAATTTTAAAACACTGTGTCGAAAAAAAAATCTTCTTTTGTTTCATTATTTTATTACACATATTATCTTCGTACATGCTCTCATTTTATATACGAAGTATATTTGAACTAAATTTCATCACTGTATGTATCTCTCACGTTTATAAATATTATAAACATATAATATCAATTACTATGAAGCATTCCAGCAAGTGATCAAATACTCGTGAATGGTAGCGTTTTAAAATTTGTCTAAAATACCAACTGTTCGAAAAGTACTATTTTTATATGTACGGAGTGTCCCATTAGTAGTAAGGAGGTGATTCTACTTTTTTTTTATTCAAGCATTCGTTTTCGAGAGAATCGAGCTTGAAAATTTATCGTTAAGTATATTTGAATTTAGCCAATTCTATACGTGACAGGAAAGAACAATTAACAGAAAGTTATCCCGCGTAAAGAATGTGGAATAAAATTCCTCTCCAAAAGACGCTTCGTTTCCGTGAGAATCGAGTTTGAGAGTTTATCAAGTACACATTTAAAGCACTGTTTTCTATATAAAACGACGCCTTGAACGAAACAAAATTTATTCTACGCTTTTCACTTGCTTTTGCGCATAGCCTGTTGATTATTCAGATTCAAGTATATACTTGATAACTTTTCAAATTCGATTCGCACGGAAACGAGGGCTTTTTAACGAAGAAACGTTGTTCCTCTCTTTCGACTTGTTTTTTTCACGCAAAAATCATCTGCTACTCGGTTGTTACACCGAGTTATTAGACACCTTGTCAATTTTCTAAAAACATGCAACACATGTTTGTTCTCCGAGTGCTGCCGATCGCAGTCGCCGGTTGGAGAAAGAAAAATTCGCGTCGTTCGCTGGAATCTCACGGTTAATTCGTGTTAGTGCGCGTCCCGGAAAAGCCACTGCCCAAGTGGGCTCTTATTTTGCGAGCATTACCACATCTCGTTTACCAGGGAAATTCCCCCAGTAAATCCGTGCCGGAGTCACTTGGCCGACTCGTAAGAAGCACGGTACACAGCGTTAACCGTCGGGAAGAGGGTGGATGAAGTATCGTTTCGGATGCTCGAAAGTCCAAGTGGCTTACAAATCGCGAATTTCCGTCGCGCCGGCAGCGACGTTTCCGCGTATATAGGTATCTGACGTGTATCTAGCTGTGCGTCGCGCAGCTGGCTTCTGCCTTTCGCCGGTACGCGCGCGCGCTCGCAAACAGCAAAATTTGAGAAATCTCGGAACGACACTCGGCTCGCCTTTCGAAAGTTCGAAAGTGTCCCCCCCCCCTCCCCCCTCCCCGAAATCTTCGTTCCTCCGCGTCGCGGATTTTTATTGCGAGCGGTGCACGCTCGTCTTTCGTTGATGGGTCGTGACTTCTCTCTTAGAAAGTTTTTTCATTTTTTTTCGCCTGTCTTTTTTTTTCTTTTTTTTTCTTTTTTCACGAGGTCGAATTCAAAGCAACGACGCGACGTTGAAAAGTTGACGATTCGACGAACTCGTGGTTTGATGGCTCTAGGAATAGAGTCCCATGTCTCGGGACGCCGATCTTCACGTTACTTTGGAATTTCGTGCTTCCTGCGCCGCGTTCTCTCGATAAACAAATTGTTTCGAAACCGTGCAAGCTACGGAGGACTGTAACATTTAACAGAGAATCAAATTGCCAGTACGTTCGTTGAGTTCTGCTCATTTGTATCCAATTGTATTCGCAAAAGTCGCTCGTCTCACTGGAAACCTCGCATCGCCGCAAATGTTCGAGATATTTGGGCGAGATGGTATTTTTCGAAATTGAAACGCAACGAGAATTCAGAAATTTTATGAAAACCACGTTCCAACGATGACTCGTGGAACGTGGAAACGTTGACTTAATTCCTCGGAGAAACTTGCAAGGAAATTTTGAACGCCGAAGGTGTAAAGTGGAAGTTGCGTTCGAAACGAGAAAAGGAAAGAAAAGGGAGAAAATAACAAGATGACCTCGGTACTCGATGGTGTGTGTCGTGACGGTCTTCTCGCACCTGAACTTGCAGCTATCGAGCGCTCAATTGAAATCTTAATGTCCGATGTCACGCACGAAAGTAACGGGTAGCACGTGTTTCTGCGCTCGCGGCATGGAAATCGTCGGCCGCGAAGTCGAACGACGAGTAGCCGAGAGGTGTGGGAGGAGGAGACGGAGGAGGCTTAAGCTCGATTAATCCTCCTTTAACGGTAATATTCCATTAATCCATCGATAAACAGTTGCACCGTTATCAATGGGCGGGGAGTGACGGGGGGGATGCCGACTGATAACGCGTTATCATTAATTACACAATGCTGGAACGCGTTTCTGGTAAACGGAACGCGTTCCGTCACATCCAGAGAGAAAATCGGGCTACAGCGACGGATAAATGCAACTGCTTTCCGGGACGGTGCCTGCCGGCCGGTTTCAACAGGCAAGTGGGTTAGCCGGCGAAACTCTGCCCGGTGTAACCTTCTTTTCGGCAATTCTCGTGCCGAAAAAGAGCCTCGGCCTCGATAACCGATGGCAGAATCCGTCCAGAAAAGTTCGACGTATCCGTCTCCGGGGCACACCGATCACCCATCCGTTCCATTCTTTCTTCTCTGTCTCTCTCTGTCTGTCTCTCTCTCTCTTTCTTCGTGTACGTGTATACATTGTACGTCGTCTGATTCCCGTGTATTTGTACACGGGCTTTGCCAGTATCGTGCAAACTCTTTCTCTCTCTCTCTCTGAGGTTACTCTCTCGCGCAGTCGTCTCGCAATTATTATGCTAATACGTAGAAATAAAACTTGGAAGCTCTGTCTCCTCTCTCTTTCTCTCCCTTCTTACGTCCGTCGCCCTATTTCTCCCCGATTTATCCCTGTCTCTCCTATCCCTTATTCTTCCATTTCTTTCCTTTTCTTTTCTTTTCTTTTTTTTCTTTCTCTCCTTCTACGGTTTTTTGTCCCCCTGACCAGCGTTCGTTTTCCCTCTTACTCGTCGCTCCGGCTTCGTACGAAGTCCCGTTATTATTATTAAATGGAATCTCAAGGCTAGCCGGGTCGGCCGGATCGATATTTATCGGATTGAATTGGCGGGGGTTGCGCTCGGGAGAATGTGGGTGGACGAGGCTCGATCGTCGTCGTCGTCGTCGTCGTCGTCGGGATCGGAGAGCTTCGGTGACGATGGTAATGTCCCCCCGTTTCCTGTAAACTCTCTTGCCGGATTTCTTGCCACGATCTGATCCGCGCACTCGTAATTTTTCTTGCCGCGTGGGCGTTCCACGAGCTTAACAAAGCTCTTGCACGCCTCTGCTCGGCCACGCTTCCGTCTCGCCACCGTCGTCGACACGCTCCTTTTCGTCCGTGAACACGGCGGAACGCGACCGTCCACGCCGGAGAGTGGCGTTGCACGCGTGTTTTCTATTTGCAACGATAGGTAATTTTCCAGCAACGTTTGCACGAAATAGGAAACGAAAATCTCGAAGAGGTATTTGCAAGGTTTGCATCGCGTTCTGAATATCGTGGCATTTAATTTTTTTTTTTTTCTGAAACGCGCGTCGAGAATTCTTCTGTTTCAAAATTGCAATATTTTAAGTTTTAAGTATAACTATTTAAGTATAACCCAGTCAAAGCAAATAATAAATTTATTATTTCTATAATGTGAATTTCCATCCAGTGATATCATACCGACGAGTTCGAAAAAGAAAGCGACGAATTGTACACGGTTTGGTCGCTCGTTATGGTCCGCGATCAGTTGCCAGCGCGAAGTGGTTGAAACGTAAATTCTCGTGGTAGGAATCTAAACGATATCTCTCGTTTAAAATCTTATGTGGCAAATTTGCATTCGCGCACAACTCGAGAAAGTATATTCCGTTAGAAAAAATGGTAAACTGGCTTTCGAACGGGATCAGATATTATTTTATTATATTAATTCGAAGAAACAACGCAACACGAAGTATTTAATACAATTTCTCATCTTGTCAATGTGCATTTGTTCAGAACGATAGTCGAAACAAAATTCATAACAAGTGATATTATTTATAGAATGTAGCACAGTGTC
Source organism: Tetragonisca angustula (assembly GCA_036937485.2). Lineage (NCBI taxonomy): Eukaryota > Metazoa > Arthropoda > Insecta > Hymenoptera > Apidae > Tetragonisca > Tetragonisca angustula. The sequence continues at coordinate 595,974 of JAWNGG020000102.1, read as the reverse complement.
ACACGACTCAAGGAGAGCAGCATAATTTCTGCTTATCCCGGCCAAATTACGAAGATTAATGAATAAGATTTTCATAATTAATGAACGGCTGTCGCTGCGACATTTTTCCAATAGCAACTCGAAAATTGCGTTTTTCTCGGGCCACTTTCTTCGCAAGTCAGCGACATGTAAATTTCGCAATTTTAGAATTTGCTAATGTATTACTGTATTTAGTTCTAATTTAATTGCATGTAAAAGTTTACACTGTCACGTATTTTTGAAACTCACGCTTAAAATAGGAAGTTTTTTTTTCGTTGGTCTTTTTGGAAAGATGCTTCAAAATTGGAATTTTTCTGTAGATCGAAAGTAACACTTTGTGACACTTTGAATTTTCAAAATGGAAAGTCTTTGTTGATCGATGAATCGGATTAGAAATCCAAGCAACGTGATCGATCTGAGGAATGATCTCATCGTGATCGGAAAATGGCAAAGAATCATTGACAATGTTGTGTGAAATGGTATATTTATGATAATAGGGCAATTAATACTCATTAGTATTCTCAAACCATTTTATATGAAAGACACGAGGGAAGATGAAAGACATAAAAAATCGATTTATCTTGATTTTCTGAAGCATTTTCATACCGGTATTTATAATGAAATGAACATATTAAAAATTTCAGAGATTGATGGTTGTTCTGATTAAACTTACCAGAGATGTATAATTGTTTATCAAATCAGTCGTTGCAACGAAGAAATGAATATTTTGTAAATCTTGTACAAATCTGTCACGTTATATAATATCTTACGTAATACTTTACATATCAATCGTTAAAAAAATATTTTCATATTTTCCAACAAACAAGTCAAATTATTATGAGGACTCGCTGTACGATAAAGAAGTAACACATTTTCAGTCTTTGCATATAATTTCTAGTTAGAGTTTTTCGTGCTAATTTACAAAAATTGAAAATGGATGATGAAATATGAAGAAACGTTCGAAAATCTTCAATATTATACATTCGAGATGTGTTCGCGTATTTATTATAAACCGACACTCTGTCTAAAAGTAAGATTATCGATACCCGTGATTCGACGATTTAATCGCGAGTAATACACCTGTAACGCATTGAAGTAACACGAAATCGCTTTTTGTTGTTTCTCGTTTCTTTCTTTTTTCTTTTCTTCTCTTTTTCATCGACCAATAAATACCAACGTGCGTTTCTTGCGTGATCTTGAACGCTTTTTCCCTGAATGCTTTCAATCGAGCAACCGAATAATTAATTATCAATTCCAAGATCAATCGGAGAATTATTCAAGAATTCTGTTCGAGATGCAGCGTAATTTACTCTCGTTTTGCAAAGTGTTAATTATTTGAATCGAGCGATCCACCTTCGCGTTTTGGATTCCTCGGTATTCGCTGCGTTCGGACAGAAGATCGGCTTGCACTTTCGAGCGAAATTTAATTGTTATTTCTTTTAGAAAATTACAGCCCTATTGTAAATAGTTACTATCAGTATCAAGCGCGAAATACACGGATAAGTTTTCACGTTCTTCAAAACATGAAAATAATAAGCGCGATAAGAAACGCACGAAATGCGTTTATTGAACTTTCTTGTCCCCCCGAAATGTAAGTAGAAGGTAAAAAGGTTATCGTCGCGAGTGACGATCGTACGATCTATCAAAACGTCTGGCTTAATTATGGATTGCATTGCTTATATAACGCTGGTAATCAAATCGTTTTCTTAGTAGCGAATCAGTTATGTAAAACGTGAGATCGGTTATTTATCAATTTCGTTTAATCTTAATATTTGAAGAAACTTGCGAAACTTTGACACGTTCAGTCGTTCCGAAAATTCGGAAGCAAAATGATATACATTGATCAAATCTGTGCAGACAATGTATTATTTTATTTACATCAATTGTGTACACTATATATATTACATTATATTCAATATATTCCATATACATGTAACATTTGTACTCTTCGATGAAGGTCTCTTTCATTTTATTCTCACTTTCAAAAAGTGAAATTTTTACAATTACGCGAAACTGTCGCCAACAATAGGTAACGAAATCATTAATAATATATCATTTATGGTGTGCCAATTTCAATTTACGAATTTTATATTACGAAATTGGTGAACGAACATCTTTATCTGTAACATTTGCACCAATTAACCCTCAGCCAGACCCTCGATCAATTGAGAAACGTCGCGGCAGTTGGCTGGATTCTGAAAATTTTTCATCACGTTATCGCGCCTCCTGTCGCGGAGAATACAGAGTACCAAATAAAATCAAGCACCGTAATCTGACATATCTAGCCTATAAATTTCTTTGATCACCCATAACCCAACGACGCCACTCTCAGGGTTAATCTTTATCGAGACAATTGATTCCGAGCGCAGCGGTAACTTCCACCAATGGCACTCGCAATTTTTCACTCTTGGACGCGGGACGATCTGGACGAGCGGTCGCTGAAAATTATCCAGCAGACACGACGTATCTCCGGCATCGCCAAGTTCGCGCTGCTACGCGAAACGACGTGGTTCCTTTATTGCCACACACGGCCAGTCGGTAAACTCGCCCTATCGCGCTCGCGATAAAGCTCTCTCTCTCTCTCTCTCTGTCTCTCTCTTTCTCTTTCTCTCCCTCCCTCCCTTTGCAATAGACGATCTATTTTTACGCAACCGATCCGGCACGCTTATCGCGAAAACACTAAATCGGCTGTTCGCCGACATAAGCGTTTTTTCTATCTCGTTCGTGCGCCGCGGCTACGGTGGTCTTTGCCCCGTGGCTCTGCCCCCACTTGAACGATCAATTAGCGCTCCTTCGCGTTTTTCCACCGAAAAAAAAACCGGCAGGACAATTAATGACTCGCGCCTCGCCACTTATCCTCTATACTATGACTCGTGTAATTTGTCCTGTGAGATTAGACGGGGCGAGGGGAAAAAAAAAATGAAGGAGTTTCGCTTTTTTTTTTTCTGTCGGTGATCCTTGATCCTCGAAGGGCGAGTCGAAGGATCTTGATTGTGTGATCAATACGGTGGATGTTAAGAAGTGGATGTTGTAAATAGTTCATTGCTCTTCGGAAGATTTGACTTTTTCCAGCTACTTCGTTCATTGTTCGAGCAGTTTAATTGATTAAATTATTAATGCGCAAAGGATGAGAGATAAATTGAAGTTGTGAGAGTTCTAAAATAAAAATTTATCGAGTATACGTGCACCGAGTCCTGTTTCAACCTGGACTTTCCAAAAAATGAGAGCTCTCGAATAGAACATTTTATTACTTTTGTCCCAGTTCATGAAAGTTTATGAAGTTCCTAAAATTCCGTCCAGGTTGTGTCACTTGATTCGATGCACACTGCACGTGACAAAAGATTTATTTGCTAGTTAACAGCGATATTGTTTATTATCAATTATTTGTGATGAATATTATCAACGTACGTGAGGCTTTTAAGAAGTCGTAAAATGTACAATAAACGGGAATGGATTTTCAGACTAATTCATCAAGTAGAAATCACTAGTTTTGTCACTTCGTGCGGCTGATGTTAAATAATATATGAAATTTTCGTTCTAGAGCGAGAATATCTCGCTTGGCAGAGAGAAGAAAATATTGGTTGTTAACGAGGTTATGGAATCTAGAGCATAAAAATCTTAGAGGGTATCTTAAAAATAGTATGTTGACTACCAGTATATTAATACAAGTGGGCACGGAAGAGATACAAAGGCTTTTAAGCGACAAAGGCTTTGTTTACGAAAGTGCTTTGCTCTTCGACGATCTCTGCCGATATCACTCTCGCAAATCATTTGTTAACGAACTGAAATTGCACGATTAAAAATTTCATACTTAATTACTACTAATCTGATTCTTGCATTGAACGTACTACTTATTAGTCATTTCTTTTTTGCCTGGTCGATTTTCCACGCTCATTGTGCGCGCATTTATTCCCGATAATAATACACGCACAGGATGACCGGTTTTAATCTATAAATGCAAATCACTCGCAAACTACCTGTTCAGACAAGAAAAATAGTTCAGACGAGAAATGAATGGTTTCGAGTAAGTAGTAATGTACTGGGTGTACACGTAGAGGTTATACGAAGGTCGCCTCCACTTCTTTTTTTTCTTTTTTTTTTTTTTTTCTTAAATTGATTACATATATTTTTTGACTCATTAATCAGCTCTCGACGTTCTATACGAAAACGTATAACCCATGTATGCAGAAAAATGATTATAAATCTGTTGTACGAAAGACGAAGAAACACAGAGGCGATATTCTTGCATTTTATACTGTTCTTGCCTTTCACGCGTAGAAATTAAATGTGTAAAATTCAAGTTGAAATATCTCCTGAACTAACAATTTTTCCTTTTGACTACGTTCGTAATTATGTCTAGTTTAATTTAACGTAACAACATCGAAAACTGTAATATAATAAATAAAGTTATGAAACTTGCGAGCATCACGGCAGAGATGTACAAACATGTATATAAATGTATAATCATTAACGTACAAGTTGGGCATGTATGCGTGTCATTTGGTATTATTGTCCCCGTTGCGAGTAACTCAATAAAGATACTCTTTATCCCGGCAAGCAATTTTCCACGAAATGGCACGAAGAAACTCAGAGGGGGGAAATTAATTTTTCGCGGATGTCGTTACCGGAAGTCTGCTTCTTTCCTCTCTTATAGTTTGTTTCCGAGGAGGAGAGGAAGAAGAAAACGAAGGAAGAAAAAAAGAGAGAGAGAGAGAATATTCTTCGCGTCGTCGACTCGGCGTCATCCTAGCTGCGCGTGACTCGCGATTATTAATTATCAGGACGAAAACCCAGATATCGTAAACAGGGTTCGGTTTTTCACGGTTGTACCCGCGAGGCGAGAGGATTCGTCGGAGGAGACGGGAAATAGATGCTGCCCCTTTCATGCTGACAGATCTTACAGATGCTCGTGTTTTCTGGTGTCCGTGAACATTGTTTAATGCTCCGTCCTGTCAGATTTCACAAATTCAGCTTTAGCGAGGCCACATTTTTTTGGTCTCCGTATGCTAAGACGAGCATTAATTCGTTGCCCTGTCACGACGCGACGCGGCGGGTTCTCTTCGACCTATATACATATATCGCGATACTCGCTATTTACACTTCGATTTTAATCGAAACTCCGCCTTTAGAGACAATACCGAATGACACGCATACATGCCCACTTGTACGTTGATGATTATACATTTATATACATCTTTATACGTGATGTTCGCAAGTTTTACAACTTCATTTGTTATATTACAGATTTTGACGTTGTTACGTGAATTAAACTAGACATAATTACGATTGCCTGGGTAGTTTATTTTAATTCCTGAGTGATATCGCTGGACGTTTTTCGGGAAGTTTTCGTCTCGATCGGAACTCACGTAAAGTCGACACAACTTGAAAATTAAATCTTCAAATTCTTAAGCAATTTCGCCGTAAGTCATCCATGAACCACGCGAATTATATATTTCTATTAGTGTGTGTATCTTACTCTAATTTCTGTTTTGTAATCTTCGTACATTCGTACATATCGAACACGTTTTATCCAGCCTTCATCTTATCTAATCTCAAATTTCGGCGAAATCGGATCGAAATAACTTTGAAATTAAATCCTCGAATTTTACATAAATTGCTACAGTCATCTGCGATCCAGCGATCAATGTGTATCAAAATAATTTTCACAACGCGAGCGAAGTTTACATTTCAGTGTACGAGTAGAACACGCAGAGAATGTCGTTTTTTTTTTTTTTTTTTTTTTTTGATACTGATACAAAATCTTATTTCGTTTAAATTATTCTTTTTAATTATTGTCGCCAGATGGAAGTGTTTGTTAAATATGAAAAACACGTCTAATAATTTTTCAATAAGCTGCCAACGATTGGAGCGTCCAGATGTTTCTATTCTAATTTCTGTTTCGTAATCTTCACACCTCGCATCTAACGTGTCTTATCTAATCTTTTAATATTTTACAATCTTCAATATCTCACGATGTCTTCAATATCTCTCTCTCTTTCGTAATGTAACAGAATTTCGATTACAAAGCTCGCTGCTAATAGAATTCAAACTGTCCTCCTTGCCCAGGGAATTCGCGCGCCAAAATACGTCCTGTATTATTTAACCCTTTCTCGACTTCCTGTCCCCGTTTCTGCTTTTTTCCCCCCTCTAGCATCTTGTCTTTATTAGCTTCCGGATATCGGTGTCTGTGCCAGATTTAGGAGAGAAAGAGAGTCGGTCGAATGGCCAGCAACAGACCAAGAGAGAAAGGAAGAATGATATATATATATATATATAGAGAGAGAGAGAGAGAGGTTTAATCGAAAAAATGCGGCATCTCTCGTGGCCCGACATCATTTTCCCTCTGGCGTCACCTCCTGCGTCTCGGCAAACGAAATTTCCTGCGGCGGGCACGAACGAGCGCGAAAGATCACGTGGGGAGCGGTGGAAAGAGCCGAGCTGGAGGAGAAGAGCAGTCGTTATCAATGGTGTCAGGGTCCCGTGGCTCGTTTTACCGCCAAGTTATTCAAGTCGAAGATCCAGCTACTTGATCGCGCTTACTTCGCTCCAACTAACTCGTAATCGTCGTGGGTGAGGTTACTGCGTACGTAGCCGACCTTACGATCCGTCGTTCCGCTGCCAGGCTAATTGTCGTCTTTGGGAATGGATTCGGGCGCTCTCGCAACTACGTTCGAACCCTTTTATCGTTGAAATTCCTACTCTTTGCAACTATTTCCAGCAGCGTTTCTCGAGTACAGGCTGCACCAAAAAGTCGTGGTTCTATGTGGAAAACTAACGGGAATACCGGGAGAACGAGGTCGAAGACAACAAAATAGTTAGTATTGCACGAAAGTAGAAACGTTCGGTAAGCGATCGTCTGTATCTCTGTAGAACTCGTAGCGATGCAGCGTGTTCCAGCATTTATGCTTCAAGTTTTCTTACACTTCAGGCAAAAAGAAATCCAATGGCGTTAAGGGGGCAGGACAGTTTGACGAGCGTAAAAATTACGAATACTTTGGAGGGCTAGTAAAACAAAAGTACATGTTTGATTGACACGAGCTTTTGTCGTTTGTTGTAACACGTTATGAACTATAAAAAGCAACATTAAAAAAAGAAAAAGAGGGCTCTTATTTAAGTTTTCAACGGCATCCTTTTACATAACTTTTTTTTAAATTGCCTATCGATGTGCATGATTCCAGCCAAATAGGATTATTTGCAACAAAAAGGCAAAAAACGTTCGAAAGTAAACAATATTCTCTAGAAATTGACGATCCAACATTTTCATTTTTGTGAAAATTATGAAAATAGCAGCTATTTGTTTTTGATGTGTTGAATTTATGTCAAAAGTTTCTACGTTTTTTTGTTTATATTTTTCGAAATCGTTAGAAATTAAAAAATGTTCGATCGTCAATCCCTAGTAAATGTTACACTAAAGATACGCACCGAGTTTCACAGTAATCGGTTGGTTAGATTCCGAGATATCTTGCACACCGTTTATAAAAACCTAATTTTCGAGAAAAACGCGTTCAAAGTTTCAGAACGTCATTTTTCATATGTATCCTTTGCTTCCTTTTTTTTACTTATGTACCGCGACTCACAGTTCTTACAATTCACAACAAAATTGAATCCAAGTCCCCTAATATTCGATTCACCAAGAGTATTATATAATATTTAAATCGCACGATTTACACTTTAGTGCTTAAAGTTGTAAACAGTGATACAAATTCAGTTATTCTGTATCCGTGGATTTATTTTATTCTACCCCCAAAATAAGTCGTTTTAAAGGCCAGGGCCTTTTGTATCTTATTTCTAAGACTTCAAACTACTATTTAAAACAAAACAAGAAAATCGATTTTTTGAAAATTTCAAACTGCCCTGACCGCTTGAATCAGGTGAACGGGCCACCCTTGACGACTGATCCAACGTCCAGGAAAGATTCTTGTGGACCTTGTGTCTTGTGAAACTTCTTCACAAAATCCTCTCTAATTTTATGTCTTTGATCTCGCACGTTACCACAAACGCTCGTTCTTGGCTTTGAAATGGAAATTTTGAATTGCAGAAAATTTGAAATCAACGAAATAACCTCGTTTACGTAGATACATTGGCATCTGTGATACGTATCGTCGTCACGCCTACACAAAGCTATTTTCACTATCTTTTGGGACGCCCTGTATACTGTAGAATCTAAGCGAGATTGTGCAAATGAAAACAATACTTATAAATAGAGTTGAGAGTAGGTAGATAGATTCGAACTTGTTGAGGCGGGGTTTCATGTAAATCTGACATTAACACGACAATGAAAGAAGTTAATCCATGAACTCAACCTTAACTAGCAAAGATTGAAATTGGCGATTAGTTCAGCGAATTTTCGATTATTGAACAATTTTTCGTCTGACAGAGATTTTGTTGAAATTTTGTTCCTGCTCTTTTCCTGCGTGTGCGCGATTTTGCGAGCTGGCGAGTCATTATAATAGTACAAATGAGTTTGACGCTTATAGGAAATCTCAATTTTAGAGATCCCAGTCGTAGAGATCGTTGTATGAAAAAACTGAAAAGGGACAAACGTGTAATCATTTAGAGGAATCTAATCTTCAATTAGAATCAGAAATTGCTTAAATCTATTTAATTGAGGATTTGGAAATGAAATTATGAATCGTTTAATTTTAGTCGGTCGAGGATTTAGGATTTGGGTAGCATTGAGGAATGATTGCATGTTTGAATCAAAGCCGAAAATTGTTCAACCCTGTCCCATCGAAAATTCATAATTTATGTAATTGAAGGTCGTGTAAAATAACCTGGAAGAGAAGAGCGTCTAACGCGTTTCCGATAGTGGATTTTTGAAACGTGTTAAAAGAAACTTCTTCAAAATAATTGGCAAAATATTTCCAGTCCATGTAAACGTTCTTCTGGTGGCTTATCAATGCAACATAATGAAATTCATATGAAAGCAAGAAAGATACATTGTAATTTTATCACGCAGATCGTCTCGTGGTAAATATCTAGCTGATACGCAAACGATGCCAATTCTCGAAGAAAAACGTCCAGCTCGCTATTTAAATCCGGCTCGGATTATTTACTCGCTACTTATCGCTACTCATCGCATTAACAGCCCGTGGTGCTAAAATACCTTGCTTGAAAAATATAGAAACCGACGTGCATGTGTGTGTAAAAGCGTTCGTTCGGCGTGTACGAGCGTGAACTCGTTTCGCTCGTTTCTTTGGTTAGGCGAAACCGTTTCCCTTCACCAAACCGTGCACGGCGGTAAAACAGGCCAATAAAAGTCCGTTTAACCGCTTAATTAAGTCGGGTACGTTTGGAAAAATCCATATTGGTGCGCGAGCATTGGTTGCATCATTCGCCGAGTGTACACGGCTAATCGGTTCCGGCGTCGTTCTTCGGGATTTCTAGCGGCTCGTACCGGTCCGATTTCCTAGCCGACAAATCGTTTAGCCAGTCTTTATTAGCTAGAAGGCTTTAATTAAAAGGGAGCACCGTGACGAATCGATTTTACGGTAGACAAGCCGTATCGCGAGCCAGAGACTCTCCTCCCCTCCCTTCCTGGCTTGATTTCTGCTGGTAGATTTCAGGTGTTGCTGCAACGCGCGTGTTCCCCGTGACCGATTATCTTGCCGACGATGGACACACGAATCCGTGAGAAATCGTATTTATGGTAATTGATACTTTTCAATTTGCGACACCTGATCGAAATTGCGTTTGTTGGTTTTAGGTTCACGTGAATACGAATGTCTTTGCAATTTATAAATATTCACCCTTTCGCACCACCGGAGGGCGCCGCCCACTGAACGTGAGATTTCACTCCAAAATCAAGCGTACACTCAAATTGATCGAATCATTTTCGTAGTTAATCCGTTTCGAAACAGTATCTTTTTTTGAATTTTGCTTGGTAATATCTTGACAAAGGATGAGTGAATGTTTTCTGTTTAAACGGACTTTAATTCTTCAAACAGAAATCTAATCTGAAGCCTAACCCAACTGAAAATCTAACCTGAAACCTAAATTTTTAGCAGATTAACAGTTATATCTGTAGCTGAATTATGGTAGATTAAGAAAAATTTTTTATTACAGTAATTTCATATCGTATAAATATTCCACTGTCGAATACGAAAAATAGAGAAACCTCGCCTTGATGGCTAAAGTATATGGTGTATTTTTAGCATGTAATTACTTCAGTACGACGATAGTTGCCGTAATATATATTTAATTACATATTAAATACATATTAATATATATTAATATTACATATTAATTACACATATATATTAACATTATATATTAATTGCATGAATTACGTATATATATTAATATTACATATTAATTACATTAAGTACATATATGTATATTAATATTACATATTAATATCCGGCACTCGCAATGAAAATACGAGAGTTTCAATACTTGTGCTCAAATCAATCCCTTGCATTCAGCATTTCGTCTATGTACAAGAAAAAAATATTACTCCAATTTCAGTTGCTTCAAATTGTATTGAGAAATTGTTCAGAATGCTAAGACACGATGACCAAACGACTGTTGGCAGTCTTTTTTTCAATTTGCTTCTGCCGCGAGTCTTATTCGTTTGCAAGTATTTCGTTCATACAGATTGCACGTACGAGCGTGAATGTTGAAATACCGAGCAAATACCGGATACCGTAATCGAATCTTGCTTCCAGGCGAGAACCCTTCGATAAATAAAGAGAATAGCTTATCGCGTAGGAAGTTGTGCCCATCTTGTCTTCATCTATCGATTGCCAGACTTTTTTGATTGAATTTCGTTACTTTTTTTCCAAGTATTAAAATTCCAAATTGCAAAGGCGTGCTCCGTCCCTGTTGATTTGCAGGTACACATTCGTACGTCACGCGTAAATTTACCGACTGTGCTCCATTATCTTACCTGATGATAGGTTTATCTAATGGAAATAAGCGTTCCGGGATGCGTGTTTCCGTTACGTAACGGATTATCAAACACGTTGCCGCGATTGCGTGCACTGTGATTAGGTGAGGATGCGAAAAACGAAGACGCCGGGCGAATAGGATCGCGGGATTGATTGACTCGGGCCGAGTTCTCCAACGAGAGCAATTTATTTAATTGCCATTCCGATCGTACGTGCTTTCGTTTACGTTTTTTTTTTTCCTCTTCTTTTTTCCTCTTTCCCCGATGCAACTCGTTTGATAGTTGCCGAAGACTGTTAAGAATTCAACTTCCTTCGGATTATTTAAGTTGTCTGAATTTCGATTCGACGCACGTTGTTTCTGAACTATTTGTATCAACTCTTCGTGAAGTTGGACACGTTGTTGAAACTGTAATTTCAACTCGCGTACTTCGTAGATCTGTCTTTTCTTTTTTTCTTTTAATTATATCTACTGTTGCTCATGAACATATTAGAAATTTTTTATGAATATTATTTGCGTTAGAACATTTTGAAATTGCGTTAATACTGTAATGGCACACGAGTATTACGGTCACGTTATTAAAATTTGAATCTAATATGGAAGTATATGTTTAATACTGTTGTGAATTTCGTATCTTGAAAAATGTGAAACAGTCGCAGTTATCTTTTATATTATATATTTTACGTAACACATGTACATATACATGAATGTTCTTTTGTAAGTTCACGAGCCGTTGTATTTTTAATTGTATGAAGGTTAATTCTTTAAATGATGTCTGAAAGATGTATGCTTTCGACATCAAAATGTATGGAGAACGACGTGCCAGAGACACGTCATTTGACACGAAACCATTTACATTCATACAGAATTTTAATTTATAGACAATATAAATTCTACCTATGAAAATTCCAAAGACAATTTTCCGCAGCATCGTGACCGTTTTCCAGAAAGAATTAAAAAAAATCGAATGATACTCTGAAAATTAAAAATATTAAATTACATTCAAGACAAACATTTTGAGAAATGTCGCGGTGTAAAAACTCTGTTGAAAAATGACACTGTTCGACTCTTTCGAGAAACGACCAATATATCGGAGACTTTCCTCTCTAATCGACGCGTTCGATAATCGCTTAAAGACACAGTTTCTCAATCCGGCGTTTGTACCAGCATCAACCAGTGAAACACACGGATTATCACGGAATATATATCGGCTGTCAAACACTCCCCCTACGAACTTGCCCAGCAACCCAATACATAAAACCGCGAAGCACAGCCGCGAAAGTCTTGTCAGCGTGCGATTCAGCTCGAATGTTTCCTCCTCGAGGCTTTCGAGAGAGAGAGAGAGAGAGAGAGAGAGAGGCTTCTTCGAGAGGTTAGGTTGGCAGCCGGTGGTAATTCACGGGAGGGCATGATGGATGCCGCCGATGCCCGAGCGGCGTCGCGACGCCTGGCTTCACGTCGAATTCCCGATGCAACGAGATCCCGCGATCTCCGCGAGCGAAACGAAACGAAATCGAGGACGATCGGCGTCGTGGATATACGCCGCGAAATGGTTAATTGCCCGTGGCGAAAGAATCGCGTTTCAGGGACGATCGGCGCGTTCCAGATCGGTTCCCTTCCATTCTGCTCGCGACCTGGCCGTGTTTCGTCCCGGCCTGACGAAAATCGAAGCACTTGGAACGCGAGACGGCCGCGCGGGCACGCGAGGCTCGCGTTAAATCGTATCTGGCATCGCGCAGCCGAAATTTCTTCGCTCGTTAAGCATTCCTTCCCTATCGAGGCGATTTGCTCGGGAAAATCATAGGTGGGAAATTTCGCGGAATTTCGCGAGCCGCTGGTCGTAAGTGACGTCGATGAAAGCGATCGATGTTTCGAGCTTTGAAAGAGAGAAAAGGTCTGAAGACACATGAAGCATAGACCGTGGATGTACCATATGTGCGTACTGTAATACAAAATTAGGGAAATTTCTGGTTTAGCAGCTTTTTACGATTTTTGCTAGCGTTTCTTCAATGAGAAGTTCCGTTGCGCTGGCGGACCATAACGAGTGACCGAACCGTATACGATGATTCGTCGCTTTCTTTTTTTCTTTTTTCGAACTCGTCGGTATGATATCACTGGATAGAAATGATTGAGAAGTAATAGGTTTTTATTATTTATTTTGCCTGGGTTATATACTTAAATATACTTAAAACTGAGAAAATATTGCAATTTTGGGACAAATATTCTCGACGTACGTGGCACGTCATCCCAGCGCAAGAGATTACAGAATGATCAATTGAGGGAAAAAGTTATTGAAAAAGAAAAAAGAATGTAGCCAAAATTGGGAAAAGCTGTTAAATCAGAAATTTCTTTAATTTTATATTATATCGTTCGTTTCGGAGAAAAATAAATTCCAAAATATCGAGCAATTTACATATATATATATGTTATATTTTAATCTGTAAATGCAATTATCTCTGAAACTATTCGTCGTTTAAAAAATTTCTCGAATGCATATTTTTTCTGTTTTGAGAGGACAGTAATTTGGTATACTTGTAAGGGAACATACCGAAGTGTGAATCACCGATTTCGATGAAATCTCGCACAAATGTAGTTTTCAAAAAAATATTTGACCCGTACTATTTTCTATCGACAATCGTCGGTGTTGAAGAGGTGAAAACTACGCGTCAAATATTTTTTTGAAATCTACATTTGCGCCAAATTTCGTCGAAATCGGTGGATTCACACTTTGGTATGTTTCCTTGTTAGGTATACTTGTATAGCAGATATGAAGAATAATTATATAATTTTTTTTGCAATTAATCGATGCAGCAGGTCGTTTTCTACAAAAAAAATTACAATGTATAAATTTGTCTACGTCTAAAACCGATGACGACGAAGGGATTATTCAACGACGAATTAACAGTGGTGCAGGTACTTCCTTTTTGGAAGTGGCGGCGAGACGAAGACGCGATTTTCAACGTGAATCGAAATCGTAATTTTATCGCCAGGTCGGCCACACGGAGACTATGGACAGTGACGAATAATGGATATTCTGTCGGTGATGGAGAGGAAGGAAGAGGGAAGTGGACGGAGGTCTCCGCGATAAATTCCAGCTATATTTTTCACGGTGGAACCATCGCGCTTCCACGTCCTCATAACCGGCACAAATTGCGCAAAAATACTACCACCGTATAAATTGCGGGGAAATCGGCGCGCGCCGACACCGCCGCAACCTCCCCCGGATCTAATTTGAGCGAAAGCCTTTTCCGCTTCCGACCGCTGTCGTCTCCACTTGTATCGTTCTACACGGCGACAAAACTGTCCCCATATTCATTTTTAAAATACGTCCGCGGCGTTTCCAGCTTTGGATTATCAAGCGACAGATAGATGTGTCACCGATCGTCGGAGGGGGGGGGGGATATTCTTTTCCTGGATCCTTGCCCTCCACCTCGAAGAAGTAAACGCTGCTCGGTTGCATCGCGACGAGTTTAACGCGATTTGTCTGAATCTCGATTTGAAATCGTGCGTTAAAAATGGCGAACCGTGACAACGGACATTAAATCAAGTCACTGTTAACGCTGCGAATTACCAAAATGGACGAAATGACCAATTTATGATTTTTGTTGGGAACGTAAACCATTTCCAGTAATTTAAATAGCTTCTCGTGAAAATGCAAAAGTAAAAGCTCGTCTACTCCATTGTATCATAAAGTTGTTCTATTTCTTTTACTTTAATTAATGGAAATTTTCGACGGTCGACTGTCCCTTCTGAGGGAACACTGTACTTAACCACTTGCTCTGGTAACTGATTACGGACCATAACGAGTGACTACATACGATAATTCGCCGCTTTCTTTTTTAACTCGTCGGTATTATACGATATTCACTGGATTAGAAATTATTGAGAAGTAATAAATTTGTTATTTGTTTCGCCTATTTTGTTTTGCATAAGTATACTTAAAACTAAGAAAATATTGCAATTTTGAAACGAAAAACTCTGCGTGGCACGTCGTTCCAGCGCAAGAGGTTAAATCTAGCCAACAGCTCGAATTTACTCTTTTTACAATTTGCTGATAATTATAATGAACGTATAAGTTGGCATCTTCTTACTGAAGATTAATACTCTTCGATTAATTCTTCATTATGGAAGTTAAAGATCACGTAATGAGACATTTACGTATTTCGTGATAGATTCAAGTGCGCAGAAATATTCAAAGAGAGAGAGAGAGAGAGAGAGAGAGAGAGAGAGAGAGAGAGAGAGAGAGAGAGAGCTAACACGAAATAAACGGACGCCGGTGTCCGTTTCAATTTTTTACGGCCCGAACGCGATTCACCGCGGCATTCACGAAGCTGCAGAAGTTTTCGTTAAATCGAATTTGTACATCAGTTGTCACTTCGTTCCCTCCCTTCGTTCAATTAACTTCAACTTCCGCAGCTTCTCGTCAACTCGCGCTTTAAATCTCAAACTTCCGAGTTACCCTTAATAACGCGCCAGAAAGCGAGAGTTTCGGAGTCCTTTGTTCTGCCAAAGAAGAGGAAAAAGAAAGACGAAGGAAAAAAGGAAAGAAAGGCAGGAAAAAAGAGAGAATCTCGATGAAAATTGGTCGCTCGTTGACACCACTCGCTGGGGAGAGGGAGAGAGAGAGAGAGAGAGAGAGAGAGAGAGAGAGAGAGAGAGAGAGAGAGAGAGAGAGAGAGAGACTTTATTAACGCGGCGAGGCGGTTTACAAAAGCGGGTGTGAAAGTTGGTTTTGAAAAGGTGGACGCGAAAAGGGTTCGCGAGTGTCGTGGACAGTGGGCCTATCGAGAAATGAACCACCAAACCAAAGGCAAAGTTTGGAAAACAAGCGGACAAGGGGAGTAGTAGGAGCACCGTTCAATTATCCGCACCTATGTGCCGCGATAAACTTTCCAACTTGCTCCGGGATGATACCCCGGCCCCAGGGGGTGGGTCGATCTTTTCTATTTGCCGATATTTCAGCCGCGATAAGGCCACACGAAGAAAACGAAACGCTGTGGAGCATGGGGAGAAAGAAATAAAAAAAAAAAAAAAGGAAAAGAATGAAAGAGAGAAAGAGAGAGAGAGAGGGACAAGGTCTGGTCCGAGCCAGACCTGGATTCGATAAAGGAATCCATTACCGCAGAGGTGGACGTCGGCTGCCAAATTTTTCAGATTACAATATAGTGTTTCTTTATCTGACGGAGAAAACCGGCGCGGCGGCGGAGCCGGACGAAGCCAGCCGGCGAGTTTCTTCCGCCGGGGAGAGATTTGTGGGTGCTTGGTGACTTTATTGGAAGCAACATCGCTGACGCGGCCGGTTGCTCGCGTGTTAATATTAATTACCCTTGTACGTTCGTCCCGTGGTCGCCGGGCATCGATTTATATCGCGGCAGACAAGGGGCAAAGAAACGTTCGAGTTTGAATCTCGTTGGATGGAGTTTGAATCGCGTTCTCTGCAAAATTCTAGATCTCGTTTCACCTGAGGGGGATGGAGCGTTCATTGACGAATGACGAGTTTATGCACAGGCTTTTTGCTGTATTTTCTAATTTTGTACCAATTTTTCTTTCAACTATTGTGCATTAGGTGCTACATACATTATTATATACGTAGAGTTCGTTTATAAGCACTTTGTTGTATCTGTAACTTGATTGCGAGAAGTTTTTTGAAAGGACTACTACGTACTGAGCTTTGAATCTTGTTCGAACGAGGAGTGAAACGACAAATGATATTTTGAATGTTAGAATTTTGTCGAAACATCTTGTTTTGACAAAGAATAAAGATATTGATAAATGACGAGTTTGTTCAGAAGAATTTTTTTACATCTGTGCTTTGAATGTGAGAAATTTTTTGAGAGAGTTACTACATACATAGTATACTCTAAATCTTGTTTTGAACGGAGGGTAAAAAAATACTGATGAACGTTGAGTTTGTTTATAAAAATTTTGCTGTATTTTTTAGTTCTTCGTTTTGAACGAAGATGTGAGAATTTTTTTTTAAAGAATTACTACATATTGTTGCTCTAAATCTTGTTTGGACGAAGGGTAAAAATATAAAAGTGAACGATGCTTTAATTTTTTGATCTTTCCTTTTCGGATGATCAAACGTCAGAAATTTTTTTGAAAAAATTATTATCGATCAAATATTGCATTGGAAGTATAGAGGGGACGATAAATTTTAATAAATTGTTTATGTTGTATTGATGTACTTGTAACGACGCGGTTTAAATACGGAACTTTGCAAGTTATTACAAATCCAAGCACTGCCGAGAGATGAAAGAAATAAAAAAATATAGAATCCGAAGAGATAAAGTAGCATTTGCCAGCTGAAATTTACAGTGCTCGTAATTTTAGTTTATAAAATGAAACATGTGAATGTGAAAAAAAGGAGAGAAAAAAAAAATAAAATAAAACAGTAGAATATCGCGAATGGAAAAATGTGGAGTAATGATGGAACGTAGAAAATATGTAAATTTTAGGTTGGAAGCATTTACATAAAAAATTTCGAATTTCATCGTGGATTTTTCATTCACAGCAATGATTTAAAACATCGCGGAATTCCGGAGCGTATGATTAAACATAATGCAATTAAATCGCCATATATATTTTTCAAATGTATCGCGCTTCGTAATCCAAATCTGAAACGTCACAAACGCGGAATCTTTAATGCAGTGAACTTGCTTGAAAGCCGATTTTCTCTGCCTCGCACATTTTTTTATTTCACTTAAATCCGTCAAATTCGAAATATCTAATATTTTCGAATGAAAACGTTCACGTCAGGAAAACAAAAAGACATAAGAAAAGGGTTACAAAGGTAGAAAGACGAGTCGATCGATCGTCAAATATCAAAAGTCTTTATTTCTTCTCGCGACAGAATTGAAATTTGTCAGATCAGAAGCACAGTCTCTTGACAAAATCTTGCACGATAGCACCAGTGTTAAAAAAGAAAAAAAAAAAAAAAGAAAAATGAGAGAAGTAAGCGGACAAGAGCACTTGTAGACGAAAAGAGTTGGACGTGGGGAGGCGAATCGGCCGATCATCAAAGTGGGAAGCGATCCGAGGACGGAACGGGTCCGGGAATGCCGTTTCCCCGCTATCTGAAAGTAAGGAAATGGAGAGGAAACTGATTGGAGCTGTTAACGTAAATACGTGAATCGATGTACGCGATCGGAAATCGGGATTAGCGAATTGGCTCACTGTTTCTCTCTTATATCTACTTCTACCTCTCTCTCTCTCTCTCTCTCTCCTTATTCTCTTCTCCTCTTCTCTGTTTCGAGCCCTTTCTCCCTCTGTCTTCGATTTCAACCCTTCCTCTCCTTCTCTCATCGCGCTAATTCGGTAGATCCTGTCCTTTGCTGTTCATTTTTCCGTTTCTCCATCTTTCTTGCCTCTCTTCTTCCTCCCTTCTTTCCTTCCTTCCTTCCTTCCTTCCTTCCGACTCGTTCGAGATCTCCGCTCACTCAGTCACCGTTGCCAGTTCAGCGACAGTTCGAAATTGAACGTTCGATCTTGCATTTGGCTGCTAGTCTGGATTTCTGATTTGAGTGGTTGCAATCGGACGGAATTCGTTCTCTCTCTCTCTCTCTCTCTTTCTATCTTGTGCAGCGCGCGCTCTCCTCTGGCCGAATTAACCGGAATCTACTTGTCGCAGAATTACGCGCCGTTTATACGCCTGACGTTTCTCTTTGTTCGCGAAATTTTTCATAGCTGTCTATACGTAACGCCGGAATTTTTGGAGAGAATGGAAGCTTCTTCACGACCATAGACATAGGGCGAAGTATAACTTGATTGACTATTTAATTGTCGGGTGTACTGAAGACTATGAAGCTCGACAGGTTGGCGATAAATCTTGATATCTCGTCGCTTCTGCGGTACACTTCGTTTCTGCCTCGATCTTTCGAAAACTCCGTGGTAGAAACTCTCGTCGTTTCGAGCTCGATTCTCGGGGAAAAATCATGTCGCTCCTGGGACGAGACGTCAAATTTGGAATTTGAAACTGTTTTGAAACTTCGTTCTCCGAAACTTTGAGATTTGAGCAGACGAACTGTTTCGTTCGTACGTGATGTATAAATTATTCCGTGTCAAGCTGATGGATCTTGTCGAGATAAATTGTCCGAAGTGAGCTTCCGTTGTAAATGTATCCGAGAGGAGGCGTATCATTCCTTGTATCATTAAAGGAACCAAAATCGTTGGTTTTCTTCTCGTTTTTATTTTTGCACACACGTACGTACATACGTGTAAGGTATTTTACTCGCAAATGAAAATCGAAAAAAACACGTGCAAAGTTTGTCCACGATTCGTTAATCGTCTTGAAAATATGTTTTGATCAAGTGGAGATTTCTTCTGTTATTTTTGTACACATGTATGCAGCGTACAAAGTATCATTCGCAAATAAAAATCGAAACAATGTGTACAAAGTTTGCCAACAACGAATCACCTTGAAAACAAGTGACAGCGAAGCTTTGATGAAACAGAGATTAACAATAATTATTGGAAGAAAGATTGTAGTTCACGGTATCGGCGTAAAAATTTTTTAAAACCGAATACGTAAAAATCTGTTAATTGCCGTATTTGTATTAGAACACACGTATGTACGCGATAATTATACTTCATTTACAAAGATCCGTAAATATTTCACGTTTTCCGCGCTTTTCGCTTGTAATATCGACGTGATTATTAATTGAATTTATAGTAATTAGTACATACGCCGGTAAAAATTAATCGTACGCGTATCATTTTTGGATTTTACTTTGGAAATTAAATTAAACCCGCCGGTTCGATGATTCACGTCACGACAGTCTCATCAATTTCATTTCTCCCTATCCAACAAGATTTTTTTAATGCATCGAAAAGCAAATGGAAAAAAAAGATAAATAAAAAAACGTTGAAAATAGCTGCTCGGTCTTCTTTCTCTCCGTCTGTCAGTTCTCTATGAAACAAATTCGAAACTTTCAATGTCCCGCTGCGCGTTATAATTTTAATGTTCGCCGTACGATATTTATAAAAATGCGTTCCCGTTCTGATAAATGATCAGCGGATTGTCATTCAATACCTAACGTGAAATTCTACTTTGAAAAACTTCATTGACAGAGAAAAATCGCTTTTGAATTAAATTGCCAGGCGCAGAACGAGAGCTTAATTAAATTATTTCGCGCGGTAAATATTTCATATATATATATATATATATATATATATCCGTCGAGTAATGTTTTTCGCCGATTTTCGCGGATCGATTCTTATTACGGCACCTTCTCTGAAATCTTATCCCAGCTGTATTTATTTACGTATTATTCAAAGAGCCACGGAGTTTGAATTTCAATCTTTTGAACGTTGTCCGCGCTTTCGAGGGTGGAAATCTTCAAACAAAATTTTCTAAATTTCCGCTCGATATGTAAAGTATTATTGAACATCCACAGATAACAATTTCGAATGTTCGATCATCTCTTTGCTTAGTTTAATTCTGTTGCTAATCTCGATCGTGGAAATTTTTACACGAATCAATCCGCGATTGATCGAAACTCAAACGATATTGTTCGAGGATTTTACGCGCAAAGGGGGAGGGGGAGGGAAAAATTTAAACGGAAAATTTCGTCTTCTATCGTTGATTTTACATGTGAAAAAATCTTGCAATCTATTTTTTCGCCCGGGTCTTTTAATTAAAATCTCTTGTCGAAATCAATGGGGGAACACGTGCATGGTGTTCTCTATCGTTTTGCGATTTCCTCGTCGACGTGAGTGAACGGGGACACACACGCACACACGCACACACACACACACACACACATACATACACACGCCAGGTATTAAGCGGCTGTCCGATCGATCGCGCATCGATCGCCCCGGCGAATGCTTTTTACGAAATTGACCTCGTCGGTGGAATTGAATTAATGTGTACCGAGATGTTCGTGCAGATTGCTGGGATGGTCTTGTTGGCAGTCTTGGCCCGATCGTTTGTGTCGGCTACTATCTAATTACCTTAGAGCATAAAAGTCAGCGGCACAAAGCGACGTCAAAAACCACCCTCGGTATCGGTGTGTCTTAATACTGTTAACATCGGCGCTTGCTGTCGCAGAAGGTGAACCGATAAAAATTGCTTGTTTCTGGAAACGTTTTTTTTTACCGACGTGCGTACTCTCGAGCGTGTTCCCAACGATTAAACAAATCGGTTCGATTCGACTCTCCGTTCGTTGATTCTGATAAATAAATAGATGTAAAAATTCACGAAAGTTTCTGACGAGCAAGTAAATTCAATTTACGAAAGTTTGAACGCGATGCGAAACTTCATTCTGGAGATTAGAATTTGCAAAAATGGAATAATGCCTCTGTTCGAAGCATCTTTGGAACGTTCCTTTAATCGAGATTAAACATGCTTTGACATACTCGTTTCAAGTGTTTCGAATGATTATAAATAAGCGTAAATCTTTTCGTAAACTTGGTAATTTACGAAATTTAGCATTACTAGGTTTTCGAATTATTAATTATTACGTAGCGTGTATCGATATGAGATTTTAATTTAGTGAATGAAACAGTCAATGTTTCTGTCCAAAACAGTTCGTGGAATTGTACTATAAAATTAGGCATTTCAACAAATGATGACAGTTTAGAGCTATTGTTCCCGTGCTGCCAGCGATAAAATAGCTGGTTTATTTTTGCCTGAAAGAAATGTTTAGCACCACAATTGCCGAGTCCCGCGGTTTTTGAATGCCCGCAAACCGCAACTTTAATGTCCACTTCCTCTCCATAAAGAAGGGTTTTAGTAGGACAGTACGTATGTACATATTTTGTGTATGTGTAGCCATATATTTATTTTTTTCTTTTGTATTTTTCGTTTTCTCATTGTATTAACGCATAAAAATTGAACGTTCCTTACTCTAATATTAAAAAATTAAGACTAGGTTTTATGACACTTTGTCCAATTCATAACGTTTTAGTTACCAATCGTTTTTCAAAAAAAGAGGAAAGAAAATTTCCAACTGCATGTTTCTTTTTAACTATTCACATATACAAACGAACGCAGTTCGATTAAACTTTTGCCAATATTTCATTTACATTTTTCCCTTGTTTCTTGTCACATTGATACACAAAAGTCGAAGAGTTCTTGAATTAATTCTGAAAAATTAAAATTTCTCCACGATAATCCATCATTTCGTTTTTCCAAAATGATTATTCTTGCAAGCAGTTTCCGAAAGTAGGAAAGTAAGAATTTGAGGCAAACGATTAAACGTGAATTTTTATCGAAAGTTATAAAATTACGCATCAACATTAAAGACCTAATCGCGTTTGTAGTCGAGGCGAACAGTACACGGGTGCAAGGGCGACGCGTGCATGCAAAGAACTTCGGAAATTGTAGAAGCTCGTGGATGAGCATGATTTAAAAATGAATTCGATGACAGTGGATCGATCGCGGACGGGCACGCCGGCCTGCTCATCTTTATGCTCACGTGCGAATGAAAAATTAAAGCATTCGTGTCAGATTTGACTAACGATCGTGGTTTATTATTCAAATTGGTGCTTGTCTTGACCGTTGTCATTGTGGATTCCCTGTGATGAATTGCATCGAAAAGATGAAATATGCACGTGGTTTGAAAAATTCAAGCGAAGTTTTAAAAATCTTGTCGGAAACTCGAAAATTTAAGAGCGGGGATTAAACTGGATGCTCGTGGGAACATTTCGCGTATATAGGAGGCGAAAAAAAAATGTCGAAAAGAAAGAAATGAACTTTTTTTCATTTTTTTTATGAGCCTTTATTCTTGAGGAACTCAAATTTGAAAGTGTACTAATTCCAGACTAGATAGTTGAATTCAAAACTAATCATAGACGTGACAGAAGAGAAATAATTAACAGGAGAGCAGTTTACGTTCGAAAATAAGTAAAGAACGTGGTATAAATATTTTTTTCATTTAAAGCTTCATGTTTAAGAAAATAGACTGATTGCTACATTTCTTGTACATTTTTTATCACTCTTCATATGATCTCTCACAAGATTTGAAAATAATCCTTTTATAACGCAAACATCAAGATTCCATTTTATTCGCAACTTGTGTTTGACTGTACAGTTTTCGTAAACAAATATACAAGAAAATTGAACATTAATTTGACGAAACAAACATTTCGTTCAATTAACTTCAGAAACATGTATTCAATAATTACCAAGATATTTGACAAAATGTATTCCGCATCCTCAACTTTGAGAGTAGTTTTCTTCAACCCTTCAACGATTTTCTTGAAAACTGCATTTATGCCAAATTTCATCGAAATCGGTGGTTCACACTTTCACAAGATCTATCAGCTTAAGAAACTAAAATAACTTTCAGCGTAAAAATATCGCGGTCTAGCCAGAAACCGTTCCCGCCCAATTCTAAAAAATTTAAATCGCTACTTTTTCAGATTGTTAGTGAATCCTTTCCAAACGAACGGACAGCTAATTCGCGACTCGTGGACTCAAACTCGCGAACCTGGCGAATCATGGACTCGAAATTTTTCGAATTTCAATTAAATTCTCCCCACCCCCTCCCTCCTGCCCCCTGACCGAAGTTCGCCAAATGACCACCTTGTTTCCAACAACAAAAACACCCCAAGACTCGAGGTTAACGTCGTCATCTTGTCATTCCGGAGACGCTTCATTTCCACGGTGCAATTTCACGCGGTGGCCATTAATTCGTGGTCGATTAGAGGGGCGCGCGCGTACTTAAACGAACGGCGAGTCGCATTTTCGCTCCGAAGGAACAGAACTGGCGGGGGGAGGGGGACTTTCGAGTTGGCTTATCGCGTCGCCCTGCGGAAGATAGTGGACATTCCACGTGCAGGACGACCGGGACAAGTATACGTTCCATAAATTGCGCGTTATACAGTCCATTCGGGGGACGAGATAACCGGGTTCGGTTGTCGCTGGCGTGACTGGCCGTCTTCGTCGCTTTCGTTCCTTTTCGCCTTGGCAACGAGGGCCGTTTCCGCGGACTTTATGCGGTTTTTGATGAAAGTGTCCGGCAGTTTATCGGCGGTCACCAACGCGGACTCTCGCCAGACTCCAGAACCAACCGGCCGCACACACACACACACACACACACTCACTCACTCACTCACACTCTCTCTTTCTCTCTTTCTCTCTCTCCTTTCGATAGAGCACACACGCCCTTCAATGGCCTGCCGTCCTTTTCGTTCCGGATCGTTCCTTACTCTCGAAAACTATCCCGATATGCAAGCCGACTGTCCACCGTGTGGAATTACGTCATTCGCCTGGAACCGGGTGCCGCCCGAACCGAACCGGTGTCGACGCTAGAAAAATCGGGCTTTCACCGAGCCCCGACCATCCTGTCTCGTGCTTTTTCTTCTTCTTCTCCTCTCAAGACACACACACACACACACACATGCATGCATGCAGGTATTTAGTCGCTTTCGGTACGTATCGCGGATCGGTGATGTTTATGGAAATTCATATTTCCGTTGGTTACGATCAGAGCTGTTTCATATACTCTCGAATTTTTCTCGAAGTTTTAATCTTGCTATTTGTTTCAACGCAGACAACGTGGGTACGAATGTTAAGCTCTCCAATTGATAGATCCTTTTTCTTACGATCTCTGTTCCCTGATTGGAGCAACGTCTTTGCAAGTACGTTTCGTGGAATGGATTTGTACACGTGGCTGTCGGTTGGTGTCGTTTATGATCTCGAGGCTCGAGGAATTTTTTTAATAACAGAGAAATACCGTCATGCTAGAAAATTGTAGTAATTGAGGACGGATTGATAGAGCCCAAGTGAAGATTGTAATATAACTTTGGTTGTTTTATGTATTTTCGTATAGCATAATTTGTACATATATAACATATGCATTTGAAATTAATGTGAAATTAATTTGTTGCGCTACATTATTATTGTATTATATTATTACACTGTAGCATATATGACACATACACCTATAAATTAACCTGAAATTAACTTATTACACCATATTATTATTATTATTATTACTACACTACATAATATGTTATATCGTACTGTATTGTATTATATTATGCTCACTGCGTTACATAAATGAAATCGAAAATTCCAAAAAATTCATCATTTCTGGTTTAAACGCTCAATCACGATCGACGATCAACCCCGTTGCTATTTCACGATCGTAATTCATTTCCGAACTTGATGTCGCAAAAAACAGCAATCAGACGTATCGCGACAAAAGTACAGACCGCTTTATTCCACAGAGAAGCGCAGAGTATTTTCCTTCTTTTTTTTTTTTCTTTCTCCTTTTTCCCCTTTCTTTTCGCGATATCTTCAATAGAATGGGATGCCATTAACGTTGAAAGTCTGGCAATCGATTTTACCAATAAAAATCTAAGTTTCGTTTTGCCTCCGATACTAGTCTCTCGCGATCTCCCGTTCTTTTTACTAGCCGCGTTATTCGCGCGCGTGCGTGTACGTGTGCGCCGGCGTTTCTGTGTTTCAATAACAGAAACAAAGTCTGGCAACCGTCATATCGCGACTGATTTTAACTACACTTCTCGTTCATTGTACTAATCAAAGAAAAAGTTTTGCCCCGGCAACCGTTATCTTTTTATTTCCTCCTCTTTTGTTGCCCGCGCCCGCGTTTGTTCAATTCTTCTCCCATTTTTCGATTCTCTTTTTCAGCCGCGATATCTTTTGATGTGCACACTTGTTAAATATTATTCGATACAAAGTCCACGCAAAATATAAAACCCGCGCGCTGTAATGTACGTTACGCTGTCTAAAATAACAAAACGATATCTTATATACGGGGTGTTCCAAGTAACAGCGGTCAGTGACCGAGTAGAAGGTTGTGAAATAACCTTTTCTTTTTTCATTAAAATCTTCGTTTACTGAAAGCATACTTGAATTTAGCTAATTCTAGGTAGGAGGTTATATTCTACGTGCGAGAATAAATGAAAGAAACGTGGAATAAAATTTTTTTGCAAAGCGCTTCGTTTTCGAGAAGATCGAGTTTGGAGATTGATACATTAAGCACACGTGTACTTGATAAGTTTAATATGTCCAAAGTTTTACATTTTTTTAAAAATTAAACGAAAAAATTGTATTTTACATTTTTCACTTATTTCTGCACGTCCTCGCGTCGATTATTCGCGCCTGTCTATGAAATTAACTAAATTCAAGTATACTTGATGAATTTTCAAAACTCGATCCTTTCGGAAACAGAGGCATCGATGAGAAAATTTTATTTTATTTTTTTCGACATCCTCTCTGTATTATTTGGTTACATCGAAAAAAAATTGACAGAATTTTGAAAATTCTATAATCGACGATAGTATTACAACCATGCAACAGAAAAATACTTATTACATCGATCAGTTCAAGTCTGAGAACTAATGATCGTTATAAATATACATTTGATACTTGATTATTTTTCATTTTCGAAATATATCGTATCGATGAAATGTAATGGCAAAATAATAATTACACAGCGTTTCAAATATTTCTCTGTAAGAAATACGAAAATACATTTGAAGTGAAAGTTGTATGGTGTCGAAGGTATATGGTATATCGTGATGATAATTGTTTGACCTTGAAGTAACTTCGGAGTGTTCTGCGAAGGTAACGTTTAAGTTTTACACTTTTTTTATTGTATATTCCTGTAGCTGGATATCGACGCTTGTATTTTCTTTTTTTTATTTTTTTTTTTTTTTGTCCAGTTATTAACTCTAAAAGTTTTTCTGCCGCCGATATTAATATTATCAAATGTATGTGCGGCGCGAAAAGGCTGCTTGTTATCTTTGTAAACAGAATCAATTGAAAGACGCGTAAAAGGAATTCCAATTTCGATTGCAAAAATGTATTTTTAATAACGAAGGACACGTTGAAGGATAGCCACCTTCTGTCACACTATTTCGAGGTACATACGTACACACACGCACACGTGCACGCTCAATAATTGCTTCTTTCTAGAGCCACCATCGAGTGAAGTACAAAGTTTGACCGAGCAACTTTTTCGCGATAAGCTGGCTTCGACATGTCCTTCGTTATTAGGAATACATATCTGTAATCGAAATTGGAATTTTTTAATGGTCTTTTTTTTCACGAAACTATCTCGTACACTAATATCGGCAGCAAGAAAATACGGAGTTGGTGGAAATGAAAACTGTACGAAAAGTACAAGTGCAGATAGTGTTTCGAATACTTCTTGATATCAGCTATAAGAATAGAGATCCATTTAAAAATCTAAACTTCACTAGACCATTGTGACATAGATGATCGTGACATGCACGATGCACGTACAAATGTTTCATCTGAAACATTTTTTTTCGAAATAATCGCGTGCAGACACTTGAAACGAACATAGCGTGTATAAGATAAAATTTTCGAAACGTGGATGTATGGATGTGTTATTTTCAAGTTGCGCGACGTTACAGGGGAACGAATGAAATTTCGCAGTTGCTGCGCACCCACTAGAGCTTTCAATTTAACCATCCTCAAACGATGTTCGGTGTATATATATATATATATATATATATATATATATATATATATATATATATATATCATAATTTGTTGACAATCTAGGTTTTCCAATCTTTTTCTAATTATTTTCAAATGTCATTGAATGGTCATAATTTAATATAAGTGCATTTAGAAAACTAGAGATTACATCATACAGGATTCAGTACGTTATTTCGCCTCCGAAGGATGGAACCTACCAAGTACCACTAAATCAATTTATGTTGTCAAATGTTTTCAATCTTTAACACTGGAATCATAAAGCAAAGTTCCAGCTGTTCGTTTAATAATTTTTCACCACTGAAAAACTATTATAAAAAGTTATAATTATAATTATTAATATAACTATAAAAAGTTATAATCTAATTATAAAATTATTAATTTTACAATTATAATTATAAAAAAAACCACGATTTTACAAAATTTCAAGAAATTGAAGTACTTGTAACAAGCAAGTATTACTATAAACTCTTGTGAGTTAATTTGAATATTATTAATTTAATTATTGTTAATTTAAATATTAAACAGAAAATTGTCTAAAAAAAGAAATATATATATCCAATATTATCTAAAAGGAGAAAAAAAATGAATAGAATGAAAGAGAAGTATACAGAAATAAATGAAAGGAGCGTAAAGGAGTGTAATAAGTTCGGCAATATAAAAGGGACGAGCGATTCCCGTCGCCGGGAAAGCCGGGAAACAAATTCCTCCGGTTCGCTCCGTCGCGCGGCGCTCGAATGACCACGGCGTCGATTTAAAAATCAGAATAGCGGCGCCAAAAATGTCTTCATCCCGCCGAGCGTGCCGCCGATAAAGGCAGAGAAATGACAGGGACTGTAAACTGTCGTGCTGTGCAGCGCCGCGACTCGAATGGCCGAGGAGGATCGCCGTCGTGCAACAACCCTACGAACGAGTCTGTCACCGAGCGGAAAAAGCGTAGAAAGGGATCGGCGATGCGGATCGATCGTAAAAGCGTCCACGTCGGTACTCCACCCTGTCGTGCAACCACTGATAAATATTTTAGGGTTTAGTTTCTTCCTTAGCTCTTTCCTCGGCGTGTATCGGCGACCAACTTGGTCGGTCAGCTTTTAACCACTTGCGCTTGTAATTGATTGCGGACCGTAACGAGCGACCGAACCGTACACAATAATTCGTCGCTTTCTTTTCGAACTCGTCGATATTATACGATATTATACGACTGGATGGAAATTATTGAGAAGTAATAAATTTATTATTCGCTTTGCCTGGGTTATACTCAAATATACTCAATACTGAGAAAATGTTGCAGTTTTGAGGGCAAAAAGTTCTCGACGTGCGTGGCACGTCATTCGAGCGCAAGAGTCTAACCACTTGCGCTTGCAATTGATTGCGGACCGTAACGAGCGACCGAACCGTACACAATAATTCGTCGCTTTCTTTTTGAACTCGTCGACATTATACGACTGGATAGAAATTATTGAGGAGTAATAAATTTATTATTCGCTTTGCCTGGGTTATACTCAAGTATACTCAATACTGAGAAACTGTTGCAGTTTTGAGGACAAAAAGTTCTCGACGTGCGTGTCATTCGAGCGCAAGAGGCTAACCACTTGCGCTTGCAATTGATTGCGGACCGTAACGAGCGACCGAACCGTGTACAATAAATTCATCGCTTTCTTTTTCTTTTGAACTTGTCGGTATGAAATCCACTGGATAGGAATTATTAAGAAGTACTAAATTTATCATTTGTTTTGCCTGGGTTGCATTTAAATATACTTGAAGCTGAGAAAATGTTGCAATTTTCGGACGAAAAATTCTCGACGTGCATGACACGTCATTCCAGCGCAAGAAGTTAAGAACAAAGTAGTAAAGGAAATACGATGAAAGTAATGAGCTGCGCTGTTTGCTGATTTACTTTATTCGCCAGTGGAGCAACTCGAACGACTGATCAGACTCAGTCGAGACATCGGAGCGCGATACCGTTTTATCGCGGCTAAAAGTAGCTCGGTTATTTGGCAGATTGATCGTCTTTGAATTCGGCAACGCCTCGTCTCGTAATCGAGAGTTTTGGTGACTATCGGTCATCGATTTGATGAAATTCTATGGGAAGAGAATGGTTAATTGGATACAGATGGTTGTTGCACACAAAGTAGTCAAAAAAAAATATATCTGCGCGTCTTGTTCTTTTCGTGATATTTATGAGAATGATGTATTGGCAAAATTTATGATTATCCATAAGTAGTTTACTATGCGCAGAAATAACGTTCACAGTAAGTTAAGTAATATTCGACAACGAGTTGTAGAATAATAATACAAGAAACATGAAAATTCGAGTGTCAAGAAAGTGTGGATCACACTTGTAATTTCAGTGCTTAATCTGCGTTTAAGGGCGGAATATTATTAGAAAAATTACGAAATATCCTTTTGTGAATGTCGTCGAGTGATATCGCGCCAATATTAAGAAAGTACGCTTGTTTTTGAACTAGAGCTGTTGTTTATGAGGTACCCAGGGGATATACAATATAGTTGAGATCGCACATCTATCATTTCTATTCATATTACTCACATGTCTACAATGTAATTTATGCTTTGATGATAAATAATAAAATACTGAAATACTTTTTGACAAAAACCAAACTTTTACGTAAATATTTCTAAGTCTAGATTTTTCAATAGTAGCAAATAGTAGGCTTTTGTTTTTTAGAGGAGGTGGACATTCATTTTTTCAACAAATTATATTAAGTGATAAATTCACAGTAAGATAAAGGGCAGATTCTTTGATTCAATTTAGCCAACAAATTTGGAGCCCGATATTTCGTATGGTACCACTATGATATATATCACTCAGAGAATGAACGAAATTTGAAAAAAATAAAATAAACGAGCGTGACGATGTTGCCAAAAATATTCTCGTTCCAGAAACGAGTGGTAGTTTTTAATTTTGAACTTTCGACTGAAACCGCGCGGTATATTTCTCTTGAAATTTCGTCGACAGTGCAATAACTCGATCGTAAGACCAAACGTATGATTAAACGCGCGCGTACTCGCCGTTCGAAAGTCGCGAGGTCTCTTCGAGCTAGACTCCCGCGAGTCACGCGAGTGGGAGTGAAACCGTCATCCGCGAGCGGACGATGCTCGCGGAACGATGATAACAATAAGAGCGGATTCTTGTCATTTGGAGGAAGCTGGGTGCGCGCGTCCGTGTGAGAAGACATTTCACGACAGTAATTTTTATTCGCCGCGGCGAATGTATCGTGCTCCACTGGCTCCTTTGCGTAAAAGCCTTGTCCCGGCGCGCGCGGCAGACACTGCCACGGGACGAAGACGAGGGAAAATTGTTATCGCTTCTCGAGACGCTGCTCTCGTATTAGGGTAGAAAGCTTTCCGAAATTTTCGGTAGGAAGAAAGGCGACTACATCGATTCAATTTGCCTAATGAACAAGCCTCGGTCTCGGACGTCTCTGCTGCGAACAGCATGATAAAACCGTGGCCTCTCATGACTCATTCTTCGGAATCGATTTTGCACGCGGTATAAAACTGGTCCATCTCTCTTTCTCTCTCTGTCCACTGACAATGCAAACGCACTCGCGCTCGGTAAGGTAAATGCGCCTCTCAGTATTGAGGATGATCTACCTTGGCGATCGTAAATTCCAGCGAAATTGAAATAATAAAGTTGCGCGGAATGACGAGTTCTTTAATTTTACTTGGTGGATTTATACGCTCGTGAGCAGCAGCAGCAGTAGCACGAGCTACTCGGGAATTCTTCAGACGTTGCGGCAGTTGTCTTTCGTCGAAATCAAACTTATCCGGTATTATACTTCTGTGTATCAAAAAATTACGCAGTCATTTCTCTTTCTGTGTTCGTCGGTTTCGTCTCATTGAACAGTCGACGGAGAAAACTAAGAATAATATATTTATCGATATAGCCGTCGAATAAAAATAGAAATAACGCTGACGGGCGTACGCAGAATCACGTAGCTTTTGCCATGCTTATTTTGTAGTATGGTAAGAGCATTTATATAGTCTCTCTCATGTAGTCTTATGAGAAAGAGAATTATAAATACTTTACGAGAGTTGATAAGGACCCGCAAGCCGGTACGCCTGAATTCTCGGTCGGAGAAACATAATCCCCGTTCGATGTAGTGTTCATATCTGAGCTCGGGCGTGAAACAGCAGAAGAAAATATTTTGTAAACATTTGACAAGAAAATGCTTTGAAATAAAGCCAAAAGCTGCAATTGAATACAATAACACCATGGGAGGCGTAGACAAGACAGATCAATTTTTGGAAAATTATGAAATGACGAAGAAACGTGGAAAAGAGAATTATTTTTCATTTTTTACAAGTAAAAAAACTCATTTACCACTTGAATCTGCCTCTTTTCTTTACATCAGTATAACATAACCAAGCAGTTTATGAAAAAAGAAAAAAAAAACTGGTAGACATATTTTGGACCGAATTGGGAGGTAAGGAGAGCTAGAATCACTAATATATATATACTGATAATACTAATAATAAACTAATATACTTAAATAACTAATAATAAATAAATAAATAAATATATATATATATATATACTGTTTTACAACGTAATTTATTCCTTTCTGTATACGACCTTGAATAAATTACGTTGTAAAACAGTATATATATATATTATTAGTTATTTAAGTATATTAGTATAATAGTATTATTATTAGTATTTTTAATATATATATTTATTATTAACAGTATATATATATATATATACACTGATTTTAGTTATCCTTCTACTCTTTGCCTTCCAACAGAATTTCGTCAAATTTGCGGGATAAAATTTAAAAATAGGTTTCTTCTTCTGTTTGTCAGCCATTGATTCCCAACACTCAACCGGTCATATGCATATTTACCGTCATATTTGTGTATTTGAATTCGGAATTTGCTTTTCTGTTTGCAGAACTCTATAAGGCACAACCTGTCGTTGCACAGCAGATTCATGCGGGTGCAGAACGAGGGCACTGGGAAAAGTTCCTGGTGGATGATCAATCGCGACGCGAAACCAGGCAAGTCGCGCAGAAGGTAAGTGCTCCGCTCGTTTTGCGAATAATTTGTCGTTGTCACGGTGTGTACACGTACATACGCACACGCGCGCGCGCACACACTGGCACGATGTTCGTCGATGGTTCACAGGGCAATAACCATGGAGACAAGCAAATTTGAGAAACGACGCGGCAGGGTGAGGAAGAAGATCGAGGCGCTAAGGAACGGAGGGTTACAAGCTGACGCGACGCCCAGCCCTAGTAACAGCGTGAACGAGGGGCTCGATCTCTTCCCGGACAGTCCTCTTCAACCTGGCAGTGGGTTTCAACTTTCACCCGATTTTCGGTATGTGTCAGTATGTGCCTCGTCATTCCGAACGACATCGATTTGTATTTGCAATTTTTTTTTTATATATTATAGTTTATAGTGGCCTTTGAACCAAACGTGTCTCTCCCTTCTATCTTCGTTTTATTTACCATTTGGCTAGGAATTACTTACAATATGTATATTGATCGTTGTATCGGACGAAGGACGATCGATGCTTACTACGAATTCAAACGATATTATCAGTCTGACGTTTCTATTTTTCTTTTCTTCGTTCTTAACCGTTATTTATTAACAGAGATTTTCGATTGACTGGAGTTTAATCTTGAACCGAGTCTTGTAATTATGAATTACCTCAGTATCCTCCAGTCAGGCAAAGAAAAAAAAAGAGAATAACAGATACTTTCGTCTCTTTCAGTGTCAAACGAGTATAGTTTTCATCTCTCTTCGATAGGAGCGTGCTTATTTACGCTGTAACGATAGAATTGATACGATACGATGTGTGTACAATTACTTAATATACTTAGCGATTTTATTTCCACCCCGAGTCTTTGAAATATGAAGCAATTACTGTTTACGCGTTTCGTAAAAGTGGCTCGGTATTTTTCATTGAACAGGGAGGTAATTACACGTTTTATCACGTGGAACGAATGAGAAGTAAACAGCAAAGATATTGTAGATATTTTTCTTAGCCAATTGGTCGTTGACCTCTCGACTGAGGATGACAATACGTAAGTTTCTCGCGAACAAAAAGGATATCAGTGTCCTCGAAACTCGTCGCGATTTTGTAATTTCACGCAGAAATTTACGCGTTTCAAATGCGCTTTTCTAGCCGTTCGCTCTCTTATTATTATTAGTTTCGATAAATAATTTCGGTGGTGAGAGTTTGATCGGTGACGTTTGAAATGGGATTTCTTATTGAAAATTTAACGTGTCGTTTTGATATCCCTAGCAAAGGAATCAAATATTTAACGTTTGCCCGCGGAATAATTCGTATCGCTCTCGCCTTAATTTTTCAATTTGATATTTACATTTTATTAAATGCAATATATATGTATATATATATATATATATATATATATATATTTCCAGTTCTCGTTTCAAGAACGATCATTCCCAAAGTTATCGTTTAGTTGTTTCGAATTAATTTAATCCGACTGAAAATTGAACTTAAACGCACGATACGATTCTTTGTAATACGTTTATATCATTATTTTTATTGAAGCGTTCCATCAAAATTGATTCGGTTGCGAGGTCGATGCAATTTCACCTCTCTCATAATTACTCTTATCTTTTTAGGTATTTGCATTTAAATTTAACAACGGCAAAAAACAACTTCATTTTTGTTCGCGCGTTATTCACGAGTGGTTACTGTTGCAAATATAGTACTTACTTATCGCCTTTGGTCTAACGTATAGTCAAAAAAGACATCAGTTCCGACCTTTCTATTTTACGCTTTTGTGTTGGGATCGTTCGCATAAACGCGGTCGTTCTCGCTTCTCTGTTCACGAATAGTCTCGCATGGTATGAACGTTATCGTTCGTGTAATAAGTTCTTGTAAAAGACAAGTTGCATCATAACGAATGCAGTAGCAACAATAACGAGAATAAGAAGAGCAGAAAGAGAAACACAGTAGATAAAAAATATTGCAATTATAAAAATGTATACACACACCAACTCTTATCATATTTTCTCCACTGAAATTTGTGTGAAAAATGTTTTCGTTGTTCAAGCAAACTTATTGCACGAACCAAACGTTCGTATAACCACTCTTTTTTTTTCTCTGTTTTGCGCGTCAAGTCTCGTAGATAGATCGATTGTGAATATCTGCGCATTGAAAATACATTTGAACTGTGTCTTTCTATTCGAGTCCTCGAGCTTCGAGCAATGCCTCATCCTGTGGTCGATTAAGTCCAATCCCGGCGATCCCTGGGAAACCGGAATGGACACCAACATACACGCCCTCCTATAGCCCAGAACAATTAGGTACGCACCACGATTTCGTATTCTCTGTTCGCTAAACTCTCTTCTACTTTTTTATGTGTCACTATTATTATTATCAGCTTTTTTTTTCTCGCCGTCGCACCGTTAATTTTTAATATACGCGCAGCACGATTTATCATTTACGTAGGATTTAGAGTTTGCAAGTGTTTCTTTTTTTTTTTTTTTTTTTTTTCTGGTACGCGAAGCTCGGCGATAGTTTGGCACTTCCATGTCAAAAATGACAGAAGTTACAATATCAGTCAGAGTTCATTTATTAACGCCAGTATATCGCACTTTTTACGATCATGTAGAGGCTACGAGTTTCGACTGTTCAAGGTTACCGGGTAATCAACGTCACCGCAACGTTTCGCATTTTACTACCATTTTATTATATGTTCGCCTCGCGTAGATGTACGGGCTGTATAACACGTTGTCGATTTAATCTGGAAAGAGTGTCGGTGTTGGCTCGTAAAGAATTTGTTTTTCTTTTTTTCTTTTTTTCCTTTTTTTCTTCTTTTTGCGCGCGCTCGCGCGAAGACACGCAGGAACAGGCGACTTTAGCGCGCTCGATACGAAATTCCTCGGAAATGTCAGATAGCGACAACAGATTTTATACTTTAATTTACTTTTGTCGTAAATGTCAAGCTCCTTAGTAAATGTTATTAATCTTCATGAATTTATCGCTACAACGAGTATCTCTCGACGCATACATCGGTCACGTTTACGCGCGCTTTAGCAAGTTGAAATCGCATTGGTCGTAATTATGCGGACAGTGTAAATCCAAGTTTTGAAATTGTTGAATTTATCGCGAGTACAAGCTATTCAACTACAAAGTATTGAATTACTATTATTATCGTATTATGTCAATAAAAGGAATTAAAGATGACGGGAATTTATAATGCTCGATATATTAATTTAATTTTTTATACTAATGATAATATAATAATCTAATTATATGAAATGAATAATATGTAACTGTGTCTGATGCTATATACAGGATAATAGTACGTAATTATATATTGTATAATATCGTATGTTAGGTTGGCCAAAAAGTAGCTGCGTTTCTTTGTGTTATTTCAACTGCAAGTTATTCAACTACAAAGTATTGAGTTACTATTATTGTTAAACTACGAAACTATTGACCTACTATTATTATCGTATTATGTCAAGGAAAGGAATTAAAGATAACAGAAATTGATAATACTCGATATATTAATTTAATTTTTTATATTAATGATAATGATCTAATCGTATGAAATAAATAATATGTAATTATATCTGATACTATATACAGTATAATAATACGTAATAATTATATATTGCATAATATCGTGTATCAGTCTGGCCAAAAAGTAGCTGCGTCTCTTTTGTGTGCAAATGAGAAACAAAAACATTATTGATACATTGATCATTTTGTTCGATTATCTTTTGCCATTTTCCGGGGCAACTTCTGTGAGGAAACTCCGTGTTCAAAAAAGTTTTTATCCTTTTCGATAAAAAACAGTTTCAAGAATCGTTCGACATCCTTGTCAGCAGTGAAATTTAGCTAACCAGTTCCAACATTGCTACAGTTTTAAGATTTCTTCACCGTACACTCAGGTAATTTTTTATGAGCTTGCACAGCGTTTTTTTCTTCTCTTTTTGGGAGATAGTAAAATATATATGATGAAAATGTTGCTTTTTGATTCTCCATTTTGAAATCAACGCCCAAACGTGCATTTCCTTTGTCTGAAACAAGTTTAAACAGTATCAAGTATCAGATTGCACTGATGAGTTTGCTTCGTTTAAAACGAAGTTAGTTGCGTTTTAAATATGTTTTGAGTTTTGCTCCTTTAAATAAGTATATTACGAGATTGAACAAGAAACTATTTATTTCAATTAATGTGTGACAAGATCTTCATAACGACCGTTTGCTTCGGTTGACCTCTTAATAATTGAGAATACAATATATTTTCCTTCTTTCTTTATTTGTAATCGTCCATTAGAAAAAGAAACTTTCTGGCCAATCCAATGATACCTAATTACGTATTATGTAATAATATATATAATATATAATCATACAAAATATATTTCATATTGATAGTGACACATTAATCTCTCGTACTGATAATAATCACTCGACAATTGCCGAAACTCGTAGCTTCTGCGTCCCTCGAACAGCACCGCTTCGAAGCGCGCTGTATAAAAAAAAAAAAAAAAAATCCATCGGCACAAACGCCACAATTAACATGCCGTTCTTTCCGCTGAACACGGTCCGGTGTAGCCGGTAGCCTCGCGGAAACGATGAAACTGGAATCGTACCAAATGTATCAGACGTCACCGCCCAGCCACCAACAACAGACCGGGCCGCCACCTTCTTATTACGAGACCCAGTATCAGAGGAGCAATAGCCTGTCGACGGGATCGTCATCCTTCGCCTTGCAGCCGACTCCTCAATCAGCGAATCAGCAAAGATGCCCGCTTCACGGTCTGCAGCCGTGCGCCTGTCAAATGGTGAGTGGACAAAGGAAGTCCCAAGTCCCCGAGTGGCCGCAGGTAACACTCTCGTCGTCGTCGGGGAACATAGTGTACGAAAGCTTTTAACCCGGGTCAGCCGCTGATAAACCGTGAAAGGGTGAAAGGTTGAAAAGGCTGGATCATCCTGGTTTAAAGGGTTTCTCGGTTAGATTGTTTCGTCGTTCGTATCGTACACGGTCGAATTACCGACGAGAGATATTTCTCCGATTTTCCAACCAGCTTCCTTCCTAGTTCAATCGGTATCAATCGGTTCGGTTGTCCGATTCTTTTCGACATTTCTCTAATTCCGTGCAACTTTGGAGTATAATCGATCAGTGATTATTGTTATTGTTATTTTCTTTTGTTCTCTTTTTTCTTCTGCAGCGAGACGTTGAGTAAAGTCAGAAGAACTAGTCTTTGTTTAGAATCTGTGTGCATCGTTTAATTAATTCGTGACGTTTTGAGACGTAGGACGTTGATTGGAAGGCAACGTCGAGCGAGAAACTTAAATTAACCGATTTAACCGGTTGATGTATATATATTTCGCCGGTAGATGTGTCGCGAGTGAAATTGACTTCATCATATTTTTAGGTAATTTTGAATTATTATGGTTCGAATTATCTTGTTTTTCTTCTCCGGCGAGGATTGAAATCAGAATGTGGAAGGATATTTTTCACATATTTAACTTGAAATGGCACCGTCTACGCTTCTCGCAAGAATTGGATTAGTTTGCTATTGTTACTCGCTGATCTGATCGAGTCGTTTCTCAGATGAAAACGTCATGCATTTTCATCACTCGAACGACAGATTTTTTTTTCTCTTTTTCAAGAAGCTGATTCGAATTTTGCAGTAAATTTTTCTTTGATTTTAATTTACTCTCAGTTCTGAAACGATGTAAATTCTAATCTTTCCCGAAACGATAGTCAACTATTCACAAGTTTAACGTACAACAGCATGCAACGAGAATACAAGTCACTTTCAGTTTTTACAGAATGCCGAAATTGATTCCAATTGCTTTAGTTTTCGATTCAACGTTCGAAACATTATGTCGCCGTGTAAAAGTAGATAATTTCATTCGCGTGATTGGGTAATTTCATTCACAATGGTGTTGTATCTGTTTTCCCCCTGCCCGAAAAATATCAGAACTTGAGCCCAGTGGCCGGGATGTCACCGTCATACCAACAGAGTGAACCAAGTCCCACGGCGCTAGGTAACAATCAGCAACAAACTCTTCAGTACATAATGCAGACGCAACAGTGTCAGCAGCAGCAGCAGCAGCAGCAACAACAGCAGCAGCAACAGCAACAACAACAGTCGCAAACGGGAGTAACAAGATCCAGCCCGCCGCAAACACCTACATCATGCGGTCAAACACCGAGCACGATGATGGGTCAATTGATGGGAGCTCTCAATAATTCGACGCTGCTCGACGATTTGAACATTAACATCGAATCGTTACACGGCGGGTTCGATTGTAATGTGGAAGAGGTGCGTTTTATTCCCGACTTTCCGTTGTTACACGTTTATGAGAAACTTACGCGTCAATTTCTGAGAATACCGAAGATATCTCTTTGATCGATCTTAGAAATTCCTACAGATTGAAATACAATTGTCGTGCTCTCGGTCATTTTACTTTATTAGGATCTTAATCTTGTTGAAACTGCACATTCTCAACTGATGAAAGTTTTTCCATAAGAGAGAGTACTGTTCGATGCATGAAAACTGAGAGGAAACAATGGATATTTTAAAGTTTCAAGGACAATGTTTCAACTAACTGCGATTGTACAAAGTATCCAATGTTTGCTATGCTACGTTTAATCGTTAACTTAACATTCTGCAACGTCGTGCAACTTGAAAATTAAATATCCATGCATTTGCATTTTGAAAATTTTATTTTGTCTGCTTGTAACCTCTCTTTGAAAAATAGAAAAATATACAGGGCGTTCTCGATCCGACGGTACAAATAAAGAATGAGATTTTTTTTATTTAAGAGTGTGTCGAGATCAGATCAAGTCCGAAAAGTTATTGTCGTCAGGTAATTCTTAACGAAGCTTCGAATGAAAAGATTTAAATTTGATTTGATTTAATTACACATTTTTTTATTTGTTTCTGCGCGTAGAATAACCTTTTGTTAAATATTCTTTACCTTCAAGTCTAGAATCAGTTGAATTCAAATGTACTTGACAGACTTTTAAACTCGATTTTCTCAGAAACGAAGCTTTAAATGAGAAAAAGAAATTTATTAAATACTGAATAGAAAACAGATATTAAATATTAAGTTTCAATTTAAACAAAATGAACATATTAATGAATGATATAAATATATTACATATTACGGATACAAAGGATTCACTTTAAGCTTGTAGACAAAGAGAACTTACTCAAAACTCTTCGTCGAACAATTGCTCAGAACGATTGCTCGATTATAAAAGCAAACGTCGAACGTACGAAGAGTGTCACAACTAGACGATCGTCTTCCGCGAATCGTTCACAGTTCGATTTACACGGTTTACGTCCCAAACAAATATACAAATTTGACCGAGACCCGAAGCGAGCACCCATTCATTCAGTTTTAACCTCTTGCGCTGAAATGACGTGCCACGTCGAGAATTTTTAATTTATGTAATATCTCCTCAGTTTTAAGTATATTTAAATAAAAATAGGCAAAACGAATAATAAATTTATTACTTCTCAATAATTTCTATCCGGTGATATCGTATAGTACACGGTTTTTGGTCGCTCGTTATGGTCCGCAGTCAGTTGCCAGCGCAGGTACACGCTCGCCATTGCACGAACAGCTGAACACTGAACTCGAATCCGACTGATGGCAAAAATGGCACTGATCCGCCTCGTTTCAGGTGATCAAGCACGAGCTGTCGATGGACGGGACGTTGGACTTCAACTTTCAGCAAGGTGTGATGGGAACGGCAGCGATCCAAGTGAGCGATAGCAACGTTGGCCAAAATGGCGCCGTGTCTCAGAACAACGTGGTCGGCACAACGGCTGGGAACGCGCCGGCAGGAGTTTACGTGAGCACAAACGCGGCGACTCCTGCTGCACCTCCCTCGTGGGTTCACTAGCAGTGGACTCCACTGCCCTCGACACCCCCGTCGTCCTTGTCATCGTCTTTACTAGACGGGCAAGAGAACTTCCACGGACAGTCCGAGGGACAGTTCATCGGTGAGTTTAATTGCCACGTAAAACATTTATATATACAACTGCATCATTGGAAATAATATCTATTATTACAGTTTAATTTAAAAAATTGATTCTTTCGCCAGACATGTAATGTTTATGTAATAAGCTAGATGTAAGCTTTTAGGTTTCATGCCCTAACGATAAATTAAAAAAATATTTATATAATTATTAAATTAATATTAATTTTTGAAATTAAATATATATATATATTATATATTATTTATTATTTAATAAATAAGATAATAAAATTTAATTTTTTTTTAATATGTTTATGTTTAATTATGTTAATAATAATTGACAATTTTATAATAAAATGAATTATTTATGATTTTTCAATAATTTTATTAATTTGACTTTTAAATGTTGTAAAAAGTTCGACAAGATTGATTGATGAATATTATGTTATTCAATTTCATCTTTATCATCAATTGTGTTCATATTTTTTATTATTATTAATAACAATTTGATTATATTTTCATACGTAAATTCAAAATTTTCTGATAAATTTTTCTTTATTAATATTATTTTTAAAAATAAGGATATTTCCATTTCATAATTGAATAATTTTCTTGTTACGAAAAATCGTCATGACAACAAATTTTTTTTTTTGTCAACAATTATAAAATTTATTCCAATTACATTTATACGCTTGTATTATTCGACAATTTATTCAAAACGTCGCTGCAGCTCGTTCGATAGCTCGCATAGAATTCAATTGGCTTCCGTCTTTATTCCCGAGTGTCATAGTCTCCCTTATCCCTTCTAGGGATTTCGCAGATCCTAGAAGGTTCTCCTTGTGTCTGTTTTTCCTTTAATGTGAATTCTGTTGTACTGCCGACTTTCTTAAGAGTCGTTTGTATCTTTGAATCATTCGTACAAAATTGGAAAAACTCGAGTTAGTGAAAATATTTTCGTGTCGTACAGTCGCGGTACGTCGGGAAGTATCGAAATCTTGTCGAACAGCAAATTGATTCGCGTTCCTGATTTCTCGTTCCAGTTCTTCGTGTTGACGTTAGACAATTTGTCGATAGATCGTTGGAAATGCAAGGATACTTTCCTCGTCGAAAATTGTACAAATTTCACCTAGATGATTGAGAAATTTTTTGTCATAACCAGATCTATCACATTCTCGAAGATTAAAGTCTTCCCTTCGTATCAACTCTTTAAAGCTTACTGTATTTTCGATTTTCTTCTCGCTATTTTGTTGAATTTTGAATTTAAAATTCAAGAAATCCCAACGTTTTGTTATTTAACCCCAATATTCCAAGGTTCAATGAAAAGTCTTACAGCGAGTTTCAAGAGGTGATTGTAAGAGGATTTAGACTCTCTAGCAAGAAAAACGAATGGAATTTTTACGATTTCCGGGAACAAAAGTGTCCTTGCTGCTCGATCTTCGAAAAAAGAGAAACGAACACGTCGAAGTTTTTCAATTATCAAAGCAGAGCTTTAAAATAAAGTTAACAAAATTTATCGCGATGTACCATTTTTTTTTACAACCGTTTGAAGTACAGACGATCTTTCGTCGAGTGTGCGAATACTTTCGTTCCACCTCTGCAATTTTCGATCGGGGAATGCTAAATACTCGCGCATTTCCTGTCTTTTCTTTCTTTTCTTCTTTTTTCTTCTTTTTTTTTCTTTTTTTTTTTTTTTTTTGTTTTCGACCGGTACCATCGCGAAGGTATGCAGCTCGAAGTTGGTCCAATAAAAATTTTGCTGCCGGCCAGGCGAAAGGAGAAAGGTACATAGACGCGTAGCAGCGAGCAGCACCGGTTCCGCGGGCAACGTTGATCGCCGTATATGTAAAATAATATTTGCACAATCGTGCCATAACAATGCTTCACTGGTACAGTATTTAATAAATCGCTTCCTCCGTACCTCGTGCGTCCCGCGGGTCGACGCGTTTCGCTCTTCCCACATGATGTTTCGTACGTGCCGCCACATTTATATAGGCAGCCGGTATCCTCCACCTGTGTTTTGTCCGAAATCGGTATTGACTTGGTCGCGATAACAGTTACATTTACCTCGCCGTCGAATTATGCCGAAAACATTTGTACACGCTTGTGGAAAAACGTGAAAACTGTGATCGTTCATCCCCCTCCCCCCTTCCGTCAAAATTGGAAAATTAATAACTCCGCGAAACATATCTTGGATCGAGGGGATTTCTCAACTTCGATCGAGAAAGTACCAGGGAAAAATTTTCCGATCGTTTCTTTCTTTCTAGCAACAGTCGTGTTTGTTAATCTTAGTTATTACTTCTCGGACTATTTCCAGCACTCGTAGTCAAAACGGGCTTTAAATATACGCTGTTTCAACTTATTTATTCCCCGTTGGATGTCTATTTGAGGGTAGGTTATTCAAATTCGAACGATGTCTGATCCGAGAAGCTTTTGGTACGTACAAACTTGATCGAAATAAAATTAATTTGATCGACTAGTTTTGTAGAAA
Source organism: Tetragonisca angustula (assembly GCA_036937485.2). Classification (NCBI taxonomy): domain Eukaryota; kingdom Metazoa; phylum Arthropoda; class Insecta; order Hymenoptera; family Apidae; genus Tetragonisca; species Tetragonisca angustula. The sequence goes on along the minus strand of JAWNGG020000102.1, from coordinate 553,187 downwards.
TGAAAAACCGCGGAGTTGTTGCAATGCGATCTTTCTTTTTCCACTAAAATATTAATTTAGATATTCGTATGTTTTCTTTACCGAGTACCACAAATGTAAAGTAAACAGACTTCTCATTTGTACGTTAGACACGTCCTCTCTTCACGTCTGTATCTTCGAATCAGTGGATATTCCATACGAACTCTTTCTTTTTATTCTTCTTTTCGTTTTTTTCTTAAATATTTGTACGGGAATATTAATTTAGAAATTCGTGGAATTTAGAAATTCCTCACACAAAACACGCCGACTCTTTTCATTCTCTGTTAATTACGTGTACGATAAATATTCTTTCCATTCTTTCCTTCATTTTCCTTTTAAATATTAATTTGGAAATTCGCGTTTTTTTCATTAAACGCAACAAACATAAATTACAAATATCTCACTTATTCATGAGACATATTCATAAGACTCTCTTTATTATCTTCAAATCAGTCTAATTATGTTTGCAATGCTGCCACGTTAAATCAAAAGAGCGTATCTGAAACTTTCGTTTAAATCGAGTGCATTAATGCCAAGTAGCATAAAAATAGTGTGTATGTATATATATAGGATAAGAAATAAACTGAAGATATAATCAGGTTTTTAAAAATTAAAATTAAAATTAACAGGTTTCTTTCAGTTTTAAAAAAAATTCTTTCTGAAGTTATATATTTTAAATAAAAGAATACTGTTTTTGTAGAACTTTTATAAAGAGAAATATTTCACACTTTGAACAGTGTTCTCATGGAACAGATATTTTAGAATCTATAAAATGAAAGTCACTTTAGAACATTTAATTGAAAATTAATTTCCATATTTATGGGTAGCGTGAATAGCATTCAACGTCAGTGGTTGCTACAAATATTGATCACTTTTTTAATATTAGTGAACAAATTTATTCTGTTCCCCCGAACAGAAGAACTTTTGTCTTCATATATTACAAGTTTCTTTCTTTCTGAAACGGAAGAATTTTATTTTTAAGAACATTTGTCCACCAAGACAGAATTTTAAGATTTAATTCCGGAATTTTATTTTCAAAAACGTTTGTTCATCTGCTCTCTCAGGGACTCGCAGTGTGAAAACATTTTTCGCAAGAGTTCTACGATTCAAAGTTTCAAATGAAACTTATTTAAATATTCCTCCGATTCCTGTCCGACGTACAAAATAATCGATGCCCGATCGTTAAATACTGAAAGTCGTTTGTCAAATCAGCTTTTTTGATCAGACACGCCTATTCGAATTGACACGGCGGAATAAATATTCAGCGTCCGATAAGGATAGAAAACACTCTGTAAAAATTTCGCGAAACATTGCTAAACAGACTGTCGACAATTTAAAAAAAAAAAAAAAAGCCAGAGTTCATCCACTCGCTCTGAATCGTTGGGGTCATTAGTCAGTGGTCGGGGATTAAAAGCGACGATACCTGAGGAAGGGGTGTTGTTAAACGCGCTAAAAATGTCGCACATTTCCGCCACAATCCTCCAACGTTCAGCGAGAGCAACATCAAGTTCATCGAGAGCATCGTGACAAAAAAAAAAAAGAAAAAAAGAAAAAAAAAGAGACGAAAGAAAGAAAGAAAGAAAAAAAAAATTTTAGCCGACGAGTCGTAATTCTGATTTGCGAATATCGAGAGCACTAATATAAGTTGATTCGCGTTAATCGGGTTGGTTTTAAACGAGCGCCCGGTATAATTCCGGAAATCATGACACATTGGGGGCTTACGATCGACTCGGCCGCTTTTTACCCGCGACACGTAACGCGCTGATTGCGCGTCGGAATTTGTTGCGATTTTGTTTGCCGCGGCGGTGTGTGTGTGTGTGTGTGCGTGTGTGTTTTTTTCGCCCTCGCGCAAGCGCTCGTTGACGCGTAAAATAGGGAAATTAAAAATCCTCCCCTCCTCCCCCCTCTCCCTTTCTCGCACGATGATTAGAGCGAAGGACGACGCGAAATCGTCTCCCGCCGCTGGAAACACCAGTGCGTGTTTAATATAATTTTTTCATTCGGCCGGTAGGCGTGCCGCCTTTTAATCTCCGGCAGCGTGCACAAGTGTGCGGTGTAATTACAATGTTCTGTGCCCCGCTTGTCGCGCTAATGGATACGAAAGTGATGTTCCCCATCGCCGCGCCGCGTGTGTCGTTTCACTCGCGAACGATGCTCCGTTTCGTCCAGAATCGGTGGTCGGTCGAACTGTTTTTTTTTTTTTAAATTTTATTCCATTTTATTTTACCCCACTGCCGAGGGTGTCCTAAAATTGCGTCTCTTTCTCTCGTTCTCGCTTTGTCTTATTCGGAGATCGCGGAGAGAGAAACGTGGAAAGGAAAAGTAAAAGGAAGAAAAAAAAAATTCTTTCCTTTTAACGTTATCGTTTTCACAGGAGCGCGGTGATTACACATTCGGAATTACACGAAGTAGAATATTACACTCGCCGGGCAATCGTCGCTGGACCGTGAATTTTTATACGCTCGCTGAAAGTTTGAGGATGTGAAAATATGTGGGATGATTATAACGCAGAAAAATATGCTATGAAACGTAGTACGCGCCTGTTACAATATTTGCGCTAAGTGATAGAGATCGTTTGCCCGCGTTTTGATTATTAATGGCAGACAAAACTGCTGTTATGTTATTTAATGTAAAATCATGGAATTAATCACCTTCTCTTTGAACGTATTTCTCTCCGCGTATTTTTATCTAATGGCACGTAGCATTTTTGGGGCGCGCGTTGCGCACAGTACTATAGAAAAGTGACGTTATTCTGATACAACGTATCACTCTGATTTCGTATATTTCAAATTTCAAATTCTCTCAGTACCGTTCACACCAGTCGAAATGGAACGTTACTCGATTAAAAACAAATGACGAGGGAGTGTGAAAACGAATTGCAATAATTGTTCCGTGGCGTGTGCACGTTTCAAAAATAGATTTTGACTTAATTAATCCCGTCGTGTCGAAGCGATTTTCTTAAGAAGAAACAGCGTTAAGCATTAAAACGCGATAGCAGTTTCAATTCGTTGCGTAAAAATAAGTTTCGCGACAAACCTTAAATGGAACCTTAGAATATCGCTGATTATATTTAGTTCGAGTACAACTTCCCCGCAATTTATTTACGACCTCTGAAATGACGGAGTAAAAGGACGTGTTACAAATAGATGAGGCTCCTTTTAGTTTCATTATGCACGGGGCCATGCAATATCGATTCGCGTTTGATCATCGTATTTAAATATCCACGTGTTTTTAATTCGAAGGGTCTTGTAATGCTCATTGAAGTTTCAGCGAAACTTTTCAGCCACTTCAATTAATCTTTATCAATTAATCCACGTCTTTTACCTTCTGCTCGCGAAAGTAATTTCGCTCGTCTATTTTTCAAGCCAACGGCTGTTTAGAAATGAAAAGAAAAGAAGGAAACGAACGATCAACGATCGAAGTTTTTTACCATCTTGCGCTAGTAACTGGTTCGCGGACCATAACGAGTGACCAAACCCGTCGTACAATAACTCGTCTTCGTTTCGAATTCATTCGAAACGACCAAGGTGTAATAAATTTATTATTTGTTTCGCCTAGGTTATATTTTCAATATACTTAAAACTGAGAAAACGTTGCAATTTTCCTCGAGGGCCAAGTAATCCTCCCTATTGAACAAAACGATAAAACACAAATTGTAATTTTTCTCTGAGAAAATAAAACGACGTGTATGGAAGAAAAAAGAAATAGAAAAAAGTACGAAGAAGATTTTTGTAGAAAGAAATTGTTCAACTATAATTCGATTTCGTAGCCAGAGTCTTCGCTTTCCGTATTAGTATACTTTCGAAGCAACCGGATTAGAAGTGCAATTCGCTGAAAGTTTCGCGAGCAAAGTAGCGGACAGTTCCGAGTGCTGCCGAGCTTTTTCAGGAATTCATTGAAACCTGGCGGCAAGTACCATTTAACTCGATGATATTAATGCATACTGTATCAGGCGTTCTTAAAATTAACACGTTAATTTATAGCTTTTCTGGTTGAGAAGTTTAGCAATTTCCAGCCAAGCGGTTCACGCTTTCATAATACGATGCAATTTCTTCGGCTGCTGTAACAATAGACGCGAATTTCGTATTTGCTTGACGCATACATTAGTTTTCGTAGACGAATATGCAACGGAATTTGAAATTTAGAAAAGGCGAGTGTGATCCCGTGGTTTGTGTTAATCGCGAGACTTGCTGTAGGCGAGCAATTTTTGTCATTCGAGGGTTTCTTCAATTGCCAATCGTTTTTCATTCAGCGTTCTTTCGCTGCACGTTTGAAGAAATTTTAGCGAAATGAAAAAGTTACGTTTCAGTATAATCTAGGAGAAATTCCAAAGAAAAATATATCCTGTGTTCGATATGTATACGATATATTGTACCAATGGCAATTAAAAGTTGTCGATAATTTAAACTGATGTAACTTTGTCAAAATAGACCACTTAGACACATTTTCAAAGCGTGAAACTTCTACTTTGATTATCGCGAATTGGTCCTTTCTGATGATGATCTTGCGTCACGTAACAACGTCAGTTTTTTTCTTGAAAATTGTAGATATCCGAACGTGACGTTAGAAACATTAAAAATTCTTTTCCGTAACTAGATCTGCCATCGTTTTGAAGATTGAAGTCTCCTCGTTACAATGACTGTTCAAAACTTTTAAAACGATTTTTTCTCACCATCGAATGTTGAAGGTAAAATTGAAAAAGTTCAAGAAACATTTCGTCATCATATCGTAACCCTAACGTTCAAAGTTTAATGAAACGGTAAAAAAAAAAAAAATCGTACAGTTCAAGGAGTCGTGAAGAGAAAATTTAAGACCATGGTAGATGAAAAAATTTTTTTACTCTTTCTACACGTGTTTAAGTTTTTAAAATTTTTACGATTCTCGAGGAAAAGGTGTTCTCTCGTTGCACCACCTCACGACTGTCAAAGTAAAGGTTTCACACTTTGAGACCAAGTGATCCTTTTTTTTTTTTTTTTTTTTTTTACGAAGATACATAAGTTTGTCGACAATATTTCATCGTCATTTTTCGCCGATACAGTTACGCTCTTGTGTTCTTAGCAGATATACAAATGAAAATCGTATTGCGAGTATCTCCGGACGTTTCGAAATCTTCTATAAGAAGAAAAAAAAGAAAATAAGTACATGCTTGGTCCACTGGAGAAATCCCTGACACAGAGACAAAGAGATCGAGAGAGGCTGACAATGAGAGAAAGAAAAGGAAAAGATCCCCGAAGCCCATTGGGCGAAAACGAGGCCCCCGCAAATTGAATCCGCACGCGAGGCGGAAAATAAATTTTCGCCGGCATGGCCGGCCAAGCTGCGAATAGTTATAAAATTCGAGTCAAATGCGGGGAAAACAAAAACGAACAATGCAGAAAGAACATCGATCCGGAACTAACGGAAAACGGCATCCGCGTTTCATACATCGAACAAACTGTAGGAATGCCGGAGGCGCTAATATGCCAGGGCGTAACAGGAGGGAAAGGTAGTGTGTTTTTTCGCCACGTCCACTGCTGAAAAATATTTTGCTGAAAGCTAATATCTATCCGGCCCCGATATTCATCCGTGTAAATACTATCTACGTACGTAGAGAGGCAACAAAGTAGCCTCTATCCTGGCTGGCCGAGTCTACCGAAGAGTTTCGGGGAAAAAAGAAAAAAAGAAAGAAAAAAAAAGAAAGAAAATAAATGAACGTGACGTCTGCGTATCAACATATTTTGCCAGGCGAAGATTGGCTGGATGTTTCACTTAATCGGCGTTAAGATCGTTTCGCTTGCTTCGCGAATGCATTCTCTTCTTTTCTCGTGTAACTTTTCATCTCACTTTCAAGACGCGCGTGTATAGGAATTGCTGATTTGAAATAGTTTTCAAACGGGTTTCGAATAAGAATTTCCTTTTGTGGAAAAAAGTACAGTATTCCCAAAATTCAAACTAATTGATGGGGGACGAAAGTGTTAACAGCCGAACTTACTTTTTATTTTAAAATTTAGGAATGCTGCATATTTTCTTCTCAGCTGTCGAACCTAAATTTTTTAACGCACGTACTAGCTCCGCTTGGTTACGTTTCTTTTCTACTTCGAATTGTCGAATTGTCGAGTGTCCTCGTCATTCTCGTTCGTTATTCCAGTGTGCGAAAAAATCATATTTAAAGTACCTTCGTCGCTCTATATTATAATTATATTACATCACATATTTTTTTGAATAAAAAATTTATATATTAATTATGTAACTTCTTCTACTAAATTTATTACAAATTTATATATTATCAATATCGTTTTTCTCTTTATACATTATCTTTTATATAAATATTAAATTTATATATTATTTAAACAAACAACATATTTATATATTATCAAATATTACATATATATTTATTGATATATTATCAATATCGTTCTTCTCTTTATCTCATATTTCAGTAATAATACATGAAAATATATCAAATCTATGATAATAAGCATTATTGTATTAGTACGAAATTCCTAGTACGAAAATTCTGTTCGAATGATAAAATATTCGGATAGTAGGACATTCGGATATTGAAGTATTGAATACTCCACTGCTTGAAGAAGAAATTTTTCATTCTACAATTTTGTACACGGCGTGGTACGACTTTTGATATTCGTACGAAAAAAAAATATGTAACATCGGGACGACCTTCTTGGCAAAGGAAGCCAGTTTCCTTCCCCGCGATTCTTATCGGGATCGTTAAAAAATTTTCGTACACCGCCGTGTGCCATTCAATTCCGTCGGCCCGTCGTACGCAGGATAAAGAGTTCGAAGTTAAGAAAAATCAATGGTCCGGCTGTTCTGATGCTTTCTGATACGTGCTCGCGATTGAATCGAGAACAGTTTAGACAGTAAGGAATGAAATTGTTTTGCTTCGGTGAAATTCGTCGGAAAGTTTTTAAATGATTTGTCGTGTTTTACTTTTCTTGGGAATCGACGGGAAATGTTTGAAGTTACGGTGGAAGGAGGGGAGGGGGGGGGGGGAAGAGGGGGAGATACTATACGCGACATCGTCGTTTGATTGGAAGTGATACTGGCCTCTAGCTTTCTCGGAGTTGGTTGGAAGAATTTGGCAAATTTGATTAACGAGATCCAGTTTTTCTCAATATATTTTGTCACACAGGTATAATATAAAAACGTGGAATTTCGATGGAACGTCGTTTCGTTTAAATTAAAATTCGCTCAAAACGAGATTTAAAGATAGAAACAGAATTAGAGACAATCGGGCACGAAACGATCCGAAACGTTGACGTCTTGTTACATTACGGACGCATATAATCTCAAAATGTTTTCACGCAACGCGTGTACAAAAAAACCGTGTATAAAAAATCCCCAAGGCAAATGTCCAAGCACTTTCGCGTACGCCAGTTGTACGTACATTCATATCTGCCCGATCGATCCTTCGAAGTGGTAGCTCTTTCCTAACAGTATCATCGGGTGCGGGTGTACTCGCGAAAGCGTGGATTGACAGAATCGATAAAAATCGGCGATTCCTCACGGGTTGGATAGGTGTGCGGGTAGATGGGGATGGGGGGAGGGGGTGGAAGAAGGTGTACAGACGTTCAAGTGGGGCAAAAGGGAACCACTTAGCCGAAACTGCAGGAATCTGGAAGTCAGCAGCTATTCGGCAGACGTCACTGGCGCCAGCGGACTACCTTAAACCTCCCCTTTATACCCCTACCCGTGTGCGCCGACAATCTCATTCCCCAAAAGCGTCGCAAGAATTATAAAGTTGGTGGAGGAGAGCTCCGGGGAAGCTTCTTCCCTCGCCACCCACTCTTGTCAGGCAACCACCATTCCCTTTCTCCCCCTCCCTCTCCGCTCTTTCACCCCCGCGTCCTTCACCTACGCGCCACCTCGACCTAGCGACTCCATTTCTCCTCTCTCATCTCTCTTCCCTCGCTTCTCTCTGTCTCCCTCTCCCCCTTCGTTTCCACGTTCTTTCCACCCTTTTTCCCTTTGTCTCTGCTTCTCCTCCCTCTCTCTCCGATGTTTCTCTTTTTTCGACGTCTGTCCTTGTCTCTACGTATCTCGATCCCTGAACAACTCTGCTCCACACATACACACACATACACACACATACCCACCCTCGCGCCATCGTCCTTTCGTCTTTCTCTTTTTTGGCCAGCTCGCTCTTTTTGCTACCCCCTCCCCCCTCCCCCGACCCCACCCCGCGAAGTTTGCAACGCGAGGAGGAAATCGGCCGCGGCGCTTCGTTTTCGCCGGAGTTTTGGAATTGTCGGCGGCGGGGACACACGCCACCGCCCCCGAAATCTGTTCGCCGTTTGCGCGGACGACGCCGCAGGAAGTCGTTCAATTAGACTCATGTACCGTGCGATTTCGAAATAACGCCAGGTCGTTTCGATCGTCCGACGAAACTTCCAGCTTCCTCTAATGACCAGCTCGCCTCTAGCTGGCGAAAAGAATCGTTCTTTCCTCGAAACTTTCCAACCGACCGATCATCGATCGTCTCTCTGAAATTTTTCCTCGATTTTCGATCGATTCTCTTGTTCGACGTTTCCTCGAGTTTTAAGTCGTCGAAGTTGGATCTCGGGGTCGATCTCGAAGTCACTGCGTAACTTAGCGAGGCTTGGCAGTGTGTCGTCGCTGACATTGATCTTTCATTCGTGATTCTTCCTTCGTTTCTCCTTACCTTCTCGTTCACGTCGAGTACAGATAGAAAATTATCGGCTGTAAAAACGTAAGTCGTTAACGGCCGTCATAGTACGCGAACTTGTCTCTGGTTTGGTTCAATTAACTCGCCGCGAGCGAGAAGAAATTACGAAACACACAGGCAGCGTGTGTCAAACGAATTAAAATAGGATATTCATGTGATACAGTATCAAGTATACACTTCTATATTTAATATATCCTCTTTCAACGTGAAAATTTACTTACGCAAGGGTTTAATGTACGACTTTCCGTCAACTTATGGATCACAAAAGTATAGAAAAACAATCACTTTATTTGTTTAAAAATAATTACAACTCCCTCCAACTATTTTGTGTCTCAATTTTATCGTTTACAATTCACATTCAGTAGACATCATCCGATTGATAATTTAGTACTCAATCTGTACGTAATTTAATTTATAAAAACCAAATGCCTTTAAGCGCCATCACGCAAATGTTGGCATCTTCCTGGTTGCAATTAGATCTTCGCAATTATCCACTTGGCGCAGGTGTTCCACCGTCGTATAAAAACATAGTTTCCTGTTGAAAGAAGCTTTGATCCGGTCGAATAAAAAAACTTTTAACCGATACGCCCCTCTGAAAAAGAATACATCGATAGCGAAACCACCCCGCTTAACCCTGTTGTGTCCTTTCGCTCATTTTCGATCGAGTCGGTATTTTTCCATTGCTGCACATTCACGTTCATTTTTATTTTTCCCACAAGTACACACAAATGAAATTCACACGAAAGGTCCAAAGGTTCTACTCTTTCGTTCTCTTGATCATACAGTTGGATTTCAACTTCTCGCGAAAATCAGTCGAATTTTTCTAAAACCCTCGAGCTAGTAACTGGTTCACGGACCATAACGAGCGACCAAACCGTATATAATAATTCGTTTTCTTTTTGAATTCATCGGTATATCACTGGATAGAAATTATTAAGAAGAAGTGATAAATTTATTATTTGTTTTGCCAGTGTTATATTTCAATATACTCAAAATTGAGAAAATATTGCAGTTGTGGACCAAATATTCTCGACGTGCGTGGCACGTCATTCCAGGATAACAGGTAGAAATACAAATCGATAATGAGATTTTAGGAAAGTTCCTAAAACCTAAAACCTGAAACCTAAAAAACCTAAAAAACCTAAAAAACCTAAAAAACCTAAAACCTAAAAAACCTGAAACCTGAAACCTAAAAAATCTAAAACCTAAAAAACCTGAAACCTAAAACCTAAAACATCTAAAACCTGAAACACCTAAAACCTAAAACTTAAAACCTAAAAAACCTAAAACTTAAAACCTAAAACCTAAAACCTAAAAAACCTAAATCCTAAAATACCTGAAACCTAAAAGACCTAAAACCTAAAAAACCTAAAGCCTAAAAAACCTAAAACCTAAAAAACCTAAAATCTAACTTAAACCTAACTTAAAGGCTTCAAGTCTTTTTAAGTAACCAAAACGTTTGCTCCGCGACGTGCGTCGTGAAACCATCGTTGAGAAGGGATCGAGGAGATCGCGATCATAGGCGGGACAGTGACGATCCTGAGGGACCGGTGACCGTAACAACGAGGGAGACGATAACTCAGGCGAACCGGTAGTAACGATAAAACTACGTTACTACAGCCACGGGGACAGGGGGGGAGGGGAGGAAAAAACTTTTGATTTACTTCTGCGCAACGCTTCCCTCGTGTGCCCGTGTCCCGTGTACACGGCCAGAGGTCTGTTAACCCACTTCTGGCCGAGCTGCAACGCGATACAGGCAAACGAGGGACCTGTGTATCGATCAAGTCGATCATGTTCTTCTTCTCGCCGTCTCACGATAACCGGCCAGCACCTCCTTCGCCGATAGGAACGTCCGCCAAGGTAGGCTTCCTCTCTCGATACTCGTTTCACCGTGTCCTCTACCAGTGCTACGGATGGGATCAAACCTGACGTGTACTCGCGAGTCTGACAATGAGTTCGATACATCAGGTATGTTCATTTTGTACGAGTGCATTCGTGAGTGTAATGGAACGAGTGTGTTCATTTGTGTCACGAGTAATAAATAAATACATACGTATGTATGTATGTACGTACATGTGCAAATGAATACACGTAAAATATACTGAAATAATATTAATGATAAAGTATCATCTGTAATATGCTTTAATTTTAAATGGAACTTATAAGTGTAATATTGTTGAAAATAATATCTATTATTTATAAATGGTATTTATAAATAAATTATTGTATGTAAAATAATATTTGTTGTTTATAAATAGAATATTATATATAAAATAATATTTATTATTTATAAATGGCATTCATAAATATATGAAACATATTAGAATACACTATCAAAAAATGAATGAACATATGTACAAATGTACATATAGGTACAAATACATATATATACATGTATATATGAAAACACGAATGAACAGATGTACAAAGCACATATAAGACTACATATAAAATCAGTAATAAATGAATACATGAACGTAACGAAGTTAATACATTTACTTTATAAATGCAACAAATGAATTCATATCTCGAACCTTACGAACGTTGACGTTTTCGAAATCTGTCGGTATTCGTTCGAATAATATTCGAAACTTTCGCAAATGGTACTCGAATCTTGGAAGTCAGAATTCTGCAGAGCGATCCTCCCGTTAGAGGACTCAAAGATCGAACACGAAAGTAATACCCCTCTTATTGTACATGCGTGATCCGTTTGAAACGATTCGTTTCTTTTCAGTTCTTACACATGCGCAGGTACATACAGCGATCGAGTCGATGGCAGACTCTGCTTTGGAGCTTTTGAAGGTAGGATTTCCTATGAATCTCAGACGCGTGCACGTCAGATGCATTTGTACTGAACAACGGAGAGGCACGCCCCTGTTTTTTCTATATACGATTTCCAAACGTTGCATTCGGTGTGTAGAAAAACCGGTATGTGTTTCGTCGAGTCGAAAACCTCCAAACCACCGTTCATCTAGCACATTCACATTCCTGAATTGCAGAATGTATGAACATCTTTGAGTGTTGCTTTTTTCATTAATTGTCAGATACTAAGTGGGTACTCAAGGTAATTAAAAAAGACAAACGAGTGAAACGTAATTCGAAGCAATCGAGACTCTTGAATCTTGTGAAGTATTCAGGGGAGATACTATATTTACTTTTTGTTTAAAATATCTTTTTATACAAAAAATAAATTTCGAGTAATTTCGAGTATTTACAATTAGAGTTAGGTATACTTCGAAATACTATATTTTATCTACTATTACTATATACTCTTTACTGCTATATATCTTTATTTTATCTACTATTATTACATACTTCGAAATATTATTTTACTTAAAACATTGTTTCACACTCACACACACACAAAAAAAAAAATGAATTTCGGACAATTTCGAGTATTTCGAGTTAGGTGACTCACCCTATATAGTTGGAGTATTGGAAATGCTATATTTAAGTTTCAGTTTAAAATATTATTTTCTACAAAAAATTAATTTCAAGTAATTTCAAGTATTTACAGTTAGAATTTGGTAACTCACTCTATATACTTCGAAATGCTATAGTTTATCTACTATTATTATATACACTTTACTGCTATATATCTCTATTTTATCTACTATTACTATATACTCTTTATTACTATATATCTCTATTTTATCTACTGTTACTATATACTTCGAAATACATTTTATTCAAAACATTTTTTCATCAAAAAAAAAAAAAAAAAAGAAAAAAGAAAAAGAAAGTGAATTTCGAGCAATTTCGAGTATTTACAATTAGACAACTCACCCTACATACTACTCGCTAGGAGGTAGCATCGGAAATACTATATTTAATTTTCAGTTTAAAATATCTTTTCCCACCAAAAAAAAAGAAAAAAAAAAAAAAATGAATTTCAAGTAATTTCAAAACATTTCAGAATTAGACGATTCATTCTGTATCATTGAATATAGCTGTAATTTTCGAATCGAACAAGCAAAGGTTCCCTGGCTACTTGTGAGATACTCGATCCCATCTCTAACCACTACCTCTTCCGTGGTTGTTGGCCGTTGTGTCGCCTGTGGGAGTGGTACTCGAACCAGGCGGCCTCGACGATTCCTCGGTAACGCGAATAAGGAATGCCGGCAGGCGCGCATTCCTGCCGCCAGCGAAATGTCGTGATCCGCCTGGTCTGGCGGGAAAAAAGCCTCGATTAAAAAGGAACGGGGTGGGAGGAGATCGCGTACGCGATTGCATAAACGGCCGGGCCGTGTGTGCGTTTATGTAACACGCGCGCGCGTACGTTTCCGCGATCCGGGCGGAAAAAGAGGAACACGCAACGATCGCGTTTCTTTTATAGGATGTTCGCTGATTGAAAACGCCGGGGAAAATACTGGTTCTTTTTTTTTTCTTTTTTTTTCTCTTTTTTTTTTTGTCGGTCGATTTTTATCCGTTTTCTTCCTTTGGCAATCGGGGTTCGGCTTTGCAATCTGCAGTTTCGGTCGTCGATATATTTTTGAAGTCCGTGCGAGTAAATGGAACCTGCTGTGGCTTAAGGAATCGTTTGGATCGTAAGTGCTTTGGATAGGCTCGAGTGGATTTGCGAATTGCAAGATTCGGCCCGTTGATGTTTCTCCCTCCTATTTCTTTCTTTCTTTTTTTTTTAAATTCTTTCGATGTTTCTCTTTCTTACTTAATTTACGTGGATGTACAACTGGAGCAATTTTCATAAGATTTTAGTGGTATCGGGGTTTTAGAATCTTGGTGAACATTTTTGAGGTAACAATTTCAGATACTTGACCCATGTTACGCGAGAATGATATTGTAATTTAATGAATATTATTAAAATGTACGTGACTGTGAGGTATGTATATGGTTTTTGTATTTAATTTTCGTATCATTTCGTATTCTTTGCGAGGAAAGTGTCTCTGAAGAAACGAGAAGGAAAGCTTGATAAAAAAATAAATCATTTAACACGCGTGTGTCTTAATACGTACAATTGCGACAAATTTTTGCACTTAATTCAAAGCGAATTCAAGAAAGAGTGATTAATAAGTGAAATATCATGAGAAGGTACGAGGGAGTGGAGAAATAAAAGGTATGAACATACTGGTACGAACAGAAATAGAAATCGATGGATAAATAATGAACACGAGTTAAGAAACGAAAAAAAAAAAAAAAACGACGGGTGAAAATGAGACAATAGATATATTGGTACGTGTATATTCTAGAAGTTAGTGGACATGGGAAAAGAATGCATGTACGTACATATGTATATATGTTAAAATAAGTGGCAAAATAGAAAGGAAGGAAGAGCTGTGATATATCAAAAAAGAGCAACCAGGAAGAACGTGGATGCGGAGAAAATGGTGGAGAAAAACAGTAGAAGGATAGAGAGAAAAAAAAGAATTCGTCGAGATAAAGCTCGCGGCGCGTAGAGAAAAAGTTTCGTTTTTCTTATTTTATCAAAGTTTCGATAAGAGCACGATAATTCTTTTTGATCGAGTTTCTCGCTTCGATCGTCTCGATTGATTTCGTTATTAATACGAGTCTATGCTGTATTTTCTATTGATTGCAAATATAATGACAATTACACGACGAACGATTTTTACGATTGCAAAAAGAACGTCTTACAGTGAACAACAACATTCAGAATTATATTCGAAATGAAATGAATTTGTTTGTTATTGAAATTATCGTATTTCGTGGTAACAGTGCAACCGAATTGTCCAAATTCTCTTAGCATATTTTTTACTATTATTAATTGTCTCTGTGATACCAGACACAGCGTTTTAAAACCGAAGAAAAATATATTACATATGTAACGTTGTAGACTGGCGATGTTCAAAGTCCACTAACATCCTGTATATGACAACAATAGCTGGAGGGATTTGTTTTTATTCTGTAATATGACTTCCATCGGGATCCCTTTGTATTTTACAAATTGAAACTTTCTAATTGCTTTTGCAAACGGGAAGAAATAAAAATTATAAAATGCATCCGTTTCAACAACAACGATCGAAAGTTGATATCGATGCCTGGTACCTGAAATTGAAAGCTTTCAAAACCGTTTCTCTACCGTATTAAGACATTTCACTTTGAAAATTGAATATATGCATGTGTATGTGCGTGTGTGCGTGTGTGTGTGTGTGTGTGTGTGTGTGTCGCAGTTATTCGAAAAATCAGTTTTTCAAGCTTCGTTTCTAAAAGTCTCCGAAATAATTAAAATATTATTACATTGCTCGATATAAATCGATTAAGAATTATTATACAATTTTTACTATAAAAATGTAGGGAAAATATATCTTTTCCAGTGGTTTTTCAAAAGAACTTTAGACTTCGTACAATACGCTTCACTTTTATGTGTAACGTACATACTATATACTACACTTGAAATGTAATACGATATAATTTCTATCGCAATTTGAAAATCTATGCAATCTTCTATTCTCTAACACACCAAATACGTAGGAATTAAACACGTTTAAGTCCCAACTTAATTATTTGTCCGAAAAACTGAGAAGGATTAAAACAAAATTACATCGAGCGCGAAAGGATCAGTCGATAATATAAATTTCCTTTTCGATCGAAATCGAAGTTCTGGAAAAATTGAAAGGCTGTCGTCGCGAGAGCCTAACGACGACACGTTCGTTTGCTTCGTGAAGAAGCCATCGTCGACGATGTCTCGAGGACGGAGGGGTTTGAATCCAAAGGGCGACGCTGGTACTCACGAGGGGTCCTTGCCTAATCGAGCGTGCGTGTTTTCAATGAATTATTCAAGATTGCGCGTGTAATATTTGTCACGGCCGGCCGTATTTAAAGCATTAGGTGTTCATTCTCATCCGTGCTTTTTCACGGTTTCTCGTTTAAATTTCTCTCTCTCTCTCTCTCTCTCTCTCTCTTTTTCTCTCATCGTTACCCCTTCCTTTAATTCATGCGACTTCTCTCACGCGATTAATTACGACGTCGTCCTTCGACTCGACATAGTTCTGTTCACGGAGCGATTACTCGTCGAAGAACTCGAAGTTTTACCACTGACGCGTGCGTACGAACGAATCGTCAACGTAATTAACCTTCCTCCCGTGGAACATGGAACTCGTGGAGGACGCTCGCAGCCCTTTTTGATCTCGCAGCACCCTGTGCCCGCTGCTTTGCGTTACGTTTGACCTACAAACTTCCAGATATCGTATTACAGCGATAAAAGTTTTCGTAATATTCTTTCGATACTTCGTATCATTTTTTTTCCTCGTTCTTTTACGTATAACGATGATATGTATTCCTAGATTGTACGTTTGTACAACACTTAGGGAACGTATACGTATCCAAATAGACATTTGTTGATTTTATGAACAAGCATTCGATGTATGGAGAATTACGTAAGAATTACGCGACAACTTCATCACGGATGTAATTATCATTTGCAATTTGAGCGTCATTTACAACGAGAATGATGTTAAAATGGATTCGTTTGTTTGATCTAAAAAGTGGGGGGTTCAGAAATCAGGTCTAAGTTGTTTCTTCTTAAAAGCAACTTGTGTCATATAAATATTCTTCGATTGTAGAAATCGTTGGTTGAAATAATTGACAATACGATCATTACAATATTATCATTGTTACAATATTACGACTTATAAATTGTTCAGCCGATTGAAAGTATCGACAGGTACGTCACAAATCGTTTTTAGCGCAACATAACTTACAGTGATTGATTTCCTTTTACACTGTGGAGTCGTTTACATTATGATATAAATATTACACGACATAAAGATTTACAGCTTTTAACAAATAAAAATCTTTCTAAAATTTTCCTACGTACTCTGAGACTTTGGATTTCAACTTTTCGAAGCATAACAGATTCAAAAATGTCACTTTTTCACTGTGGAACGATTGGAGGAATGTTTTCTTTTAAAAGTGTACATCTACATTGTATCGTTAGAACGACGCGATGACGGTTATACTTGTGAAACACAGAGTATGTACAGCTGCTGTAAAATTGAATTAAATCATAAGGAAGTGGCACTAGTTTTATTTTTTTTGGAAGAATCGATAATTTTATTGTATAACTTAACTAGTAATAACAATAGTTAATATCAATATAATAATATTCAATATCTAGTGTCAAAATAATGTCTAAGATTTAAAAATGTGCTTTATTTTCCACGAAAAACATCTTTCAAGCAACGAGCAACTACACTAATTGCAAGCCGTTCACGGCTAAGAGATTAAAATAATTAGAGATACAAGTTAGACTTGTTAAAAAATTGTCCATACACACTCTCTGTTTCGCTACTTCGTAGCGGTGAAAGAAGATCGATAATCCCAGATCCACGGCGATTCGATTCGCGACGAATTAATACGCACGAGGTAATAATTCGAGGGAAGTCGCTTAGGGAAAAGGTGAGGCGGTGAAACTTTCATCAGTCGCGGGTGTTTACGATCGGCCACTATTTAGCGGATCGCGGTTTAACATTAATCGGCTAGCGCCGATTTATATTTACGCCGGCGCTCGCTATACTTAGGCGGTCGGAATTGGTATTGTACGTATTGGCGTATCACACGCCGCAGACACCGGCCGAGTTACATGAATAGCTTATTGCGAAAATAAAGCGGGCACGGCTTTGTAATTGCAATAATCAGCGGCGAGATAATATTATTAGCCGCGGTTGGAGATCGACGGCGGAGGCCGCCGATGCAGCAACGATCGCCTCTTTAAAATATTGCCCGTCGCAACGAGCCCCGTTAAACTTGTTACCGCGGAAACAAGCGGCAATTTTAAACCGCCGTTTCCAATAGAAATTCCTCCCCCTCCCCCTTCTCCCCCTGTATCGCGTTGATTGTTATTATTGAAAGAAACACCCTCTCCTCCTCCTCCTCCTCCCCCCCCCCCCGGACTATATGCTTTATAACGTGTTATTCTTGTAATCAGATCACGCCGTGCGCGAGTACGTTCCCTGGAATGAAAGCGTTGCGCTGCATTAGCCGCGCATTGATCAATTATCCTTCATCCTAAAGTGTTTCAAGCTCTGTGAGCCCGCTGTTCGAATTCTGCGAACCTAATCCTGTTACTTGGTCACCACTCGGTTACTCGAGAGATTACGCGCCACTGTGCGTTTGTTTCTTCTTTTCTTTTCTTTTTTTTTTCTTTTTTCTTTTATGGATATGTTTGAAATGATCGTGGTAAGTTTTATCGATTTGCAAACATTTGCACGTTTTGGAACATTTTGAAATTCGCATCGACACGTTGATGACAGGCTACTGTGATTACGTCGAGACGAATCTGGGAATGTATATAAAACGTACGTAGAAGCTTGATTTTATTTGAGCAGAGTACAGGTTTTGAGTAATTTTATTGAAAGTATATGGAAGTTTGTACTTTTTTTTGTAAATACTGGATATCTTCCTACCGAGTATCAAGGTTTTATTAATACGATCGTTTAAATATTTTCGTGACGTCTAACGCAAACGTGTGAATTACAAACCACTGTTCACGTCTTCGAATTTGTCGTAAACTTGATCAACCATAATCGCGACAGTCAGGTCTCGTTGCCAAAAAAGAAAATTTACTTGGAAAAAATTTCAAACAGACAGAAACGAAAAGAAACGAAATAAAATTCCGCTCGTCGCACAAATTTTGCTAAAAATTTTAAAAATAAAATATAATGATTAAATTAGTAATAAATATATGTATAATATTTATTAATAATTAAATATATAAGGAATTAGGCAAAATAAATATATTCACCTGTTTATCAAAAACATGTCTCGTTGAAAATAATTTAATGGCTGCAGTATAACTGACTGTAGCATAATCAATTGATTTTTAAATGAAGTCTGGAATGAAAGGATCAATGAAATATACACTGTCTCACTGTGTAAATTATAAATTTAAAGTTTTAATAAAAATGTTAAAATTTTTTTGTGAGACGATAAGTATAGAATTTTTGTCAAAATTTTTGGCAAAATCGTAAAATCAGTCTATCTCCAAGAAAATCACCGCCGAAAAATACGCGAATTGCGCCCGAGACTCGATAAAGAGCACAGAGGTGTATAGTAGTCCTCAGTTAAGAGTCAGCAGTCGAGAACGAAAGTGTATTCTCCGAATGATTAATTATGCAGAAATATCGGTGTCACTTTGTATCGTGCAAGTGTCGTGTTTGACGCGACCTTCCCCAAAAATAGGGAGAAATGGTCCCAGATTCGAAGAATTGATAGTACGTCCACGACTGCCGCAGCTTCCGGAAGCGAGACGCTGGGACTCGTGGAGCGTTGGTGAAAGAAGGAGCTGGGGAATCAATTAATTCGTCCTTGGTGAAATCGTCGGGACGGTCGCAATAAATTCGTGCCACGATCGCACCGGGTCCGACCCCCGGCCGAACATAAAGTATGTCATCGTCGGCGATGCGAGTCGTGCGGGACGATCGTCGCCGGGAAAGTTCTCGTTTTCGTGCGGCTACACGACCGGTCATCCGAATATATAGGAGTGACGTGGCGCCGAGATGCGTGTAAGAAGGGTGATACGAAATATCACGTCGAGCACGTTTCGTGCCTCTTGCCACCGCCGTCGCACACATTGGCCTACTTTTCCGATCGAGAGAAAGAGAGAGAGAGAGAGAGAGTGACTGTGCGCCGAGAACGCGTTCGCGGAACAGAGAGAGGGAGAGAGAGAGAGAGAGAGAGAGCGTGTGCACGAGTTTGCACCTATCTCCGTAGGTGTTTGGTCACGGTGTTTAAAGATGTCTCGCATGATCTGGTCAGACTCGGCGATTGATCGTCGTTCGCTTTTCTTTTTTTTTTTTTTTCGGGGACGATATTGAATTTTTTTGAACAAAGAAACAACGAAACTCGTTGACTCGTTTGTTTACAATCGCTTGAAAGTAGCTTGACTTTTAAATATTTGTATCACGATGGATTTACGTCCACGATATTTTGACCATCAGACGCTGATTGTTACAGTGTTGTATTTTCTTTCTGATAGGAAACTAAAATTTTGCTCCCGATGTGTGATACATGCGTTGTTATTGGCTTGTGACAAGTGAAATCGATGTTTATCATGATTTTGATTCTCAGACATACAGATGCATCACTATCATATTTCGTCAACGTTATTCAAACGTTTTAACATTCACACTTTGAAGTTACGATAATTCTCGCGATTCAGTATCATTTTTACTGCATCATCTCGCTCCGTCTAACAGAAATGTTCCAATTCAGTCTCTCTGTCGGTTTCATCAAACGATCTCAAACAAACAAATTCGTTCTTCTTGCATACTGGCAACACACAGTGATCTGATTACATAGTGACTCTCCTCGAAGGAAATGAAATTGAATTAAAGCGTGTCGCGTTGCAAATATTTTCATCTTCTCGCTGATTATGAATCGCGAGCCAATGATTTCTTCTCTACTTGTGGCGTTTTGTCGTCCGTGCAAAGAACTGCGTTCGGTCAGCGTTGGCCGCTCGCGAACGACGACTCGTTATCTTGTATTCAAATTAAAAATGCCCGACTCACCGCGGCGTGGAAACGTGTTTTTTCGCGTCGTGTAGGTGTGCTCGAACGGCGAGGCCGAAAGGTGACGGTGGAAAAGGTTTCCAGTTCGTGGGACTCGGTATTTCTGCGAGCCTCCGGAGACTGTATCGGCAGTGTCGGAAAAACTGGATAGGCAGCGGCGATCGTTGCTCGTCGAATTCCGGAATCCAATCACCCGTGTACGAATTGGCCGCGGAGACTTTTAATCAGGTCGGCTCGATATTTTAGCTTTAACTTTCTCGAAAATTAGCAGACGGCGGGAATAAAAAAGAGTTGAACGCGTCGCGTTCGATTTTTCCACGAACCACCGTGGCACGTGAAAATTTTTAACGATACTCTCGCCGCGTGTAATCTTTTTCAAAATATCTCCCGGTCTGGTCGAGATATTTCCCAAATATTTTTCTTTTTTTTTTTTTTTTCAAATTGAAATTACTTTTATTCGCTCGAGCTCTAAATCGCAGAATGATGCAAATGAGACCTCCCTATCGGTCCCGATAAGCTGTCAACAAGCACGAAACGTAACAAATAGTTTCGAGTGATATAATAATAAATAAAAACGCCAGTGCGTGATTTTGAATTTGTATAAAACGAGCAAATACAGAGAGTTAGAAATCGTGTGCAATGTAATACGTGATAATTGCTCGAGCCAATTACAAATAAAAGAAAAAAAAAAAGAAGGAATAAATAAATAAGTGCAAAATGTCGAGTTAAGGAGATAGAAAGTGGCGGAACGTTCCCCCTTTTGTTTCTTTTTTCCCTCCTCTTTTCGCGTGAAAATAAATTCACAATTTTGTTTACTAGCAAAGTATTCCGTTCGATAATAGTAATACGAGCGTCGATGATATATCCCGTGTCTACTCGAATTTAATTGTAACTGAGCAAAGCTACTACACTGTATAATTAAAAAGGGGAAATACGAAACAGTTGTACTTTTAAATTTGACCCTCCAAATGTGAAACTCTTTAATTCGACGCATATGTACAATGGCATTGCATTCGCTTAAGTGCTTTTACAATTGCAAATCGCAATATCCACCAGCGAGCGTTTAAACCTGTATACATTTTAATGTATAAAATTACATTTCAGACCCGCGCGCGCGATACGAGCGTGTATCGATACGCAATACGAGACTGAAAGGAACTTTTTGAATTTTAATGCTTCAGAATCGTCCGCGCAACGTCTTGAACGTCTTTCAAACAGTTCATTGCAAAGATGGCGAATAAAAATACGATTTATACGCGCGAAGTGTGTCTCGTTTAAATCGAACACTCGAATTATTCGTTTCGTTGTCGATTGACGAGAAACACGAGGAAAGTAGTTTGCAACGTTGCAGAGAAATAAATTTGCTAATAAGAGAGAGAAAAAAATTCAATTTCCTCCGAAATGACATGATAGCTCGATCGTAAAATGAAAGAAACTGGTCCGCCGGTTTCCCTTCCCGTTTCGTTTTTCAATTCGATTTATTATATATAATTTACATTGCAAACGACGGACATATGTAAAAAAAAAAAAAAAAAAAACAGAACGATTATCGACGATCTTGAAATAATCTTCAAGGTGACCTCGAAGGAACTTTTTTCTTTATCAACAGAGTCAGATACAACACACGTTCGATAAGATCTTATTGTTTCAACGATTTTCCTCTTATCTCCTTCGTATATACATACATATATAATAAACGTTCGATCGAAACGATCGGAACGATCGCTTGTGAGTTTTATGTAACGCACGATTTGACGTAACATTTAACTCTTACGCTCGCGGTATTCCTGCACCGGCGATACGTACGCGTTGAAGAATAATGTTTCACGCGCGCGTTAATTTTTCAAACATCGTGCAATTCAACGTTACGCGGTACGAAAGGTCAGAAATGTGGTTCTATTAAAGAAACGTACGTACAACACGTTCGCGGGTGGTTTCGCGCGTTTTCTGCAAACGAATATCGCGTTAATATCCCCCATTTGTAAAAATACTTACCATTTCAAAATACTTACCAATTACCTCAGTACCAATTGCAACGTTCGAACGTAGATAGATTTGTGGGACATTTAGGTAATGTTCGTGGCCGTTTTATTTCTCCGCGCACGCTGCCTTCGCAAGAATTCCGTAGAATCCGGTTGGCGAGGCGTTCGGTAGAAATTCGTAGAAAAATGACTTGGACGTATGGGCGTTCGTTTAAACGAAATAAATTTTAGAAAGAAGAAAGAAGAAGAAAAAATCGTAGCTTACGAAATTGGACTTTACTCGTGATAAACTTCGAACGTTATGGATACTCTTGTTGAAGGAAATTCTTTCGCGTCAACGATCTCTCCTAGGCAAAATTCACACTACTCAAGAGAAAGAGAAAGATGGCAGTAATTTAATTTGTCGTTAGATTCTTGAGCGTAGATGTTTATTTTTTTGAAGAGAAACGAAAGGCAGGTGATAAGAAGATTGACATTTTTAGGAGAAAGGAATTTCGAGATAGATTAATATGGCAAAAAGAATTTAGCATTAATAGTCATGGCATTCCTGTTTCACTTTTTTCGTTGGTGAACAATTCGATTGCTATCTAACGTCTGTATGGATTTATTTTCAATTTTCGATAGGGACACGTGCTATAAATGACAGCACGAATCAATGAACCAATTGGCTCTGGAAAATTAGGTGTTACGTGAGAGAGATATATGTCGACGCACTATCCACGTGTACAGTTTCTACCAGGGAAACAAATAAGAAGGAAATTTCGATTGAATCGTCGAATCGTTTATCAATTGAGCTTATCGCCTCTGTCATTTGCCAGTGATCGACTTTGTTAAGAATACTGATAAAACGACCATGCCTCGTAATCTCTCGTATTTATGCCTTAAGCACTCTGTACACCGAGTACATTTCACGAGCTATCTTCGAATCTCGTAACCATGTTGACTTAATTCACGTGCGAGGCTACCAGTTCGCAAACGAGCATAAAGAGCATAAACTGTTTTACCTTTTCTTCCTTTTTTTTTTTAACCTTTTTCAAATTGATTATTCGTATTATAAGTTATTAGAGACTCGGTCGCTGTTCACATTTTTACTGGTTTCATTCATTAATCAATATTTGGTTCGTTCTGAAAAATTTTCAACGGCTCTTTGAAGTTCTCGCAGAGAAATTAACACAACGGCAGGAAATTTCATAGAAATTTCTCGCGAAACAACTAACGCTAGTTGAAAGATTGAAAAAAAAAAAAAAAAAACGATAAAAGAATAAAAGCGTAATTTTTGATTCAGATTTTAATCAACTATTTGTCTATATTGTCATGATTATCAATTTTTGTATCGAAGGCTTCGACAAATTTTGATAATTTACGTTAAATGTTTGCAAGTCTGTTCGTGGCTTTAACAGACGGACTTCAGAAACACTTCGCAAGCTAGATAAAAATAGGAGATATGTACATGAGATAGTAACAGTCGAAAAAAGATTTGTTTCCCATGTCGAAATATAAGTGAAACATCGTGTTCCATTTCTCGAGTGGACTTTGCACCAGAAACCATTACAAATGTTGTTCTCCGTCTTATCTCCGACTATAACGATTTTCATGCGCCACTTGTTTGTTTAACAAACACTGAATTATTTAACGTCAGTGGTTGATGCATCGTTCTAACTGTTTTAGCGTGTAAACGCGTAGGACATGAAATAACGGGATATATTAACGGATATCAGTTCTTGACTCCACCATCGCGTGAGAATTTTTTTCCAAAAGAAGCAGAAGGCTGTTAAATTCAGAGCGAGTAACTATCTCGTTGCAAAACATCAAACCGCCGACTCTCGAGATAACAATGTAACTTCAACTTAACGGTTGCAAATATCAATAAATCTTTTTCCGCGCTATCTTCGAACGTTGTTCGAAACGTGTTGGAACTCACGTGCGTGCAGAGGCACGAGCGAGTTTAACGCGTTGTTCACAGTTTATCGAATTTCCATTACGCGTGCAATGGAATTGATTAACACGTCGGTAGTCAATTTTCATTCGATAGCGTAGAAACTATAAGTATTAGAACACAGATAGGAAACTAAGTAGAAAATAGGACAGAATCAAGACTGGCTGAACGTTTTCTAAACTCGAGATATTCGTCACTTTCAAATCAATTCTGATCGAACGCCACGCAGAAGAAAATTAGGGGAAGCATAGTGAACCGTATGACTCAAATTCGAGAAAAGTCTTGTTTAGTTCTCGAAATTTTCGCGATTTTAAATTTAGTTGAGCTAACGTCAACTTGTGGAAAATTAAACAGGCATAGTGAGTCTGAATTGGACTCGAGACGCTTCCCAAACTCGAAAAATATTGTAATAGAACCAAAGCTCTGCTATTCACGAGTAATTTAAAATTGGGAAAGACTCTTCTCAAATTCAACGATGTGTTCAATTCACAAAATGGAAATCTGTGATGATCAAGGAGCTCGAGGAATTTTCCAAAGTCAAAATTTAAGGTTTTACATAAAATACAATCTGAACGATTATTTTAGAATTCTAAAAATTCTTTCCTCTAAATTTCATGATATTTAACACACCGGATAGAAAAAGACGATCATGGTGAGTTCAATTCAGACCCAACAAATTCCCCAAACTGAGTCATAAGGAACTCGAGGAATTTCCTAAAGTCAAAATTTAAAATTTTGCACAAAATACAACCTGAACGATTATTTTAGAATTCTAAAGATTCTCTCCTCTAAATTTCATGATGTAACTTACGGGATATGGTGACTTCAATTCAGATCCAACAAATTCCCCAAACTCAGTCATAAGGAACTCGAGGAATTTCCTAAAGTCAAAATTTAAAATTTCGCACAAAATACAACCTGAACGATTATTTTAGAAATCTAAAAATTCTCTCCTCTAAATTTCATGATATTTAACACACAGGATAGAAAAAGACGATCATGGTGAGTTCAATTCAAACCCAACAAATTCTCCAAACTCAATCATAAGGAACTCGAGGAATTTCCTAAAGTCAAAATTTAAAATTTCGCACAAAATACAACCTGAACGATTATTTTAGAATTCTAAAGATTCTCTCCTCTAAATTTCATGATGTATTCACTTGCACGACAGAGAAAGACGATCATGGTGATATTATTATCAGTATCTATTATTAGACCCAAGAAATTTCCCAAAACTCGACGCTGATATTTCTCGAATGTTGTTGAAATGTAGCTCAGCTGTCGTTAACGCGGCTTAACGCGCGTAAAAATTCACACGAACATCATGCTCGTCTTGGGTGACGAGGCGCCACGATACACACATGTGTTACGCAATAGTGCCAAGGCGTTAGACACGATATCTGCTTGATGTCCTCCCGTAATTCACCAATCGGAAGCTATGGGTGTGTACCGTTACGATCGGATTTTTCTAAATAGTACGACGTTTTATCGATACTGGCTAGCTTTATCTAACTTGGCCGGATATTTTAAGACATCGAGATTGCGAGAAACGGCCATCGAATCTCCGAAGAAGAAGGAGAGGAAGACGATTAATTTATACATTTCGCCATATCGATCGAAACGTCGAACAAATTATTTGTA
This sequence comes from Tetragonisca angustula, assembly GCA_036937485.2. Classification (NCBI taxonomy): domain Eukaryota; kingdom Metazoa; phylum Arthropoda; class Insecta; order Hymenoptera; family Apidae; genus Tetragonisca; species Tetragonisca angustula. Next base: position 527,441 of record JAWNGG020000102.1, on the reverse strand, counting down.
AATATGTATTTTTAGCATCTGCGTCTCTGTTTCATTCATCTTATTTAATCTTCATTTTCATGTTCGTTTTCGATCGGACGTATTATTATGCGTATATTTTTAAATATATTCCTATATCGTTATTATTGTATACTGTTTTTCATTGGATCATTGCACAAGAAAACCGTCCCAGTTTAAATCTCACAAATTTAGAAAATAATAATTCGCTGCTTCGTTTCTCTATATTGTTTTAAACGGGAATTTATAACTAAAATCATACAATGTTGAAACACATCAAGTATATTGTAATTTGGTTTCCACGAAGTGGGAAAATCTCGTGGATCGTGCAAATCCTTCTGTCGAGAATTATTACTTCGTGCGCTAAACGTTTGTTCAAAGAATTAATAATATCACATATTCAGCTGATGAAAAGGGAAAGAGTGAAAAAAAAGGAGAGAGAAATAAAGGAAAATAGGAGGAGTTACTTTTAGAGCGCGTTATATTGTATCAGCGTTTACGGAATTAGTTTAGAAAGGTTGGTCGGCGTGGTGGTTAAAGGGGTGAACAGCTGAGTATCGTTTTCGCGTTGTTGGGTAAATTAGCGTCGCGACACGATGGAGGGAAAACTTCTGAAATAAAATCTGTAAGGTAACGTGAAAAAGTAGTGGTCGTCCGTGGTGCGCGACGCTGAACTACCACGGTCTATTTAACACGGAAGGTACTGAAAAACGAATTACAGGAGTTTTCGAGGCGTTTTTCTTCCCTTTGCCTCCGCTGCATCATGACCGTGATTATGTTTCACAAGATATAACGTAGAAAAAAAAAAAAAGAAAACAAAAAAGGAAGAAACAGAAAAGAAAAATAGAACTCATCGATCCGACGCGTCGAAACCGCGAACGAACGAACAAACCTCTAATTAAAATATGAAACAAACGTTTCATTCTAGTCTCACGTTTTTTTTTCTCTAATTATTCTAACGTGTACAGAGAGTGACTTCAATTTTTACAATCGACAACAGAGAATTTTACGAAATTCAGAACAGGAACGTTTAAAAATTCAGGCACCGTTTTAGATTTCAAATTAAATTGCAATTTCTCAACTTCGCCTGCCTCGAGTGACTAGAAAGATTCGGTTTCGCTTGGAATTGTTTTTCTTTTTTTTTTGTTTCTTTTCAATTCGGTTGTCACTTCGTAAGAATCGTTGTGTCAGTGACTTCAAATCCGTGATTTTAGATATTTCACAGTGATAACTTCCTTTCTGGTAATAGCGTCAGATAGTATCTTACGTGCAGTATTCTCACACACCGCGTTGTACATTCAGCTATTTTCTATTCAGTTTTTCACAAAGCTGGCTCGCACAGCGGCCCTACAATGAAACCGAGTCGGCTAAATGCAAATTCCCACTGCACGAAACGAAAAACGAAGAAAAAAAGAAAATAAAAAAGAAGAATCACAGACAACGAGGATTACCGAGCGAGCTTCTGCTATAATATATAAATTTCAGTTACATAATGAATTGCTCTCCCACCCTCCTAGCCTCGCAGGCTCGTATAAATGGACTTTTAATGCAAGTTTTATCATAATATCATACAGCGGGGTTCGCGTATACACGCAGCTGGAATCGACATAAAAATTAATTCTACGTCGCAGAGGAGAATCCCGTCACACTCGTGACGTGAATCACATTCAACCCCCAGAAAAGCTTTCCATTACTCAACGCGAATCAGCGTTCGAGAATTTTCTCGGCAGATCACGGCGAACAAATGAAAAAAAAAAAAAAAAAAAAGAATGAAAAACTCGCGTTCGGTTCGCGGGATTTACAGATATTCGCTGCAATTACGATCTATACGTTCGTGAAAAATTCGTTTATCGTGAACGTAACGTTGCTCGTGGCCAATGGCCAGGGCTCGTATTTGCCAGGCGTGTGTACACGCGAGCACGTCGAGATTAGAATTTCTAATCGCGACGGGGCGGGTGGAAGCGCGCGCGATTACGACTCACGATTGTCTTCGAGATTCTGTACGTAGCGTGGTGTACACATCTTTCTCGAACGTTGAATTTCGTGAATCTCGTCGTTGTACTTTCGATGTTTCAGCTATTTATTACAGAGGGATAATATATCATTCCTACGAAAGGATAATGTACACCTGTCCCTCCATTTACGCGAATGAAAATCGCGTGAATCGATACGAAAGGAAACAAAATGTCGAAAAGAGAAGCTGGTATAAACACATTTATAGAAATACATATTTATTTCACATAGGTTGACAAAAAATATATATATATGTATCTCGGGAAACAAAATTCGATGTCGTTGTCGCTACTGCAATTCAAAGCAACCTTTTCTTTTTAATTCAAACAAATTATCTTCGTCGCTTGAAATATTTGAAAGTTCGACTTCATCTTCATTGTCAATGTTAATGTTAATTTTTGATTGTTGTATATTTATATCGTATAACATATATGTTGTATATTTTTAATTATAATTTTTAGTGATTTGTTCTCAAACTTATGTCTTGTCAAGTTTTCATAAATTTGTTGAATACTCGGCCGCGATGTTTATTTAAATTTTTTAATCGACAGTTCCTGCATCTTTCTTTCATTATATATGAATAATATCAAAATTAAATTTTATAAATATACAAAATTTATTGCTGTCAACCAAATTTAAACTCATAATAACACAATTCTAAGAATTCAAATTGTCATTATAACTAGTCCATTGGAATAATAATTTAATCCAAAATTTATCAAAATTATAAACAACGCTTGCTCATATACATGTACTGGTACTATAGAAATTCCATTACCAAAATTCACACATTTCGTAACGTCAACGTTAACAGTGAAAATTTTTCGCCAGCAAACGTTATATACATACTTCAAGATTGTCAGAATTATTGTAGATTACAGAAAACAAATGATATTTCAAGATAGTCGGAATTGCGAAAACGGGGAAGTTTGAATGTTGGCAGAAAAAATATATCGTACGCCAATGGTGAAATATTCGTCGATCGTAATACTGTGTATGAAACGTTTGTAAAATTGTAAGAACACAAAGCCAACGCCGTTCAAATGTATGAGCCAATGATACAGTGTGTCGTGTGTGGTTGCCAATGGAGGCCACTTGGAATATTTGCTGTGAAATAATGCTTCAAGCTAAAAGTGGTTGTATCTCAAAAGCAAACGGCTTTGCGATCCTCGCATTTTCCGCGATTTTTTTTCCTTTTTTTTTTTTTTTTTTTTTCATTAGTCGTAATGTCTCAAGTGGATTTGCGAATTTTTTTAATGCGATTTGCAATTATTGTAGTCAGCAAGCTTTGTGCAATACAGATTCTTTTTTTTTTTTTTATTAAATTGAACAAGATGATGAATATTGAAATTTTTTTTTCTTCTAGAAAATTCAGTATAATATTTGTTTTTAAAAAATAGGGAAGTTTAAATTAAATAATTACTGGATGATAGAGTCAGAAATTCTGTCGAGTAGAGTTAAAATTATTTAATTGGATTTTTAGAAGAAAATATTTATCATTCATTAAAACAATAAAAATACGTAGACAAATAATTGGTTACTTGACGCTGTACAATTTCTTGCTCCTAATTTTTCCAATTGTACGTACCTTTCATATTACGTTTCGTATCCGTTTTATTATAACTTACACTAACGATAATATTTTATCGAGCAATCTAATTTCAACAGTAGACTAATTTTTATTGTACGAACGAGTACTAAGCAATCAATTGAAACTGGATATTTTCTTTCAAATAGACAACGCTGTAGCGTCACAAAATTTCCACTTTAGTATAAAATCTATTATTGACTTATAACGAAACTTGTCGCGCCTAGTACGTGTAATTGAAACAGATGACAATGAATTATATCCGCCGTTACAAGAACCAAATCCAACTGTCGGCTATAATATTCGATTAACAATGTGATATTGATTATGCAACGTGTATTAACAGCGGAATAGTTACGCGTCGTTAATTTATGCATCTTGTTACGTGTTTAATGATACAGGATGAAAACAAGAAAGTTCGGTATTTTCAGATATAATTACAGTTGCCAAATTCACGTACAAATTAATTAGTTACGGACCTGTTAAGGACACGCTAACATGACAAGCTAATTTGTACACCGCTCGTTTAATATATTAATGTTGCAATCACGATGACATTGATAGCGACAAGTATTTAGTCATTTTCCAAGCTGCTCAAACGTTTTAGCTATTTAAAATATCGTTCGGCAATTGGATTGAATATTTGCAGGAACTTCGCGCAGCGTTAAACGAGAGATAATGGAATATCTTTAAAAAGAGAAACGATAGGACGGAACATTTTCTTTTTGCTTCAAATGAGTCTCGAAACGTCCACCGACTTTTTTTCCCCGTAGTATGGATTCTCTAAAATTTTCGCAATTTTTTTCAATCTTCTCGGAACGAAGAATTTCAAACGATATTTGCACAGAAAATTCGGAATATTCTTCGATCGGTGTATGCACTAACTCCAAGTTACAGTCACGCAGTTCTACCCTCTTTCGTATTACGTAGAATTCCTTCGCTTCTTTCAACATCGCGACTCGCGTCTAGAATGTACAAAAATCCACGGCGATTTAATTTGCTTCGAACATTTCGCTCGCTGGATATTGCCAGGCATGATGTTCAAACGCGCCAAATTGCGTGAAATGCACGCATCGTGGGGAGAAAAAAATGATAGAAAACAAGGAAAAATGTATAAAATATTCAAATATTCCGATACTCTCTCTCTCTCTCTCTCTCTCTCTCTGTCTACAACATCCACGCACTATCAAGTAAAACAATTTTCTCAAAAACACAAATTTGCATAAAAGTCCGCACGTCTGGATATTACGTTTCTGCTATCTTCTGTGCATTCTGCACATTCCTGCCCCCCTCCCCCCTGTGTGTGTGTGTAACTGCGCGACTATCCCCCCCCCCCACCCCCTGGCCTGACTACGATGATACGTGGCATTCGCGGTACAACACTCGCCGATGGCGAGAGAGGAAACAGATCGGCAACAAGCGGATCGGCGTGCATCGCGCGACGTGTCCAGCGAATTGTAATCGGTGCATGCGTGCGCGTGCATGGCCAAGAGAGAGTGAGAGAGAGAGAGAGAGTGAGAGAGAGGTTGACTCGCCAGTAGATTCTAAAATAAGCCATCGAATATAGGCCGCGGCGCGGCGAAGTGCTCCATCTGCCTGGTGGAATTCCACAGCCGCGTTGCGCTTCGCCGCGCCTTATCGCGACGTTTTTTCTTCCCCTGAAGCTCCGGAGGCCACTCGGCCAATCGAATCATCGTCATCGTCATCGTCATCGTTCGAGAGGGGAGAGAGCATTCTTTCCCCCCCATTTGTCGGGTTAACTATCCGATAATGCCGAGTGACTGGCCGTTCGGTAAATCGTAATTGGTGCTCGGCGAGCAGCCGGCGCAGCCTTCGACACGGCCGGTTGCTCCCCGAGAATCGAGAGTTGAAAATCTTTGCGGTGATCTCCGGGGACAGGAGAGGGACAATCGGTTGCCGCGATTTGTTCCGAGATTCCAGTATCCGCGAACGCGATATCTCGTGCTTGCTCCCTTTTTTTGGGGGATTTTCTTTTTCTTTTTTTTCTTTTTTTTTTGGCTGCGTATCGGTCGTTTAATGGGAAGGGATCGAAGAGAGATTGTTAGGCGGAGGATAATTAGGTCTTTATCGTTAGAATTTACTTGATCGAAGCTTTTCTTCTTTTTTTTTTTTTTTTTTTTTTTTGGACATTCAGTTTACTTACGCGAACGTTCCATTAAAAGATAGAAAAAAAAAAAAAAAAAGAAAATGAAATTAATCCTTTTTGGAATTCTTTCTTTTCTTAGATCGAATTTACAGTCGCGAGAGATTCGAGAAGATTCGTTCGAAAATACATCGTTCGCTCTCACACGTCGAGATTTAATTGAAAATGAATCTCTGGATAAATTCTCTGCTTTAGTTTCCAAGTAAGGGGCGATTCGATTGATCCTCCGACGATGTGACAAAATGACGAAAACTTGGAAAGTTATTTCCTTCATCCTTGCTTAATTCAGTAAAAATCGTCGGGAAAGTTAGAAAATCGTCGAAAATCTACGGATAAACTGCGAATATTTTTCGAGAGGAGCCGCACACGTGACGAACCGCAGGAGGTTAATAACTTTACGCGGTAACGTAACGTGCAGTGGCGTAATTCGCCATTTTCGTTGCCGCGCGGATATATCTGTTCCGAATGCAGACAGAAACTTCATCTATTTATCTTATCGAAAATTGAAACGTAATCCCTGTGGCAGCGGTATGCGGGGGCCACTGGCCGCGCTCACGCGAAACCGAAACGCTGCGCGCATTTGACATGTGATAGCGAATGCATTTAGTTTTTAATGAAATTATTAATCTTCCGCGGCAGGGAAAATGTCTATCCGGATTCGAAAATTCCATTTCGAGTCTCGGTGTCTTTGATTTTTTTAGCATAGCGGGCAAGCTCTTTTTCATTAAAGCTTAATTTAATGGAATTGTATCAATGTAGACGTGCGCGCTCGTTGCGAGAAACGTTACGAAAATATAGATATTTTTTGATAGTAGACTCGGTTTTTCGGGGCACGGACGGCCAAGTCGGAATGAAAGATTGGATGTTATTCGTACCGCGAGGAATTAATTTGTTTTACCGAATTTAAAATTGCTAATCTCCTGCTATTCGCGTTTTCGTTCATATATAAATAGATTGCCAGTTCTTGTATATTTATGAGAAATCTCTGGGAATGCATAAATACAGGAAAAATCCAGGTTTATAAATATTCGTCGAGGCAATGAGATTTGATATAGACAATCGCAATTTCGATCGATTAGATCGTAGATAGTAATTGTGGTTAGGTATTTTCTAACTTGCCCGTGACGATCTCCACAATTGTTACAACTGAATTTTCTGATATTAACGTAATGATATAATACTACAGTGAGTAAAAATAAGAATGAATACGATGTAACAAAATAAGAGCTAATAGTATGATAAATATATGTATAGATATGTGTAATATAAAATTAAATATAATATAAAATATAAAATTATATAAAATTGAATGTATAATATATAAAATTAAGTAACATTAAATATATGTTATGTATAAAATTAAATAAAATTAAATATATATTATATATAAAATTGAAGAATAAATAAGTATAATTCACTGCAATATATTTGTGTTAAACTATGGACAATGAATACATTATCAATTATTTTATTTCTATATTCGTTGAAGCACACTCAAGAAACACGCGGAGCGTCTGTCCATGTTATACATACACTAGTCTTCTTTTTCAAACATCCACAAACTCTTAGTATATGCTGCACACTAATAGAGGGCGACATACAAATGAACTTCTCAACAAAAATTAAATAAAATTAAACGTATATTATATATAAAATTAAATAAAATTAAATGTATATAAAATTAAACGTATATTATATATAAAATTAAATAAAATTAAACGTATATTATATATAAAATTAAATAAAATTAAACGTATATTATATATAAAATTAAATAAAATTAAATGTATATAAAATTAAACGTATATTATATATAAAATTAAATAAAATTAAACGTATATTATATATAAAATTAAATAAAATTAAATGTATATAAAATTAAACGTATATTATATATAAAATTAAATAAAATTAAACGTATATTATATATAAAATTAAATAAAATTAAACGTATATTATATATAAAATTAAATAAAATTAAATGTATATAAAATTAAACGTATATTATATATAAAATTAAATAAAATTAAACGTATATTATATATAAAATTAAATAAAATTAAATGTATATAAAATTAAACGTATATTATATATAAAATTAAGTAAAATTAAACGTATATTATATATAAAATTAAATAAAATTAAATGTATATAAAATTAAACGTAATACAAAATATAAAATTATATATGAAATTAAGTATAAATTATATATATAATACAATAATACTCAATATAATAATACATACAGTATATCATAATATATACAGTACAGTTGTACACATAAATACAGTAACACACATAATAATACGTACAATAGTACAGCCTTCTAGCCTGTCGGTTGATTGACGACGAAAATAAAAATCTTCGTCTGCGAAGGGTCCCCGAAGCACCTCGACGTGCACCGGTGTAAAACGTAAGTTAAATCGTTTGGACATCTCGGTGACAGGCGAAGAGCCGGGGGTAATCGCGGATGGCGCTTAATGGAATACAGCTGGTCGCGCGCGAAGTTAGTTAACCGATGGCGGCGTGATTGAGTTGCGCGTGGTTGAATTCGCGCTGGGCCGCCACCGGTGTTTTGAATAATACAATGGAGGGTATCCGGCCGGGTAATCGGCGAAATCTCGTTTTCCTTCCGCCCCATCCGCGACATCGGTCTCGCGCGAAGAAGAAATTAGACTGCTGGAACGGTGGACGGGAGGTGGGAGAAGAGGGGGTGGTGGGTGGTGGGGAATTATTTAAATTATTCGTTTCCGATGGTTCTCGCGCCAGTTTCCGGGCTTGCACGTGGACCGGCTGTGCAAGAAGGACCCACTTAATAAAGAGCCGCTGACAGCGTGACAGTAAAGTAACTTCGTTCGCTGGAATTTAAAATTAGATTCATAAAAATTATTCTAATAGATTCCCGTGCCGGCGGAGTCGCCGCTCAGGGCAAATGAGGCAAATTCGATTTGACACGCGGCCGTTCCCGCATTCTTCTCCCGTTCTTTCCACCGTCGACGTCTTCTTCGCCCTTTCCCCTCCCCTTTTCACCCGCCTGTAGAGATGGGATCGAGCACCTCACAAGTAGCTACGAATCTCTCGACGACGGATTTCCCATAAGCGTCGTACTAAACTCTGTGCACATTGCAATTTCTCTTTGGGATTTTCGTTGGTCACAACGAATCATCGCAAGCTTGCGTTTTCTTTCATCTGCTTCTTGCTTCTGTCTCGTCGATGAGAGTGTTGTTTCCCACTGTGCGTTCGAGAAAAATTATGGAAAATTTCAGCTCCAAAATTGCAAAGGAATCTCGTACACGATACAAGTTTGTATCATGCGTTCATATTCGATTTTCGGACTTGCCCTTTGAATCCTGTGTAAGATTCTGAATTCTGTGGAATTCTCATCTCCGAAATTGACAAGTACTGCTTGTGAGAGTCAACTGGTAAATTCGAAATACGTTCGTCTATAATTATTTATTGCTTGTATGAAACGAATACATTCGTTGTATTATATTCACACATTCATTCGTTTCGTTTATTTATCGACGAAATATTTTATTTGTTCGTATGTACCATGCACTGTGTACATTCTAAATATATTCATTTGTTGTACTCGTTTATACTGTGCGTTGTACATGTATTCACTCGAATATACTAATAGGTAGAATATACAATAAACGAATACACACACACACACACACACACACACACACACACATTTATATTCGTTTCAGTTACACGCACGCAACGGACCTCAGTACGTTTCCTTTTGCCTGCGTTAAATAATTCATTTCATCACGTCCGCTTGTATTCGTTTATCGCTCGCACAAATGAATTGGATTAATACAAAATGGGGCGCGATCATCGAAATCGCGTTCTCACTTCCGAACTCTCTCTCTCTCTCTCTCTCTTGACTCGTAAGTACGTATGGGGAGTTGATCCCATCCCTACGTTGCTCCCTCGACCTTTTCCAACGACTCCGAGCCCGAGTCTCTCGCTCACGTCCTTGCCTCTTGGTTAGCATCCCGGAGACGCCTGGCGACAGAAGAGAAGAGAGACGCGACGAAAGGAACCTGACCCAAGCGACGAGTTGACGAGGCGAGGGGTGGTGGCTGAGGGTGAGTTATGCAAATGCGACAATAACCGAACGTCAATCAGGAAGAAAGTTAAGTTCCGAGGGATACTCGGTTGACTGCCGGGTTCTACCGGGTTCCACCCCGGGCTCGAGTCGTCCTTTCTTGCGAAAGTTAAAGAAGGCAATGATGGCCGGCCTGGCGGGGGAGGGGGAGGGAGGGGGGGCGGGGAAAGGGCGCGACTCGCAGAATGACGAGACCGGCCGGCACGCTGCGCCACCCCCCTCCCTCTCTCCCTTCGAACGTAATTTAAACTTCCTCGCGAGTGATTCTATCGTCGAGGAGAGAGATTAAAATGATTCGTTCGTTCTTGCCACCGATTTGTTCCTCTGGATCCATTCAACTCAGGAGGGGGGAGGGAGGGGGATTCGCCCCTGTAACGCCCGTTTAACCCATTAAGCGTCCGCCGGCGGAATATTTGGATGGAAAGTCGCGCGAAAGCGCAAATAAAGCGGTGTGATATCTATGGTTGTTTCATTGGGCATGAATACAAAGGGGATGCGAAGGAAATTTTCGTGGTTGAGTAAGGCTCGACGGGCACAGTTTGATGACGTGAATTGATGTTTTTTTTTTTTTCTTAATCAATTATACAACTTATTAGCGATAACAGAAGGAGGGATTTTTTACATGTTGTTGTAGATCTTGGTGTGTTTCAGATGTTGTAGCAGGCTTGATGATGTTCCACTGTCCATTAGGTTGTGTTTTAGGGTGGGTTTGACTCTGAGTTGTTCTCTTAGCAGTAGGTATACTTCGCATTGTAGTACGAGGTTGTCTATTGTTAGGGTCGTCTTGCATCGTTCGCAGAGTGGTTGGTCTTCTTTGGTGAGTATGTGTTTGTGTGTTATTTTCGTATATTTGATTATTATTCATGATATTACCACTTGGTCATGTCTTTTTAAAGTGGGTGGGTGAATTGATTGAAACGTAGGTTAAACGTTAAACAGATCAGGATGAAGCGGTCGTTAATTGATTGGAAATGTTACTGACGTCCCTTTCTTTTTTTTAGTAACTTCTAATTTTCTTACAAAATTGTGTACGATGATTGTCATTCATGGTTTTTAAAGAGAGAGTATCATGAGCTGCTAAAATTAATTTCTGTACATCGGTGTAACAACATTCATAGTTTTCAAATCTTGTGAAACTATAATTGAGGGAGTAAACCCTCGCTCAGAAATCTTTCGATGGATAATTACTGCATTTGTGTACTAAAGATAGTACAATAAATACAATACGCGTAATGTAACTAAATACAATAAATACAATAAATACAATATAATTAAATACAATAAATACAATATAATTAATTACAATAAATACAATGTAATTAAATACACTAAATACAAAACATACTTTATACAATAAAGACACAAGTCGATATATTAATATATTGTACTATTATATATTGTATATATTGTATTGTGAAATATACACATAGCGAACATTAAAAATAAAAGTGTCCCTTTCGAGCGGGAATGTGCATCAATGTTACAAACACATGAATCGCAATGAAACAGAGACACAGACAACGACAGTGGAATGACATTTAACCAAAATTCGCTCCAGAAATATCAGATTTGCCTTAGTAATCGTATTCGTCGGTCGACCATCTTGATTTCCTTGCAGAATTTATCCCGCCGTTACTCTTCACCTCGCCGATCATGTCGCAAGGTGTTTCTCGGTTGTTTCTAAATACAACTAACAGAATTTCCAAACGAGAGAGAGAGAGAGAGAGAGAGAGAGAGAGAGAGAGACAGAGGATCGTTCCTTCATAAGATTTCATTTATAATGCCCGTCGAATAAAACAGCGATCCTCGCCTCTGACGGAATTAACTCGCGTTAATGCCCTTTGAAATAGAAGGCAAACGAAACGATGGAGAGAAACTGGTATCGGCGACGGCGAGTAATTCTATCAGGAGATATTTAGCATTTCGCCGGAGCGCGCGGATGAATCGTTCGGGGGGAAAGATACAGGATCCAGTTTCCCGGGCGTTTAAAACAGCTGCAAATAACCTTCGTAATCAGCGGGGAAATTAAGTCAATTAGTGCGAAGGTAGGGCTTGGCCGTGGTTCGAGTATCGGATTCGAGGTAAAGGGGTAATTTAAACTTCGTTCAAACGAATTTCATTCCAGTTCTTAGCCGCGCGCGCGCGCGCGCGCTGCTGCGGGGATAAAAAGAAACTGTGGCCGCTTTTAGTAGAAGCCATCGGCGCCCGGCCGTCGGGGCTTCGCAATTTCAGTTTTTAATGGAAACACGATAACTCAAACAGCTTTTACATAAATACGAAATTGCCGTAATCGTAAATATTCCGAAAGTTGCGTAGCCTTATCAAAAGAAAACGGTCCCGGCCGGAACTTTAAATCCCCGTAAATATTTAAACGGTGTCCGTCGGAGAAGCCGATTCTCGAGGGATCGTACGGAGCGATATAACTCCTTCGTATCCGCTGCTGCTTATCGACAGCCGTTCTCGTCTAATTGTCGCCACCGTTCCTTGATGAAACACACACGAGGGAACTTGTTCGCGAACTAACACGGAGATCATTTCAGTATATTTAGAATATTAGAAACAACGATCGCTGAGGTAGACAAAAGTTTACAGAATGCATGCAATATATTGGATAAAACAGATTTAATTTTTCAATTATACGTACGAAAAATGCAAATTTACTTAGCACAAATTTACTTATCACCAGTGTAATTCATATCTTTTATTCAAAGTTTCGAGCTTCCCGGTGATCTTTGAAAATATGAAGTTTGAAGAATTTGAGAGGAGGAAACGGCGATGTTTATATCAACGATCGAATTAATGGACGATGGTTGTCTTGGACTGATTTCGTATAAATAACCGGGTATTTAATTACATGATGAATTTTCGACAGAATTGTGATTGACTTCATAAAAATTAAATTTATTGTTTGCCCAGTGACAACTGGGCAGTAATCGAATCTGCGGATTTTTCTATTTAAAACTAGATATTTCTTCCGCTTTTTCGATTAAACGAATTTCAAAAGTCACGTCACAGACATCGAAAAAGTGACTTGTTATCTGATGTACATCGGCTTCGTTTCAAAACAGTTGCAAAATTAAAACACTTTCGTTCGTAACGTATTTAATTTGAAGTGCGATTAAATTCTTTATAACATTGTGTCCGAATTATTCGTATACACACCGTTATTTCCCGAACGTTTCGAACGAAAGTTTTATTTGGCTTTCAGGTGTACGTGTAATACTGTCATAATCGTTTCTTCAGGTTTTCAAACGATCTACTTTTTAATCCGTCATTTGAATTAATATAAAAAAAAGCATTGACCCACGTCTCGCGAAAAATTAGCAATTTAGAAGGCTCTACGCAGAAACATGAATACACGAACGAGAAAGTAATTGTCTTCGAGTAATGCGCAACGACAGATCGACGGTATATCTTTATGGAACATCTGTCCAACACCGGTGACTCTAAATTCCATCCGTAAACTCTCCTTCTGACATAAATTTCCTCAATCAATTTCCGCCGGCAACAGTTTCCCCTAGCTATTCGCCAACAAGACGCAAGAGCGCAATAAAAACGCAGCGACGATATCGGAAGAATTATTAAACGCAGGACAGAATGTAAGTTCATACGTATCACGAGTTTCCAAACTGTGGGTGAATGCTTCTCTCTCTCTCTCTCTCTCTTTCTCTCTCTAGAAAGGGGAAGTTCTGGATCGTGTTCCCTGTCCGCTAGAATCCCGGTGTCTCCGGTCCGGCAAAAGTACTCCGCTGGCACGGACCGGAGTGTGTAAGCCGGTGGTTGCGTGTCCACTTGTCCGGCTAGCAGCCTTAAAACGCGGCTTTTTGCCAAGACCAGGAAGAGGGAATCCTTTCGTGGCGATTCAACCGCGTTTAACGGCATCTCCACTTTGAACAGCGGGTCTTCTACTCCCTCCCCGCGTGTTTAACAGCACGCGAGAGCTCGCGCGACGCGTTTTTGCGCCCCGTCCGCAACTGGCCACGCTTGGGACACGCTGCGCTGGGAAAACGAATGCCAGGCGGGAGGTGGGGTGGGAAAAACCTCTCTAGGCGAGATTAGTTTAATTGCGTGCAATTAATAACGAACGATATCCGGTTGGATAGATTTACACGAGCGTGCCCGGCCTCTGTCACGGCAAACTGGACGCTGTTTCCGCTGTTGGATTTGCCGATTTTCTTCTCTCGTCGACGTCCAAGTCCGGCGAAAATTCGTTCGAAATGAGAGGGACGCTTTCAGAGTCGGATTGTTCAAGAAAAAGCACGATGCATTCTGAAGATGGTGAATTTTTATGGAGATTTTCGACAGAAAATGTGTGATTTGAAATTTTTTTTTTATATTGGGGTTTTTTTTTAAACACTTTTGCACACATACACGTGTTTAACCACTTGCGCTGGCAACTGATTGCGGGCCATAAAGAGTGACCAAATTGTATATAATAATTCGTCGCTTTCTGTTTGAACTCGTCGGTATGTCATCGCTGGATAGAAATTATTGAGAAGTAATAAATTTGTTATTTGTTTCGCCTATTTTGTTTTGTTAAATATACTTAAAACTGAGAAAATATTACAATTTTGGAACACGTGTTTAACTACGGACCATAACGAGTGACCAAACTGTATTCTTTTTAAACTCGTTGGTACGACATCACTGGATAGAAATTATTTATTATTTGTTTTGCCTACTTATTATTATTTATTTTGTTCTACTTAAATATATTTGAAACTGAGAAAGTATTACAATTTTGGAACAAAAAATTCTCGACGTGCGTGACACGTTATTCCAGCGCAAGAAGTTAACATACATTTCCACATTCTCGGGTCTCATTACTATACTGCGTATTTTGTAGTGCGTCTAACGAAATACTTTCGATATTTTATAAAGCTCCGCCTTCTGTATGTATTTTTGTATTTTTAAATTTTGTACGAGCGTAGAAAAATCCGCAGTGCTCGAAAAATTGTGAAACATTTCACATGAAAAGAGAGTATCGATCAATTTGAACAAAGACATTGCCATGACTAAGGTTCTTTAACCTCTTGCGCTGGAATGAAAGAACTTTTCGTTCCAAAATTGCAACATTTTCTCAGTTTTAAATATATTTAAATGTAACCGAGGCAAAACGAACGACAAGTATATCACTTCTTAATAATTTCTATCCTAAAAGAGAAAGAAAGTTATGGTCCACGAACCAGTTGCAACGGGTTAAACTGATCAAATTTCTAAAATAAGAACGAAACGAACCGGAGGGTCTGTTTAATTTGCCGAAACGAAAATTGTGAACAACAACGAGAAAAATCAGGGCACGCGCTATACCATCCGCTATATCTCGTATCTCGTAACAAAATTAACCTCTCTCGTCTTCGCTAGAGCAGAAATCACCCTGATTTCCGCCCGCTCGATCCCCGCGACGCAACCGCATCCCCGCAATCGTCGGACCGCGAAAAGCCCGCGTGTCGTTTCAACGACTTTCCCGGCCGATCTTCTTTCCTCCCCGTCGGGATCCCCCTGGACCCGGCATAAAACACGAACGCACGTTCACCTTGACAGTCAGGTGTGTGCGAGACCACCGGGCCTGTATCCGTGCTCGGTGTAAACCCGAGTGCCGCTGTGTACACCGGTGGGCACTTGTTGCTCCTCTGGCAACCCCCCTGAGTGTTTACACGTTAAATAAGTGTATACAACGCCGGTGTCGACGAGCAGCTCGCCTCGCCTGGGTGTTTTCGATGCGCGGGCCTGTACCTACATACATTCCACCCTCTCGAAACCCCGTGAAACGCCGGCACACACAAAGGCGTGCACACGGTGCCTCGTCGTGGTTCTCGTAGTTCCTGTTGCTCCTGCGGACCGAGCGATGTGTAATCATGGCGTATTATCGGCGAGTACACGTTTCCGCGTGGCGAAAGGATTATCTTCAACGTGACGTGTTTCAACGGTATTACGGCTGGCCCATTTTTGACTCGGTTATTCGAATCGGCGAATCACGGGACTCGGCTTTCGATGAGAATTTGTAGAATTTGGTTTTAGACGGGGGAGGGTGAAGCGCTAGGTGTGAGAATGAGATGTATTTAACACCGGAACAATCAATCGATATGGTGGTTATATGTGAAAAGTGAGAAAATCAAAGTACCAAATGAACAACGCGTGACTGTAGACGAACTCGTCAACATGGCAGATTTCAGGTTTCTTTTTTCCTTTTAGAATTGCTTAAAGGATATTTTTCGACAGAGATATAAGAGTATAAATCTGTTTATTTTAATTACTGTCGTTTAAGTTACAATGATTTATATTCAGAATATTCCGATAGGGATTGTAGGTTAGTCTCTAGTGTTAAAACTGATGTTGCAATTTATTTTTCGCAATAGCAATCACAGATCGTTTTAATATCAATAGAATTGTTATCTAACAAGGCATATTTCTTTGATTAGTCTAAATTAACTTTGATTCATTTTTTAATTAATTTTTTTGCACATTCGAGTGAATATCACACGATGTTACAGTTGAAGACGTATTGAGTCGATTAGATATTAGAAAAAAAAAAAAAAATTAAAGATTATCAAGGATTACAGAAGAAGAAAGATTTCTTACTAAATTTTTTCTAATTCAATAGTTCGTTTTACAGTAATAATAAAAAAAAAATTATTACAAATACGTGACAATAATAGAGTGATTATGTAATTTAAAAGATAAAATATACAGAGTGTTTCTGACAATAGGAAAGTGATTTCCTTGAGTGAAGCACATTTTATTTCACATGGAAGGAAAAGTCGAAAACAAGGAGTAAATTTTTTCCATTCGGGACGTCGTTTTCGTGAAAATCGAGCTTGGAAATCTACCAAGTACACTTGAGTTCAGCTAACTCTGGACTTGAAAGAAGAGAATATTTCACGGCGTGTAGAAGAAAGGCAAGTCGAAAATATATGGAATGAAAATTTTTTTTATATGACGCTTCCTCGTTTTCGAGAAAATCGAGTTTGCAAAGTCATTACCAAGGCAATTTTTAACGAAACACATTCAAAGTCTATTTTCTTGAAAATGAAGCTTCAAACGAAAACATGTTATTCCACAGTTTTGACTTGTTTTCACACGTGGAGTGAGCAGTTGTTAAATGTCCTTCCCTTTCACACTTTCTACAATTAGCAAGTGTACTTGACAGATTTTCAAACGCGATTCTCTCGTCAACGAGGCTTTGAATGAGAAAATTTCATTCTTGCATTTCTATGAAGAATCGTCCCCTTTCCCCCGAGATCATCGGATTCAGAAATTTGTGTGTATTACGTAAGTTCACACCAGGAATCAAACTCGTACATTAAATCAAAGAATCGTAAATAAAACAGTGACGAACGAGGATTGAACAATTCCAACGTTCCTCCAACAATCATCCACGTTATAAAAAAACTTTGAAAAAGAAATTCAAGGAGACGATCAAAGATCCAGAAGATATGTAATTTAACCGATGACACGCATCGAAAGATCCTTCGAAGCATCGCAAACAATTTCGCGGATCGGTTTTCTTCAGTGGCGATCGCCACCCGAGCGGTACAATCGACGCGGCGTAAATCCAAATGCCGGCGAAAGAATTTAAAAAAGAAAAAAAAAAAAAAAAAACACGTGCACGTGCATGAATATTCATGCGCGAGTGTGTAGTAAATTCGCGGGCAAATAAAACAAGCGCGCCGGGGAAAAAGGAAGAGATAATATTGGCGCGCTTGTGCGCGGATACGGGCAGAACCGCGGCGGGTAAATGTTTCCCCGTGTGTCGTGAATGAAAGATGTAAACAAACGATGCGGCGGTACACGCACCGGAGGGGGTGAAAATGCGTGTCCCCCGGCGCGTTTGTACGCACAATGAGCATAAATGAGCGGACAGGCGTAATAAGCGGGAAAAGCGTTCCCGTACATAGGTTTGTAACGAGTCCACCGGCGGGTGGGGGACTGCTGCGTGGAAAGCGGATGAAAAGCTCGTGTCACCGTGTCGGCGTGTGCGCGCATAATCAACGCGACCGAATGCTCCTGTGAGCGTAAACCTCCGCGTTTGCCAGTAAACGCGTAGGCGGTTAAAGAACGGAAATATTATTGCGTTTACGCGCTCGCGCGTGTGTGTATGTTTCTGTGCGTGTGTGTTCACGCAGGCAAGTGCCATTGGGGGTAGAAATCAGAGAGATGGCGGAGAGAGAGAGAAAGGGAAAAGAAGGATAAAAATGGATAGAGCGAATTGGAGAAGGAACGTGAGAGGGAATGAAGAAAATAGAATGAGGGTGTCAAAGAATTTAAGGACAGAGGGCGTCAGAGAAAACTAGAAAGGTATAATACAACGGCGGGTGTTTAAAGAGCGGAAATATTACATTTCTGCTCACTTGTAGGAAGAGGAAAGGAAAATTTAAGAAAGTCATCAAAGTGAAATAGAAAGTGGAATAGAATCACGATCGGGCGTGATTGGAAAACAGTTTTAAAATTAATTGATAAAACTATAGTACGAGATATATTATATATCTACTACTGTACTATAGTATATATATACTACTATACTATAATATATACTTACTATATACTACTATACTATAGTATATATATATATTATATACTATATACTATATAGTACCAGAGAAAAAAAAAGGAAAATACGTGCAATCATTATATTTGACAATTTGGTCTTAAAGGAAAATACATTTGCTCGTGTCTCGTGTTTCGATATGCGTAGAGGAAGAAAAAGAAACACGAGAGAAAAGTGGACTGAAGCCGTGGAACGAGAAGGAACAGAAACGGGAGAATCGTCTAAGAGAGCGGGAGGTAGGAAATAAAAGGAGTACATAACCTGACGTAGTGATGAGGTATCGCGGAATGAATGGAAACGCAACAAGCTATACGCTGAATGTGCCAAATTGAGGAGGGTCATTTGTTTGATGCGACTGTCGCGGTGGTAACCCCCTGACAGTTTTCCATCCGCCATCCTTCCTCTTCTCCTCGCGTGCGATTGCGCGTGTGTATTTTTCTTTTTTTTTTTTTGTTTTTTTTTCGACGTCGTAATTTCACCGCTGACGAGATCGGGCTGCAGCCGGTTCCCGTGATTGGCACACGCATCAATGACAGGAACCGTATCTTGCCATTCTTCACCCGGCCGGGCCGCTGAAATGGTCCCCACCGAATGGTCGTCCCTCGTGTAAAATCTCACGTTTGAGGACTTTGACGGGTTGTAGCAACAAAGGTTAATGGATGATCCTACCCCTAGTCCAGTCTCGATGGTTATAGATGGATTTACTGTTTCAGTCGCGACAGCGTTTTTATGTTTTTTCTTTTCCTTCTTTCCTTTTTTTTTTTTTTTTTTTCTTTTGGTCGTTTTCTCGTCCGTCTCTTCGTGAATATAACTCGTCGGATCGAATCTTTCACAGGCTGTGTAATAGTTTTACGTTTAGCAAGATAATGAAAGTATATCTTGGTGTTTTATTTCAGACTAGATTTCAAAAGTATCTTATATATGTCACTACTAAGTAATGAAAGAGAAAAAGAAATAAATAAGAGGATACGAGATGCTAATTGTTTTCAGTTATATTGAATTCTTGAATAACTATTCATAGAAAGTGTATTCGGAGGAAGGAGTTCGCAAGGTATAACAGCAAATCGAATAAATAGCGTCAGGAATTTTAATTTCGCTAGTTCTCTTTTAATTTAACTGTTTGTCCAGAAAATTGGCATTGCCACTTGTTACGTTAAATCATTTATTTATTCCATGAAAGCGAAGCGTTAATCTTAAATTAAATTGTTATTTGTTTCGTATGAAAAAAGAAGAGGCGATTCTGTTACACTCGTTCAAAGTGAAATATTAAATCTGAAAGGTGGAACTTACTTCTGACGATTCTGATAAATTCGAAGCTTGTGTAAAGATGATATTAAAGCTATTCTTTAATTTCGTGAGATTGCTATACCGAGTGAAAAGTCACGGAGTACGAATAAATTATCTTGATAATCGGGAGAGACGTTACATCGAGACGTTAAACGGAGACGACTGAAAAATAGGTCAGTCGTGTAATTATCTCTCGGCAAGACAGCGAGATAGAAATTTTGCCCTTTAATTACTGTCTCCTGGAAATTCAACCAAGCATACAAGGGTTGTAATTTGTAACTTATAAGTTCAGAGACTGGCGTTTGACTGATCTCAGAAGTTGATATCTACTGTAGCTCCACGATTTAACGAAGTTACGTGTTCCAGTAATCGCGTTGGAAACGACGATTTAGGTTTTTTTTTTTCTTCTTTTCTTAAATATTCATCTTTCGCGCTCTCGATTAATTTCGTTATCCCTTCGTTGTGGTCAGAAATTAAAAGGCACCAAGAAATTGCCTGTTCCTTAAATAACAACATTCAAAATCTCGTCTAATTTTTAAATTCTAGCCTAAATAATCAAACAACGATCTTTCGAGTTTATCTCGTTTATTCTCTCGTAACTATCCCGACGACTCTAGACACGTTACATTTAAAAAGAAAGAAAAAAAGTCTCCTTCCTAGATTTCTACTTGCGCGATTATTTTTATGAGAAAAGCGCCAACTACGAAACACTGCGAGGTGTTGCAAACGAAACACCGGATGATACGTACGTGTGAGAGAGCTGGAGGCACGGACCAGGTAGTGTAATTTCAATGCGAGCTCGATCGGATGCGAAAGGGCGCGCGAGAGCAGACAGCTTACTTCAGGCATCCGAAGAAATTCGTCTCTTCTGTCCTTGTCGGTGGTTGATCCGTCAGAGGCGAGTTTATCAATCGATCGCGTGACGATCATCGCGACCAGAGCGATCTTCGCTGCGGTTAATTCCTCGAAACCGGTGCGTGAAAGCGTACTTCCTTGTTCCGTCGCGACGCGGATTGCCCTGTCTCTCTTGCATTCTCTCTCTCTCTCTCTCTCTCCCGAGGGCAAATCGGTATTACTCCGCCTCCGGACGACGACGCACACCCTTGTCGGCTACCGGGTGCTTGCATGAACGATTATCGACGGGGAACGCGTACGAGGCGGTTCTACGTGTCTTGCTAGAAAGGATCGGAGATTAGCGACGCCTCAAGATCACTGGAGCAGCATGATCCGATGCGAGGGGTTTGCTCGATCGCGTATTCAGTGGCCTTGAAATAATTACATTGGCTTGGTAGCCACCTAAGCGACACTTCCTCTTGTCCCCTTAACGACGCCGTCTTGCCATGTTGTCGTCGCCGACGTCGCCACTCTCTCTCTCTCTCTCTCTCTCTCTCTTTTTCTGTGTGTGTGTGTGTGTCTCGCGCCCAGATTGTCCGCCAGTCTCCACGCAATTGCACGTAGGCGGAACGATTCGTCGATAGGCGGTGTTTTCTACCCCTTGGGGGAAAAACGACGGTCGTTTCGAAAACGGTCTGGATCTGTTTCACGGATTTCGCACTTCGTCTGAAGAGAGGTTTTTAATCGTGAAGCAAGTGTAGGTAGCAACATCGTTGATCTTTGTCGGGAGAGACGAACAATAAATTAAGGGATTAGGCGTTGGTTGTGGATAATCGGAACTTTGTGTGACAAAATGAAGAATTTAGGACAGAGGATTTGGCCTTGATACTTTTTGTCTTCCAGATTCTCCGTGTTTCTGGTATCTTGTAGAGGAGATATCAGATTGATTTATTTTATTTGCACATTAGATTCATACCTTATTTTATTTTGTTGCCTACGTTTAATCTTCCGCTTAATCCTAGTAAAAA
Organism: Tetragonisca angustula; assembly: GCA_036937485.2. Lineage (NCBI taxonomy): Eukaryota > Metazoa > Arthropoda > Insecta > Hymenoptera > Apidae > Tetragonisca > Tetragonisca angustula. Next base: position 505,865 of record JAWNGG020000102.1, on the reverse strand, counting down.
TAAGACTGAATGAATTATACTTAGTATCCTGTTTTGCACATTTAGTAGGAATTCACATATACGTATTATCAGACGAGATATTATTGAACGAGCAATTCTGTCGATTTCGAAAATCGAAGAGTAATGGACTGCGCACACTTGCGTGCATATATTCACTTATTCATTTTTCTACTTTGTGTTTAATTGCACATTTAAATTTCCTGCAGGTATGTAAACATAGTAATACAGTTGAATCTTTCAATTGGATCAAACATTCTTACTCTTGGTAGATACTTCGTTCATAGATGAGGAAGTTAATTACAGTCAGACAAGTAATTTACTATTTTCAAATCCAGATGAACGATATTTCGATATAACATTCCAGAATGAAAATATGATTTGAAATTCAAATATTTGAATTCTGGCTCCAAGTATGTAATTTAAGGTAATCGACGTAGGGAAACATTTTCTGTCAGAATATCTGTTGAGTAAAAATTAGATAATTTAGAATTGTAGAATCACAGAAGAAGAATAATTTCTGTGTCAAATATGTTTCTTTTTGTATCTGATTTATTTTTATGGAAATAGTTTCTTTATATATTTCTTGATGGAAATAGTGAAATGATTTTTGCGTTTAATTATCAGAGGGATGAAAATTTCAAATGCAACTGCACTCGGTTAAGCTTCGACAAAATCCAATTGAAATAAACGATAAAATGATTCAAGCTCGAACTGCACTAATATCTGAGACGCATTAAGCAACGATAGTTTGTCATCTAATTACCAATTTGGGTCGAACTAGAAATAAATAATACCGAATAACGCAACTTTGGTACTTTACCTTGTTTTATATTGCATTCGAGAACGCAAGTTCAACTTCATGAGCAACTATAATACCCAGGATCCTGATCCAGCATCGTGTGGCAATAAAGAGGTCGTATCATAAATCCATTCGACCGACATTGACCACTCCACCAACTTGTCAAATTGTCATCTCCATTTTAAAAACCTATCCATCTATCTCACTGATAATCTCACATCGATCAATCAGTCACTCGTGGCTTTTTCTTTTCATTGTCTCGTCGCAAGTGGAGAACATCTCGTTAATTATAATTGTTTCCGATATATAAATTTTTTACTACGATAAACGAGAAATGTCATCGCGAAGAAAAGAATTCTTATTTTTCTCGACGAAGAAAAGTTTTTTAAACTTTAGACACTGCTATGGAAATTTCTACGAAAAATCAGTGGAGAAGAAATATGAATGCATTTAAATGAAAAAAATTTTTGGACAATACTGTAAAATGTTTATGGAAATTATGTCGTTGAAAAATATCAATATGGAAAAGGGATATAAATATTCAGTGAAGAGAATTTCATACGTTTTACAGATATTATTAAAAATTATCAAAAGATATCATACAGATTATAAATTGCTCGTTTTAATCGTTACTACTATAATACTAGCGTTTATTTTTTGGAAAATATGTTGAAAAGAAACGTGTTAAAAAGAGAAAAGGAAATGTTTAATTGAGTAACGAACGTGGTTAATCGATGATTGTCACGAACTGGAAAGTAGGTAGGTAGTCGAGAGGGTTCTGAAGAGAATACTCGAGAGATCGAAAAGGAGAATGAAATGGGATAGGTCATGGGAGACGAAAGTATCAACGGATGTTCCGGCATCGAGCAACCTGCTCTCGTCCACGTTCTCAGAAGGGTAAACAACCGGCGTTTGTTTACCCACTCACTCACTTTTAAAGCTTTTCAAGCGGTATTCAAGCTCATAGGTCCTTAAAGCGTAGTCACTTGCTCAGATGGAATAACTTTTATATTACACTCCCTTAAGGACTCTTCGATTGTCATTCAATATTTTCATATTCAACTCCTAGTACGCGAGTGTGTATTGTCAACTTTTCATTGAGCTCGATCAGGATTTGATTTTTCCCTGTTAAATTTAAACGAACCTTAAATAAATCATCAACTCACACTCGCGCAAAGAGATTAGAAATTAGGAGAATTGTGAATTTGAAGATCGTGTGGCTACCAGATATTCAGAAATTATGCACTTGAACATTACGCAATTGAACAAGCTTGTTCACAATTCGAAAGAGAATTACGAATTTAGAAATTGTATGGCAACGAGCCAATCTTTGGAAATTATATTAATAATATTGACAATCCCGTGAAAGATTGGAAATTGGAAAAGGAATTATCAGTTTGAAGGTGGACCATGATCTTTGTAAATTAAATTAAAATGTAAGTTCGTTGTAAATTTTATTGTAAATTGCAAATTTATCTCGTAAGAAGTTCGTACAATTCAGCTAATGAGAAATTAGCAGTCAACTTTTGTTCTGTCGTACGTAATTTTCAAACGTTCAGTCTTTCAACATCTCACGTCTATCTTACATGTATAATACGTGTATGATAAAATTGTTCTTAAATACGATTAAAATTATGTCCTTGCGAATGGTATAAAAAGCAAAAATTGTTCTCAAATATGATCGAATCGTGCCCTTGCTTGCAAGTGGTGCAATCGATATAATAGATATCACAGAATCCAATCAACGATTTACAACGATTTCAGAGAGACATCCCGACAGAATTATTGCGCTCATTTCCAGCCGTGAAACGCGTTGTAAGATTTCAGTCGTTCCGACGGAACAATGAACCACTGTCCCTTGGAGGTAATTAGACAGAGAAAAGGGAGGGAAAAAAGAAGCGAGAGAGGGAACTATCGTGTTTCGGTGAATGCGTCGGGCTTCGCGAAGTTCGAAATTAGCAAGATCGTTGCGTAATTGTCGGAAATGAAAGGGCGAGGAATCTTTGGAATCAATAGCCACAGCCAGCAACGATGTATTCGCTCTCTCCCTCGTCTGAAAAGACTGTCATGGCAACAACGATCCATTCCTGTTTATTCGTGCCTCGACCTGGCACATTTTCTAGTTACATCATTTTCCCTTTTCGTTTCTTTCTTTTCTTTCTTTTTTTATTCCCTACGTGTCTTTTCCCTTTCCACTCAATGCCATTTAATTTAACCGCTTGCACTGGCGACTGATTGCGGACCGTAACGAGTGACCAAACCGTATACAGTAATTCGTCGCTTTCCTTTCCCATTGAACTCGACGGTACGATCTCACTGAATAGAAATTATCGAGAAGTAAGAAATTTATTATATGTTTTGCCTGTGTTTTACTTAAATATACTTAATCGAGAACGAATATGCTTAACTATACTTAAATATAAAACTGAGAAAATATTGCAATTTTGGGACAAAAAATTCTCGACGTGCGTGGCACGTCATTGCAGCGTAAGAGGTTAACCACAACTGATTGCGGACCGTAACGAGTGACCAAACCGTACACAATAATTCGCTTTCCTTTTCTATTGAACTCGACGGTACGATATCACCGGCTAGAAATGATTTTGTTTTGCCTATTTTGTTTTACTTAAACATACTTGAAACTGAGAAAATGTTGCAATTTTGGAGCAAAAAATTCTCGACGCGCACGTCATTCCAGCGCAAGATGTCAAGTTATAACTGTCACAAACTTGTAATATTCTTTTGTTTTTAACCCGATTAACAAGCCGTTAACAACCGATTAAATCAAGAGTGCGTGACAGATCGATATTGCAGTCTATCGAAAGGAGAAGCGACGATAAAGAGGATCGAATTAAAAATTCAACGTTCTCCAGCAGCGTGGCCTCACACCGTTTCCTTACAAAGGGTCGTTATGAAACGAATGCTTTGACTCACCGTGTCGGCAAAAGACTCTTTAATCACCGGGAATGATAAATGTTTCAGTCGGCTTGGCAGCGTGACAATCACAGGGTGCGTTTCTTCCTCGGTGGTACTCGTCTTTTTCCCCGCTTTTTACCCTTTCTCTTTCCTTTTTCCCCCCGCTTCTTTTCTTTTCTAGGCTTTTAATCCTTATTCCTTCATCTTACGATGATTTCCCTTTTGTTTGCGGACGATGCTTTGGAAATGAATGAGTCGACAGGTTGGACGCGTGAATGTAGGATGTGTGTTGGGAAATTTAGATACGATCGATGCGAGAGTTCCATGGAAAATTGGGACAATTGTATGAGAATTATATGCTTGTGGTTTCTGATCACTAAAACTGCATGTTATGTGATATTATTACATATATTATACAGATTTATATTTTTATTTTATAAGTCGATGGGAGTGAATTAATTGATCTGATGAACATGATAAAGTATTTTAAAATTTACCTCTGTGACATTATATCGGATGTTGAGGAAAAAATTCATGAACAAGAGAGAGAAAAAGTATCGTGTAATATTAACAATTTACGATAGTATAATGTTTCTATAGTTAGAGACATGTAGTAACGTTGTAGTAACTGTATGAATTTTTCTTTGCTACATATAAAGTATATAAAAGTAGATCGTGATAAAATTGATTAAAAACTAAGTAGCAATTCCTTGCTACGATTAATATGTAACAAAATCTTTTACAACTATTTTGATTATAATCGTTAAGAGAAAATATGAGTTTTCATGCATTTTCAAATCTTTCTCAGATAACTTGATGGAACTTGAATACAAGTCTTCATATTTTATATATTTTTGTTTTCAAATTATGTGTATATCAGCTTGTCCAAATTTCTCACAAATGTCATATTAATTACAGAAATGATGCAAATTTGAATTTGAATTGCTGAAAAAGAAAAATATCCATCGACAGATAACAACGTATGTATATATTTAAAGATTTGCCAAAATATTACAGTACCATCGATTAGAATTTTCGCACAAAAGGCTATCCTTTTCGCGAACGATGCACCCTTCGACGCTTGTCGAGTCCTCTTTTCACCATTAGCAGCTGATGACTGATGAGACCGGAGTGACTAAGAGCACGTATTCGCAGAAAAAGAGCGAACAGGATGATTCCTCCTCGAGCTAGCTCGATTCGTAAACGTATCATAAATATACATGCGCGATGTTAGGTGTTTAATCACCGTGAAGGATTCCGTATTTAGTTGCGGATTAACAGCGACCGGTAGGTAGAAAATTCCGATACGATTACACGATAATGTAATTTATTATTAATTGATACCGAACTTCATATGCAACGCGTGATAAATGTTATTTTGGTACTATAATTTAATAGGTTTCGTTTAAACGTCCGATACGATTCGCATGATTTTGTTCGTTTAATCGTTCGTCGAATCGACCTGTTCTTTGTAAGAATGTAATATCCGCGTGAAAATTGTTTGCAATGCACTCGCGTTTAAACACGAGCCCCGTCGTTCGTTGTTCGCGACATTTATTATACTTGTTGATACCGATTTATATTCTTTGTTATATTTATCACACGTTGTAGAATATTAAATAGTGATGCTAATACGATCCCGGATGCATCGCTTTCGCCGATAATCGTTGATATTATAATAGGAAAGTAATGATATTACAAGGGAATTGATAATGAATTTTGTTCCATCTATATGTATATCGCGTTCGAGTCGTTTGCTTATAACAGACAGAAAAATTGATACAGACAAAACATTTTCACTTATGTGGTGGTAAAAATTTAATTATTTTATTTACTCTTTGTCTGGGATCAGCCTGCAGCAACGCCTAAATAATATGTATAACGAACGATTGAGTAATTTAAATTTGACACAAAATGGAAACAATGCGTGTGTAGGAAAAGTTCCACGCAGTTATTCGGCAGAAATTTCAAAGTTTTCGACAGGAATCGAGAATCATTCCATGTTACGAATGCTTCGATTTCGTGAATCTCGCAAAATTCTAAATTCCAAATGGAAGACACTTCGTAATGACAAAGAGACATCGAGCTTGAAGATACTTGAAAACCTCGTTCCACGTTCTCTCCGACGGGAAATAAAATTCATTCAAGTCATACAGGTTGATGAAAAAAAAAAAAAAAGAAAAGAAAAGAAAAAGAAATCTCTCCGTTCGAAAAAGATACGAAAACGTCGATCTTCGATGATTTTATTCACCGGACACTTGATGAATTAAAGAGGCTGTAAATTCCAAGGAACATCGAACCAAAATCCTCGAAGCCAGTGTGGCGGATCGACCTAACGAAACATCCACGCTAACTTTACAACCCTCGCCATAAAAGTTCGCGCGCACCGGGAGCCGAGGAATCGAACCTCGTAGAAGATGCAAGCGTGGCTTTCGACGCTTCGTCGGCCGGGACGGGCGGAGGGGAAAGTTCGCTTCGCGCTCGGGCACACGCGGCCAGCCCAAGTGGCGTTCGACCCTTGACTCCGTCGGAAGAAAGGATAGCCGAAGGGGGTGTCGTTCGATACTCGGGATCGTTTCGAGAGGAGCAGCGTACAGCTAGCGGCAGGGGATCGCCCAGTGTGCGAGTGTGGCGCGGTGAGAGAATGGGTGGGAGGACAGAAGACAACGAAGGGAGCGAAGGAGAGACTCCGGCGGGAAGAAGAAAGGCCGCCGTGGCTGCTCGTTCTTCTCGAAAGGACGACGGAAAATACCGGGCGGAACAAAGTAGTTGGCGCCGATTAAACAAATCGCATTATAAGTTAGCCTCTGCTGGCTGCACCAAACTTACCAACTCGCTTTATATTAAGACGAACCGCCCTTCCGCGTTTCTTACCCATCCAGCCCCGGCTCATCCACCAACGGCTATAAACTTCAGAAATGGCTTCCCTTCTCGTTCTCTCCCGCCAGGAGAGAGAGGGAGAGAGAGAGAGAGAGAGACAAGTCTCCAAGATTCTCCTCACTTCAGGCTTCGGCTCGAGGAACGAGGAACGAGGTGGCGGGATATAGCCGCGTTGGCGGTGTTCGCGCGCGCTCCTGGCAAGCTGCGAGAGAGCCGTGAGGTATAATTATTTAATTGAATTTATCAGGGCGGCGCTCGTAGATTTGTCAAGGGTGACAGTTTTAGTCGTGCGACGTCGTCGCGCCACCCCGGGGTTCCGTCGTCGCCAAACGAGGCGAGCCTATGCCCTCTGCGCGGTGACGTCGCCGTTTCTTTCCTCCGTCTCTCGGTCGCGCCAGCCGATCTACGATCAGCAGCCATCTGTTTTTGGAGAACGAAGATCTGTTACTCGTAATTAGCAGCCTCGTGACACTTTCGGCGTTTCAACCCTCGGATTCTCGAGCGCGAGTATCTCTTTCGTTCATATTCGCGCCCGATTTCGAGGAAACCCGCCACTCGAAACCTCGCGTGACTTCGTGTTAACGTATAAATAACGTTCTTGTTTCATCAACGAAGCGGTGTAAGATGGAATTTGCCTCTCCACGATTCGAGGTAACACGGCCCCATCTTACGAGGGAACGTACTCGGGGACACTCGACGAGGGGAACGAGAAGAACGAAATCACGCCGCGAGAATTCAATTAGAAGAAGTACGACGAAGTACCGGTGGCGTGATCGTCATCTCTCAGAGAGTTCTCAATTACGGAACTTAAGAACCGAAATGAAGCATCGCGCTGCATTTCGAAATCCATGCAACGTTGAACCGTGGATGTTTTTCAACGGAAAACCCCGTTCATCCTCGCCAATCTTCCGCCGTTTCCAACCGGAAACCGGCTCCTCGTAGCTCTTCCACGACCACCCCCTCCCCTCCCTCCTCCCCGAGCCGAGAAACAGATCCTGCGCGGATTAATAGACACTTTGCCCGTTCTTTTTGGACAATTTGAGAATTAGCGTCGGCCGGACGTAACTCATTCACGGGTGGTTAACGACCGGCCAGCTTGGTGCTTGGTGTTTAATACGCGAGAGTCGTAAGTCGCTGCTGGTTCTTGCTGCTAGGAGGCGCCTGAACCCTGGTCGGTAGGGTGCGCAAGAAGAAGAAGAAGAAGAAGAAGAAGAAAGCGAGCAGGGGCGGGCGAAAAGAGGCAGAAGAAACCGGCGCGCGGAGTAAAAAGAAGGTCTCGCCCCGAGACGACGGTGGATGACGAAGGCGATGGGTGGCGGTGTTCTTAGGAACGGGTACGCCGCGTAGTCTCTGGCTCCACCGCCTAGCTGCTAGCCTAGGATGCTAGAGAGACTGCCGATGAAGAGGTGGGTGGCGGACGCGACGGTGGCTGGAGGAGAGGAGAGGAGAGGAGTGGAGCGGAGAGGGGTGAGGAAGAGGGCAAACGGGTGGCGGCGGTAGAAGAATATGCGGCTGCAAGAAAGAGCCGTCCAATATTTCAGCGCGGGACGATCGCGACTGAGCGACCGAGCGACCACTTGAAATATCTTGTCGCCGGGCGAAAACTTTCAGATCCGGCAACTGAAACATGCTGACGTAACCATAAAGATGGCGGACCACGGAAAACTCCGTCTCCAACGAAGCCCGTGGACCGACGCTCCTCTCGCCCCTCCCGACTTCGATGGCCACTCCACGACCTGCCCGACCCGTCGCCGGTTCCCTTCACTTCGATACCTCGTGCCGTTTCGCCCCTCTTGCCGGCAAGCAAGCAAGCAAGCAAGCAAGCAAGCAAGCAAGCAAGGGCATCCTGCAACTCGATTCCTGCGGGCACGCCGCTGGATCGAATGCCTTTGTCGAATGGCACGGCGTGCAGTTCGCGAAGGTTGCTGGCTGGGTAATTAGGGTAAACGTTGGAACACGTCTACGTCGAATGCGTTTCGTATTTACGGTTGGCTGCAGAACTGCAATCGGTTACGCGTATTTCTGAAATTTGAGACACTGTGCTTGATAATTACACGTGGTGGCGTCAAATAGTGCATTGATGTTAAATTTGATCTTGACGTGTAATCGTTAGTAATCGCGCAAAGTTTAACGGGTATCGTTTTAATATTATTTTGCCTGTTTCGTTTGATTTGTTCTTACTTTTAATCTTACAGTAGTAAGAGCGTGACATCATCTCGAGTGTATAGAGTATATTTATCTTAAACTTTTATTAAATCAAGACAGCAATCGTTATCGTTTCTATATTACCACGTCCGATCATGACACTTCTCTTTTACTAAAGATAAATATGATGTTTCGAATGTATAGTTATTTATATTAACACGACTGTGGAAATATTGACATTAGATTTATTGAATGGCAGAATTATTGAAGAGAATGATTTTTGTTATTCTTTGCTCGTAATTGTGTCTGACTGTGATAGTTCTGTTCTACTTGAGGTAAATATAACATTTATATCAACAATATACATGTATCTTTATTCAGTTCAATGACAGAATTACTAAAGAAAACGGTTTAATTGGTCTTTGCTAATAATCGTGTCTGACTCTGACGATCCTATTCTACTTGAGGCTGCCGCGAACTAACAAGTTACGTGTAGACAATAGATTAATTTGTCACGTCATCAAGTTGAAATTTGTATACATTACACTAGGTAGTAATTACTGATTGAAATGCGCACGTTGGAAATATAATTAAGATTTGATCGAGAGGATTTGAGATCGTCTTTATATACGCGAGAAATAAAGCTTCGCGATAACCTTAGTTTTATAGAAGCGATTTAATCTTCGAGAAAGTACATAAAAGAAAAAGTGCTAATTCAAGTTTCTACAATCCAATTTTGCTTGATAGGTCTTGCTGGCTACTTTTTCTTCCAACTACTTTTGTTTCGGACTAATATATTGATGAAGTATTCTTCTTGTCTTGGATCCTGTCAACGTTCTAACGTTCTGACACGCAAATTATTTAATTATATTCACATTTGTCCAAGAGCGATTTGCAGAAGATTACAAGCTGCAATCAAATGCAGTTGTGCTCACTGAAGTTTTTACGATTTAGCTTTCTTCGATTTCATTCAAAATTAAAATCCAACTTCCAGCAATTGATTAAATATTACACTTTCGTTTAATTCTGCTGCAGAAATATCAAATATTATAACGGAGACACGTGTGTATCCTTCATCCCGAAGAAATCCTGAAAATTTTCATCCGAAAATAATCCCTCGCGGAGAAAATTGTCTATTTTCCTGGATTTTAACATTTCGAACGACAGAAATCGAAAACTCCGTTTGAATTATCTATTTGCATCAAATCTACGGCTAATCGAGCATCTTTATATCTCATTTGCGATAAATATAATTGCGTTATGATTTTCTCGCTTTCTAATGTTATTCGAAAGTCACATTTACAAAAATTTCTAAATCCTTAATATCTAAAATGTCTCTGGAATCGATACCTTTGATATATAGTAAATAATTTTCGAACAACGAAGTTTAATTGAAAGACGATTTTGACAGTGTGCCATTGACGAGATCGACGAGACATTAGATTTTAAAATTTTCCCTCGTGTGAAAAATAGAAGGAAAACGCAACGCTTTCTCAGGAGTCTCAGTTCCTTGGTTCCATCAATCGTATTAACATCTAAAAAAAAAAAAAAAAAAAGGAGACCATTCTCTCGATCGAGCATGCCTCATTGCGAAACATTTAATCTATCTCGTCGTATCAGCCAACTAGTTACGATACCAATATCCATTACACCAAACCCCTACAGAATCTCCTATAAAGCCTGAGAAAAAGAAGAAAGAAAAGGGATGGAGAGGAGAGGAGAGGAGAAGAGAAAGAAAAAAAGATAGGGACACGATCTTCGACGTTCGACGTAACGACGTGGTCCATCGAAATTCTGCCAACAGACGCGGAAGCGTGAAGTATGCCATGCAGTCACGGTCGCAAAGGTCGAAGGTCGTGATAGTTAGCACAACTATAATAGATATAGTAGGTATTCTTAGCTATAGTGATGTAAGTCAGTCGACTATTCTGTTCCTCAGAGAATACAGTACGAACTTCGTAAGACTCTAAAAGTCTGTTTGAACGAAATTTTGTTTAGCATTAAACAGTACGTTGAACGAATTTCTGTTTCGTCTGAACGTGTAGCTTGAACTGTTTCAACTTTGAACTATTTGGACTTTTGTTGGACAAACTATTTGTTCTTCCGATGACTTTCCAACGAATGGAGACGTACCACTACGGAATAAATAGAATTTTCATTTAACCGATTACAAAGTCGGGTTTGAAATTGATTTCATGCTTGATTTCACCGTTTGAAAGGCTCGAAATTACCAAATTACATACTCGATCAAATTAAGAGTGCATTCGTCTTCCGACGCACGTGGATTAACCAATTGTTTCGTTGTTATATCATAAGAGTCAGAAACACTGAAAGGTAGAAATTATAATTTTCAATCCGCCAGTGTGTTTCAACCCTTGCATTGCCCTGTTCCAACAATCAAAGGGATCTCTTTCTCAGTTAAAAGAATTCCAGGTACTCTTACGTAACGAACAAATTACGCTTAGTTCCAGGAATTCGACTAATTTTCACTGCTGAACTTCGAAACAAACGGTACGATAATTCAGGGAAAAAAGCTGGCGGAGAGGGGGGAGGGGAAGAATTCGTCGAATAGAGGACATTCGAAGTAAGGAGGGAATAGAGAGAGAGAGAGAGAGAGAGAGAGAGAGAGGGAGCAAGGTCGATAGAGTGGGCGCGAAACAGGCAGCCTGGTCTCGCGGCGAGGCCGAATCCTGGAGACGTGAGAGCCGGCCGTCGTCTGGTTCGGCCGCTTGGGGGTTGAAGTGAAACTGAGCTCACGGGGTGTGCGGGATATCGGCGCCGGAACGGCGCGCCGCGGCGCCACGTGGCCAACCCCTCCCACAAGATATCTTCCTACCTATTCGCCCGGCAGCAGCACGCGCGCACACACACTCACACACACACACACACACACGCATGCACACTTAGCCACCCTTACTATCCTTGCATTCACATATCCGAGCTAAAGAGACCGACTAACTCTCCGCGTCTTTCTTTTGCACTCCTCTCTTTCCTCGTCGTCGCACACACACGCACGCACGCACATACACACGTACACATACATATCGTTCCTCCATCTCGAATCGTCGGGATATCGCGCTCCCTCTTTCTTCCACGGTGTCGACTGTCCTTGCACGAGCGGATAGCGCGATATGTAAGTTGAGGAGGGGTGGCTGCTGATAATAGTCGTTACTCGAGCAACCGATCTGGCTGGGTTTTTCTTCTTTTTTCTCTTCGGTCGTGTTCCGCGCGGCTGCGGAAATTAACGCTGGTACTGGCAGCACGCTCGAAAAATTGATAACCTTCTTACACTTGTAAGTCAGTCAAATTTTCGAGATTCTCTTGTTACGTTTCGACTTGGGAGATTTTATTTCTGTTTCTATTTTAGCGGGACATTTTTCTTTTCTTTCTTTCTTCATTTACTTTTATTTGGATATTGTTTTATATCAAGGGGATGCTGACAACAGTCGTTGCCCGAACAATCTTGATCCGACTGGATTTTTTCGGCTATGTTCCTGCTGGAAGTGGGACCAGCTGATGATTTTCTAGGGAAATTTCGTGCATTCACCTCGACGCAATTTTGAAAATTCGTACACTTTACGCGATAAATGATCGAGACCTGTGCGACGTTGTAAATGTATGTAGTAGAAAATATCTAAGGAAATGTCGTTTTTGTCATTCTAAGAATTTACAGTTACTGCATTATAATAATTTTTCCCATTCCCTGTACTCCAATTTTTTTTTTTTTTTCTTTGGATACAGGTTTTATAGTTTAATGGCTGGTAGTCCTCTAATGTGAATCGATACGTTTTAAGAGGCACAACCAGAGGCGAAGGTGTATGTGGTCGAAACGATCGGGAGGACACACAGTGGCTTTTGGCGACGGTAGTTGGCTCTCTGTCTCTTTCTTTTGCTTCTCCTCGCAACCGCTTTCTTTTTAATCCACTTTACGCGGTGAGCAGTCTATGTTCTTATCGCTTGGTAATTGCATTGCTGGTCGAGGATATTTAGGTGGAAAATTCCCTTCGCTGGAATGGAAGAAGTCTAGTCGATGGAGTACTTGTTTAATTCATCGAAGACCAATGTTGCGTTAATTTGGAATCTTTTTCTTTTTTTTCTTTTTTTTTGGCCAATTTATTTGTTTGGAATTTTTTTTTTTTTTTGCTGGTTATTCATTTGGAATTTATTTACCAGCCATTCATTTGTTTGGAATTCGTTTCTCGGGGAGAATGGAACTTTATCTCGTTGAATTTTGCCTTTTGTTGCAACGTCCTGATTGCGAATTCATAATTTAATATCGGACTCGTTCGATTTCTAGAATTTCGCCGAATTTGAGAAAAAAGAGAGAAACTTATAATATTATTTTAAGATATCGTTCCTTCGTTATTCGAATCGGGGCAAAATTTATGTGATTATTGAGATAACTTGGAGTAAAAGATACCTGACAATTTTAATAACATCAAGCCTCGAACATTCCCAGATTCGCTGATCTATTCTTTGCCTAAAGCTTCCCTTCATCACGTCATACGTGTCAATCACAATCAGAGCTATTCTCTGTATAGAATCCCAAATCGTTGCACGATTATTCCTAAGAATAGATGATAGGGTTGCTAAATCTTTCTGTTATCGCCGAAAATATTAATGTTCATTGTCAGCGTATGGTTCAGTTATCAATGATCATCTAAACTATCAATTTTTCAGGTTTTTTCTTTTATATTCGACGCGTAATGATCAAGGAAGCGAAGCAATAAGAGCGTCGATGCTCTTTCAATTATTGAACCACTAATTCTTAAATTTGGTTTCCTATTTAAAATTTGTTGAACACTCGAATTTGGCTAATCGAAGTGGACAATCGACTGTCTCGTACACCTACGTATAAATAAATCAAGAATATACACAGAATCGAATTTTTCTATAAAAACAATCAAATTCCTGACTGAGCGTGCACAAATTTCTTCTTCTCGGAAACGAAGTTTCAGAGAGGAAAGTTACTCTGCCTCTTTTTCTTATTTTTGCTTTTTCTTATTTTGAGTTATTTTAGAATAATTTTCTGTCAATTACTCGCTTCTGTCTACCTCGAGATTAGTCGAATCCAAATATACTTGAAAAATGTCCAAACTCTCAATGTTCTCTGAAACATGAAGTTATCAAATGAAAAATTTTATTTCCTCCTTTTGACCTACTTTCTCATCGAAATCGAATATTCGCAGAATCGTTAATTTTCCGAAATTCTTCTTTCTGCCAACGTCGAAATTACAGACAATTGTTAAGATCGATCATGCGCAGGATGATTTTTAAAATTCGTGCAAATCTCGTGTAACACTTTGAATGGTGTTGAATTTGTACCATAAAATAAATCAAGAATATCCTGCATACCTTGGTTTTCAAATTGCAGACGATTCAAATGTTCAATGTGTCCATTCTGTTTGACCTATCGATATAAATTAAACCAAACTGCATCCAATTATATCTTTATTGGAGCAATTTAAAATCTATTCAGGAAGAAATTCAAAATGGATTTGAGACTATTTGAAAAATATTTCAAATCAAATCGCGTAGCATCGCGTTGAGGAATAAGGTGGATACGTTGGATATTTTCTACAATTATTTGTAATTCGAAACTAAGGTACGTAGGATATAAATTAGCATGAAAATTTTTTTCGTATTTCAATGGGTAGATTTATCACCTAAAATATAGACATACATTTAACGTTAGAACTATCAAAATGGTCAAAATGGCCAATCTATAATTCTTGTTAGATATTTTGCGGATGCTAAAACTTTTATAATATATATAACTATTATATAAATATATATATATATAATATATATATATAAAACATATATATAAATTAATTTATTTATCGATTGATTAATATATATAAATATAATTCAGAATATACGTAAATAGCAGCTTGCGTACTCTGTTGTATCACAAAGTTCGATATTTTTTATTTCAATTAAAATATTGCCTCTGGCAGAGATTTCAAGCTTCAGTCGTCTGTTCTGGTGTATAATAAGACGAATCAAATATCTGTCTCTCACCTCGTGCAAACTACAATTATTATGCGCGTCCAGTATCTGTTCGATGAAATGCAAATGGACGGAGAAAGGCGGACGTAAATCCGCGAGCGAGACGCAAATGAGCCCCGTGGCCCGGTTGCAAAGCGTCAAAGATCCGCGTCGCGACCGTCTCTCCCCCCGCGCCGCCCCCTCCCTCTCAAAATTTCCAACGTTTCCGCGACTCGTTCGAGATTTATCACTTAAGAATGCATAACGATAAGTGTCAGCCGTGATATTATAAAGCGTCGTTTCCTCCGGGCCGCATATTTTGCCACCGCCGGGAAAGAGCGGGGCCATCCGAAATCGGGAACGCTTGCCGCGTCAACCGAGAGAGAAAGACAGATAGAACCAGGATAGAGAGAGAGAGTGTGTGTGTGTGTGTGTGTGTGTGTGAGTGAGAGAGAGAATCGCGCGATCGAAACGAAACGAAATGGAAAAAAGAGAAACGGGTGGGAAAGAGACGGATCAGGGTGAGCTCTCTCCCTGAGAGAACACGTGGGACAAATAAATATGGTCGGCGCGCACGTGCCAAAACGCGCGGGGCGTGGGTGGGATCGTAATTTCGAGCGGCGGCGATTTTTCAAAATCAAAACGTAACCAAAAGGTCGTACTATAAATTTGCCGAGGCTTCTCTCTGTCCTGTAGGTACGGTTGCGTAACGACACGTAACTCAATGTAATTCAATTCGGCCTCGCATTTTTGCTCACGTTACCGCCATATATCAGCGGCCAGATCATACATCGACAGAATAGCTCCGATGTGTGCCTTTTCCCTCTCTCTCTCTCTTTCTGTCTTTCTCCTTTTTTTTTTCGTTCGTTTGAAAAACCGGGGGAAGTGAGGGGGAGGAGGGTATGTCAGTGACAGATAGAAACGACGTTCTCCGGTGGAAATTAAAAATATAAAAAACTGTGCGCGCTCTATGCGACGGTGCCACCGACAAACCTATTTTTTAAATTAAATTCTACCACTTTTCCGGTATTGGACACGGCCGCTCGTGCCAGCTTAATAACTCGACTCGTTGGAACCCTCCGGACCGACCCGGCAACGACGACTGGATTACGCGCGATGTTGCACCGAAGGGAAACCGTGAATATGGAGAGTCCAAACGTTGCAGCCAAACTACGCCGCTGGTTATACTCTACTCACGGAGATTAAATGTTTGCTTATCGTCGAAATCGGCCGGCTTATCGCGATCGGAGGCGTCGCGCCGCCTTTCCGCCAGCTGAATTCCCCAACGTTGATTCGATAGGGGAAGATTTTCCGGATTGCCGATGAAACGTCAAGTCGTTCCCCGTTAATTAAAGATGATTCTTTGATTCTCGAATTTAATCTTTTCTTGACGTTTGATGAATCTATACTAGCTGCTCACGGTTGATACGGTGCTGTCGAGTTGAAGCTTGAGTTTAGTTCTGTCATTTTGTACTTTTCCATTCGAGTGTAATTTTTTTTAATTGAAACGAAATTTGAGTTCTTTTCACTTAATTTTTTCTAAATCGAAACACTTGACTGATTGGAAATTCGAAGATACACGCGTTGCTGGTCAAATTTTAAAACCACCGTTACATGTTGAAAAAATTTTTTTTTATTTTTTAAAACGTAATTTTACTTAAATTTTTACGTGATATTAAAATACTAGATCTAGAATAGCTCGTTGATAATTCACGAACAATTGCTGGCTTGTTCGATGCTCGGTGTTCGCAGATTAAAATTCGAAAGTCGGACTCTAATTTACCAAGAACGAGCGGAACAATGCTGAAACGTTCTAGAGCTCGCGAAACAGATCGTTTGACGTACCGCACCATCCTCGAGTGAACACTGTTCACTGTTTGCTAAGCTGTCCACACTGTCGACAAACACGCTTGGCAAGCTCAGTGTGAACTCACCGGCAGCGTAATGCTCCAAAGTAAAATTCACCTCTATTCGCCGATTTCGCGTAAATTGCACACAAACTCCAAAGCTGAGAATTCACTTGCAAGTCAATAATATTCATCCTCCGGATGAAAATCTGTAATTTTAATCGCCATTGTCTACTGAAGGATGCCAAAGACAAATTCGCTGTTAATTAATCGAAACACCAATGTGCTGCGTATTTTAATTGCGCTGGTAACTGATTGCGGACCGTAACGAGTGACCAAATCAAATATACAATAGTTCGTCGCTTTCTCTTTGAACTCGTCGGCATGATATCACTGGATAGAAGTTAATATTAGAGAAGTAATAAATTTATTATTTTATTTTGCCTGGGTTATACTTAAATATACGTAGAACTGAGAGAATATTGCAATTTTTTGAGACAAAAAGTTCTCGACGTGCTTGGCACGTCGTTCCAGCGCAAGAGGTTAAGTGTCTGGGCAGTAGGGAATGATTTGCTATATAAACTCTACCGATAAAAACCTCGTCCGGAATTAACGGACGAATCGATCGAAATTAAACAGGAATTATAGCGTCTATTACGGTCCGGTGTGGAAACTCGGATGATTAAAGAGCACCGTCACGAAATACGATATACACCGGCAAACCGCGCTATAAATACCTACAATTTGTTCATTGTAACTGGAAACTGTCTATTATAAGGCAAGGTTAAATGGCAGTGTTTAAGGGGATTAGACGGTGGAAAAGCGTCCGATAAATGTTTCAAAAACCGTGTATCAATGACTAATTGCCATCTGGAAACTGCATTAGCGATCGAAGTTAAACGTATTAATGAAATAACCGAACGCTTCTGTATCGTTTGAGCGCTAAATAGAAACAGAGTTAATTGCCTCGCGGGATCTTGCGGGATGGTTGACAGACGGGGATTGACTTTCTTACGTAATCGAGAGAATACGGATAAAAATAAATTGTTGGAAGATACCCAATATTCCCGCCCCATAAAATTGTATTAGCAAAGGGGTTGAAAATTTAGGTATTATACCTAAGGGGATGGGCTTGTTTCTCAAAGTTTACTCCGAAGTAACGGAGTTGTTAAACTCATTGAAATCGTAATTGTTTCGTTTGATATTGAACAGGTGCTCGTGTTTTATTCGCGGTTCTCTTCGACTCGTTCGCGAGAGAAAACCTCAACAGTCTGTTCGATGATTTTTTTCTTGTCTGGATTTTGTAATTCTGTGCAATTTCAAGAAATATTTAAGACGTTTATGATAAATTATTTTAACGTAATCTGTTTAATAATCTTTGATGACCCTGGTGTGTCTTCGTCTGAATTTTGTAATTTTGTGAGATTTCAATGATTCGTTGATGGGAAATTAAAATTTAAAATTCGTTGCTAGAATTTTTCAAGTACAGAGACTCTTTTTTTATCCACAAAAATATAAACTTGATCCTTTCTTTTGAGTTATTATGCCAATTACGCAAAAATATTCCATACAGAGTGTCTCGTATATCGTACATTTTCATCAAAATTCTAGAACTATACATGTATAACCATATATGTAGGGCAATAATCTACAAGTGAAAGTAAGAAAAAAATATTATACGAGGTTTGTTTGCTTAATCACGAAACTATAGATAAATATTGAACATAGTTTGATTGTATTTCCAAGACATTTCTTCACTTAGATGTTAGAATCCTTGAGAATGATTATTTTCTGCATCAACGCAGAAGCTACACATTCTGAATTTCTTGAACATTTCACTTTATCTCAGCGACTGAACTATTTATTAATTCGTTGAATCGATCATTATCGTACACGTTTGTTTTGTTTTAAAATTCCCTTATAAGTAATAAATAAGTAGAAATCACACTTCGAATCGATTCAGGCTACAACTTCACATTTGTGCGCGTTTTTGTGACAAAGCGTTCAGAGACATACTTTTCTTTACCTGTGGATTATGCTCCTACAACTTTGTCGAGAGAGCACGAAACACTCCGTATATTTCAACGATACTGAAAATTACGATATTTTCGTTTCGCGAACAACCGATACGCGTTTGACTTAAAATCTCAGTGCTCGTTGTACACGCTCACAGACTCATTCATCGACACACCGAAATATTTCAAAGCGCGCTCTCTGACCAATTAAAAGAGTGTATCCTGTAAAAAGAGAGAGAGAGAGAGAGAGAAAAGCAGAACTCTCGATATCAAAGGAGAACACCGAAGAAAGATATTTCTCTATCTTATCAACGACAAACGAGGGTTGGTGTTAAATTCATTTGCATGGCCGATCTCGTCTTTCGTTGAACAGGCCAGTCAAACGGGAAATATCGATTCCTTTGGCAAACGGAACGCTTAATTGCTCGGAGATTTAATAGAATCGGGATGCGTTCGGTTAAAAAAAAAAAAGAAAAAATACACAATAAATGGATTTTCGCCCCGGTGTGTGTAGCGGGGAGTCGAAGGCTAAAGGGTTCGCTGCTGGTGCTTCAATTATGTATATAGCTTTCCGCGAGAACGCCAAGTACGCGCCCGCCTCAACAAAGGCCGCGGAAAGTACGTGGATTTAAGTGGGACCATGAAATAAAAAAGGAAAAAAAAAAAGAAAAAAAAAGAAAAAAAGAGAAGAGGAAAAAGGAAGAAAAAGAAGAAAGAAAAAAAGATAAAAAAGGAAGGAGTGTGGGAGGGGGGAGAAAAAAGAGAAGAAGGTGAAATCAGAGTGCGGAATCCATTAGCAAGTCCGGGGAAGCACGTTTTACCATCGACGCCCGATCTTTCATTCTCGGAGCGAAGAGTGCCGGTGAGCTTTTGTGTATGTATGAATGACTGGCTGCGCGAAGTGCTAGATGCAGAGAGAGAGAGAGAGAGAGAGAGAGAGAGGGAGGTCCACCCCTATTCTCTCTTCGTTCTTTTCCGCCCTTTGCTATCTAAATTCATCAGTATCAAATTTCGAAATATTAAATGTACGTACGTACGTCTATTTCGTCTGCGTATCTTGGACACTTGATTTTGGCTAGTTGATTTTAATCGAGACAATAACAATAATAATACAGCACAATAACAATGAAAAATTGAACCGATGTAATTTTGTAAGGAAAGATCGACGATTCGCTTGGTCTCATTTCGAAATGCTGCGAAGCTTCTGGTCTGGCTTCCCTGTAAATTAGTTTCGGAAAAAAAAAGAAAAAAACTGTGCGTCACGTAGCGGGTGGAAAAGTGAGGATACTTTTCTCTCGATAATTGTTAAAATTCGAACGTGCGTAGAAACATTAAAATTGTTCGTCACGGGATCTGTTATCGTTTTGAAGATTGAAATCTTCCCTTGATCTCTTAAAACTTGTTGCAAGATTCTTTTCCATTTTATTTTAAGTATTAGGGTTGAAACCACAACGTTCAAAATTCGATGAAACGGCGACAAAATAACGGTGAAGAGTTTTAAGGGATCGTTGTAAAGAGAAGATCTAAATCTTCCAGATCATGGTGGATTTTGTCGTGAAAAAAGTTTTTAATATTCTTAACACGCGTTTGAATTTTCGAGAGAAAGGTATCCTCACTTTTCCATCCGCCGTGTGATGTAAAATCATCTGTTTCAAAAATACGAACTCACGACTGTTAAAGTAGAAGCTTCGTGCTTTGAAATGAGACCAGTTATAATTTTTTCCTACAAAGTCAAAATTAGTTTAAATTATCGACAATTTTTCATTGCCATTGATACGAGTTATGCTCTTCGCTGTAATTACATTCTGTAATTAAATTTTTAGTTGCTGTGAATACTTTTTTAAGGTTTGTCGTAATTCTGCATATATGGTAGAAAATATTAGGGGATATTATATATAACTAACAGTAGCAAAAGAAGGTGGGAGAAATGTAGGAGAAAATTGTTGATATGCGTGAGATAAATATATCATATCCTCGCAATCGTAAAACTAATATTGTTTCACTAGCTTTGCCTATGTAATGACTAAATGGATATTTATGCAGGTATTTATGTGATTTTTGTAAACACTACTTTAGCGTACTCTACTGTCTATATCTTTATATATAGTTTTGCATAGTTTCTGCACTGTCAAATTTCCCACAAACGCATCAAAAGTCTGACAATGATACACTTTCGTTTTAGCTCTAAAAATGTAGATCGTGTTCAGATGTCAAAAAAAAGGATAATAACAACTTCCTCAAGTAAATAAACATTTTATGCACAATATTAATCTTCTAGATTAACAGCTTCTACACTGAGACTTTAATAAATAATAATAATGAACAAGACCGCAGTCAACGTACACAATTCTCAATATCAAGAGATATAAATGCCTTTATTAAATTTCTCAGAAACGCGAAGAAATCTGTTTCGTTCGAAAAAAAAAAAGCAAACGGAGCTGTGTCCCTTGCACGACACTGTACAAACGGCGATGCATTAAAAAATTGAGAACGAGTCGCGTATTCGAAGAGATTAGAAGCTGGACCTAAACTGAGACGTAAATCCGACGTAAATTCGATAATGTAGTAACACCATCTACGCGGGTAGAAAACATCACGGTATATACCACTTAATAACGCATAAACAGAGAAATCCGAAAATTAATTCCGGGGGCGATTCATTAATTACCGCGGAACATTCGAAGATCGCGACAGCGGGCGTTTCTAAAATCGTTGCCGAGCCGACGATTTATAGCCGCCAGTTGTCCCCTTCATTCCCGCTAATACTTAGACACAACGATACATATAACCACATTGTCGGCGAGCTTCTCGAATTCAACGAACAAAGAGAGAAAGAGAGTGAGAGAGGGAGAGAGAACGCTTCAAACGCGAAGACACAGAGAGATGCAGCCCGCCCCATTCGCTCTCCTCCATTTCGTTCCTCCGAACGCCCTTTTGGTTTTCCACAGTTATTACATCGTTATTACTGCTGAAATATCGTGAACAGTGATACTGTATGTCAGCGACGAGAATACGAATGGGCGTTCGCGCGAGGGAACGAACGCGGCACAGGCATAAAACCACGGAGCAGGATCAAGAGGATGCCAGCGTCCTCGAAAGAGTTATGCTAATAATAAAACCGTGATATACGAAACTTATGTGCACCGGTGGCCGGTTGGGTTTTGCACGGCGACTTTGTTTGCGACTCTTTCTCTTTCTCTCTCTCTCTCTCTCGCTCTGTCTCTCTTTCTTTTTCTCTCTCTTCGTTCGCTTGAGAAGGACTTGACTATAAACTTAAATTTAGTGTTGTCTGGGTAGGACGGAAATAACTTTTAGCTGAATTTTTACTCTTCGAACGCGTGTTCACTCTTTGGAACATTGTTGCATACCGCGCCGCGTTTAACGTCGGTGACGTTGGCCGTTACGTCGCTCGAGAAATGTTGTATTACGTTGCGCGGGATTTTTTTAGATGTTCGAACGAGGCACGTAACGAGCAATTACGGGAACGATCGTCGGGGGGTGATTCTTTTTCTTTTCTTTTTTTTTTCTTTTTTTGTTTTCGCAATTTAAAATAGTAGTTTATGTTTCAATAACTAAAGCTGGTCTCGCTATTTGCTGCATCGAATAACGCGAAATGAAGGTGCTTCTAAATAATAAAAGTTCCGACGTTTAATATTTCAAGTAGAAAAGGAAGTTATATGTATATATGTCTATCTAAAATTTAAATACAACATAAAAGCGGGAATTTAAGAATAGAGAATTCTGGAAGAGTGAATAATAAATAAGGCTGAGGGGTTAAATTTAACGAATTGAGTTATGTTATTTTACGCATGTCGAAAGGGAATCACAATCCTAATTGTGGTTGTTACGTACACGTAGAATTATACGCGTAACTTAAGATATCCTAAAGAGATGTTTAAGCTGATTGTAGCTTTCTGTATTAAATGATAATACGCTGATGAAACAGTTGTGAGAGAGTTTTAGGAAACGAAGGAAAGAATCATGTTATTTCTAACCTAATACGAGTAACTTTTTCCAGAGCCAAATTCATCTGTAATCTGTAAAAAGAACTTTATCGGTAACAAAAATTACTAGTAATTTTATAAGGATACATCATATTAAAATTTAAGACCAGTTTTACCAAAAACAAACACATTTAATTAATTAGCAACGTATTAAAGTATCATACAATATGATATACATTCATGTACATTCAGAAAGATTCAAGTACAAAGGAAAACTCATAGTAATATTCAGTCATTACATGTTTAAATTGTTACAATTTCGTAAAATTACAGTTACAATAGTACAATAATAAATTTGGGTTTATTTCAGAACTGAAAGTCTTTGTTCATTCTATTCTACGTTAGATAACTAGCGAATAAATGAAAATTTACATTTCAAGTTACATTTCAAATTGTCGTAGCATATAAAAATATTGAAAAACTTTTTTTTATGATCGACAATGGATTTGATGATTGAACCCTCCTCTTTACAACGACCCTCGGAAACTTTGTGTATGATTTTTTTTCATTGAACTCTGAATATTAGACTTAGACGAAAATTCAAGACATGGCAACATACTCGTTTTTGCCTGTTTTTCAGAGTTCAACGAATTAGCAAAATAATAATAACAACACAGTAAGTTTCGAGAAGTTTCAATTTTCAAGTCCATTGCAGATTTAGTCGCGAAAGGAAATGTTTCTTTTTTACTCTGACAATTTATTAACATTTTCAAAGACAAGTGTCTTCACTTTGCACAATGTGAAAACATCTTAGAATAAAACAAACGGTATATCTCGAAAGTAGAGGCACCAAGCATTAAAACGAGCCAAGTTCATTACTCTCCGATTTCTTTCTACAAACTTATAACAATCTCACTTGATTTAATTGGGCGTCCGAATTACTAATGTGAGTCGCTGTACGTCGATTAATTCCCCAAACTCGAGCTCACGTTAAACAGGGCGTGAATCATTCGCGTTACAAAAAATGAAGAAACGCAATGTCAAGATCTTGCAATGAAAATCAGACTTTGCCAAGACGTGAAAGAACAAACGAACGAAAGGCGTACCCGTAGCTAAAAGGCATCCGCGATTCAAACGCGAGCAATTTGCGCGAGCTTCCCATTAGGCTGCTCGAAACAACTGTTTAATAACGCATTATGCGGCGGGCGCGAGGGAGTTAACAGGAGAAACAGGAGTAATCGCTCGTAATGCATCTCATCACGCAATCCAGTCCTTTACCTTTCACCTGCTGCGCCGGTTTCAAGACCACTCGCCGCGTATCTCGTCGTTTTCATCGCGTTGCGCCTCTTCATGAAAATTCACACGCCCTCGTCAGCCTGCGGGATCCGGTATAAAGCTGTGCCACTCGTGCCACGTGTTTGAAAAATTTCCACCGCTCTCCTTTCGCGATATTGTTTATAACAGAGGTGAAATTAAAATTAACGGCACAGTGACTGGTGAAAATGATCAATTTCAGGTGAGAAATTTCGTAGACGTGAAAACAGTGTGTCTTTGGAGATTTAAATGATTTTTGGTGAAAGTACAGCAGGATAAGAGCCAATAAAATTGATTACAACTAGGGAAAGATCGAGAAAGTTTAGGAATTTTTCTGAACAGGTTCTACTTGAATTTTTTGAAAAATATTCTTGCATTGCAAGATAGGTTTTAGACAGGCTGGAAATAAAAATTTTCCCAACGGGCAGATAATTTGTTCGTCAATGTTAAAAACAGCTCTGTCAATGTTTATAGCGAATACAATGAATGGCACTCGAACGTAAAAATGGATTTTTAATGAAATGCTTTAAAATAACTTGTTCCATATGAATTTCCTGAAAGCCATATTATTATTATTATTTCCACGAGAGCATTATTCAAAAGTGTTCTCAAATGTAACATCTCTTTCTAAAAATTCAAATAGAAACGGATATTTGTTTTTAAATGAAATATGACGTAGGTCCGAATTTTCTTAAGAAACTGCAAATGAAAATCGTGCAACAATTTGGTCTCATCGTAAAGCTCAGGGCCTCTGTTTTCATAGTCTCGAGTTCGTTTCTCCCAAAGATGATTTCACGCAGCGGGTTGAAAAAGTAAAGACTCCATAATCCCGTATATCTCGCAGTCTTTCTCACGGAAAATTCTACTATCCATTCGGATAAACTAAGAAACGAGAAAAAAGAACATTCGACAGAGTGAGAAAGAGAGAGACACCTTGAGGAATGGTGCCGGATAAAAGATGATGGAGAAGCAGAATCTGAAGTGGGTGGAGAGAAGGAAGGAAGAACGAAAGAAGGAAAAGTCGCAGGTTAGGTTACTGAAACACACACGTACTCGCACACACGGCGAGGTATCCCCATTGGTAGCATGCCAAAGCGGCGCGGCGATTGGTCGTTGTACGAAAGCAAAGTGGATCAGCCGGCCGTATAAAACTCGTTCCGCTGGAAAAATCCTGAAAATGCGCGGGTGTACGGTATAGTGTCGCTTGACCGGTAAATATTGCCCGGTGCGTCCGCGCGACACTTTTTCTTTCGCTGTCTCGCCGCGTTCCCTCGCTCATAAACAACGTAATGACGCGCCAAACGCGAAACCCAATTCCCGGATTTCGACGGTGGACCGCGGAGGTGGCCAGAGAGGAAGCCTGTATACGTGTCGACGTGCTCCTCCTCACACAGTGAAACGAACCCGGAGCCGATCTGCAAGTTGAGAGAGTAAGAGAGAGAGAGAGAGAGAGAGAGAGAGAACGGTAAAAGCCACCGCGACAATGGCCTCCGGGGCTGCATGTAAATCACGGCCACGACGTCGACGACGACGACGACGACGACGACGACGACAGCAACGCGACCGGGCTCTCGTCTCCATTTTCTCGCTTCTGCTTGCTGCTGCTATAGTGTTACCCACTGCTGCTCGTTCTTTCCACTCTGTCAGATTCTCGCTAAACGAAGCTGCTCGTCGATCGTCCGCGTGTTATATCTCTCTCTCTCCTTCGGCAACTTTTCCGCTCGTCTTTTTATCGTCGTCGCCACTGCAACACGCTGGTGGATGCGCGAAATCGGACGATCCGTTAGATTTGATAAGGCTCGTGCAGTAAAGCGCGAGCTTTCGAGAAGGGGGGATGTTTTGAGATCATGCGAGAGCTTCGAGGTATTACGTGGGGCTGTTGGCAAGTTGACCTTGGTCGTCGATGTACTGACAGATTTGTGGGATTCAGTTTCATTTCGTATCTTCTTGAGGTTTCGTAACCTCTCGCGCCAAGTAACTGGTTGACGGACCATAACGAGCGACCAAACCATATGATTCGTCTCTTTTTTTCTTTTTTAATTCATCGGTATATCACTGGATAGGAAGTAACAAATTTACTAATTGTGTACTGAGAGGTAATAAATTTACTGTTTGTCTTGCCTGGGTTATATTTCAACATACTTAATACTGAGAAAATATTGCAATTCTGGGTCAAATATTCCCGACGTGGCATGTCATTTCAACGCAAGAGGTTAAATATATGTTGTAAGAAAATGAAGTTTTAGAAAGTACGTATTAGTAAAGAAGAATTGAGTAACTCGGGTTACTCAAATCCCCATCGAAGGTTGACGACGAATTTATGTTTGTACTTTGTTACATCGATTAGCAGACAATTTTAGTAATTTAAATTTAATTGATTTCTCAATTTTTGGGAAGGGACTTTCTTGTATTGCAGTTTGAATAAACGCAGAAATGATTCACGAGTAGAAATTATGAGAATCACGTTGTAACAAGTGGAACAAGTTTGTTTGAACATTCTCTCTGATTACTATAATGTGCAAATGCAGTTTAACGAACGTTTTATTTTTGATGAAATTAATATCTCTACGATTTAATTTTAAACTACGTGCACGCGCAACTATATTAAAGTTTTTAATGTATCAATTACTTTCCTTACCCGTGTGAAATATGAATTTCCTTAATTGTTTAAATCTCCACGATTTTTTTTGGGGGGGGGGGAGAAGCGAACTTCTTAATAAGCACTCTTATACTCGTTGTGGCTAAAATAAAACCGACTAGTAGTAAGAAACTTTCCACGAGATAAGTTTATCGTTTACCGTTGTCAACTGAGCTAATTTTAAAACGACTTTTCTATTATTAACGTATTCGTCAGCGTTTGCAACATTTATCTTTCTAAAACTGTCCAAGTTTAGATTCCTTTGATAATTTCGTGCCAAAGGTTGACAAACTATATTTGTTCAAGTGGTGCTTCTCAATCGATTTCAGATTGCCTAATTATAAATCAACTTCAAATAGTATTTATATTGTTTGCATTTATTAATAGCGTTAAAATAGTACGTTTCAGCTACGTTCTAGATGTGAAATTGAAATAAAATATTTGCATTAAAATACGAGAAGAAGGGAAATGTACGACGCTGGAAATATTTCGCAAAACGATATTTTGCATGTTTTATCAAAATAATCTTAATCGTATCTCAGTAGACATAAGTGTGTCTGTAAATTATTCTCTCAAACAATTAAAAATGTCGAATCCAGATAAAAATTCGTTTCATCTACTAAATATTATCACAAGTATTTGAATATTTTATTGGAATCTTATAAATTAAGTTTTGCAAAATTATGTACAGCGAAGAACATAATTGTACCAATGACAATAAAAAATTGTCGATAATGTAAACTTTGTAAAAAAAAAGGTCATGTAACGACCTACTTGATTTCATTTTGAAGCGTAAAATCTCTAATAATCGCGAGTTCATTTTTTTCAAAGACGATTTTACATCGAGCAGCGAGTGGAAAAGTGAGGATGCTCTTCTTTCAAATGTTGTAAAATTTCAAATGTCCCTGAAAACATTAAAAAATTTTTTTATGACTACATCCGCCATAATGTCGAAGATTCTCTTCTTCTCTTTACAACGACCTCTTAAACCTCGCTGTACGATCTTCTTTCACCATTTTATTGAACTTTGAACATAACGGTTAGACGATGAAGCGTCGAGATTTCTTGAATTTTTTGTCGTTTAATTTTTATACTCAACGTTCGATAAAACGACGAGAAAAAGGCGTACAACAAATTTTCAAGAATCGTTAATAAAGAAACAATGATGGTAGATTCAGTCGCGAGAGTTCTTACAATTTCCGAAAAAAAAAAAAAAACAATACTCTTACTTTCTCATTCATTAATTAAAAGAAAAAAGACGAACTCAGAACTGCTAGTGTAAAAGTTCTATGCTTTAAACCGAGATCAAGTGGATTGTTATATAATATGATTTTTTTCACAAAGTTTCGAGAATTAAATTACCGACAATTTTTCATTGTCGTTGGTAGCAATTACACTGTTTGCCGTGCAAATCCATAATCTCGTTACTATATTAATAAAATTTCGGAATATTCCCCACGATACACGCGATATATATACTCGTGTCTTTCGATCGTATTTTTTTTTTCAACTGTTTTTTCTTATCTTGTTGCAGAAGTCCCATGTGTCGAGGATGAGCGGGAGGACCGACGAGTACTTGTGATAAGATGTAGGAATAATTATACCGGACCACAACCAAGATACGTACCGTACCATCAGACGTACTTCAAGGACGCCGATCTATGCCTGTGCAACTGTGGCGCGAAAAGAACGCCGTAAAACTGCGATCAACGGTCGGGGGAGGAGGTGTCGTCGGATTCGTTGCCACTAGTTCACGCGTCCACTTGCCGAAAATGGGACGCGACGAAGGAATTCCACGTTCCAAGCTCTCGAAATTCCACGAAATTCCACGAAATTCCACCGTTCATGCCAATCCTAAATCCTACGTTTCCATTCGTCCCAGTTTTCTGAGAACAGTGTCCCGAGTTGAAAAACGTGGTTCGTCGCGCTCTGTGATCAGTCTGTCGAAAATATTTCGTCCGGCGACGAAATTGGGCGGAGTTCAATGTTTCGCGACAGCGGAGAGACGTTAATCGTGATGTAACGTAGGTGGTGAACGTTTGTATTCCGTTTCTATGACGCCTCAGTCGGGAAATGCAACCGGAAGTTGGAAGACGATAAAACTTTCCTCTCGTGCTTGAAGGTTCAATAGAATTTACTCACGCCTTTTTTTTCTTATTCTTTGCTCTCCTCCTCAGCAAACGAAACAGAATATTTTCCGATACTGGCTGGTTATTGCTTGTTCGAAGTTGGTAGAATTTGGCGAATCTCGGTTTAAGCTCGTCTGTTCTTTTGAACTTTCTCGCGAAGGTAGAGTGTGCACGATAGGAACGATTAATTGAAAATTACGAAATTTCTTGAAGTAAAATTCAAGGAGATAAATTCAGAATTTATTAGATTACCTTAAAATACGAAGTTTTGCTCAATCCGTTATTTGAAGTGAAATTCAACAGGATAAATTCTGAATTTATTATTAGGTAGAAAGAATTGCAGAATTTCTACTTATCCTGTAAATTTCGAAATTTTCGTTGCCAAATATCAATTTCTATCAAGTATAGTATTAGAGCACTACAAGTTCCTTAAAAAAAGAAAAAGAAAAGAAAAGAAAAGATAATTTATTTCAGAAAATAAATTCAGAATATATTAAACAGAAACAATTCACACTTCTTCAAAATTCGCTTTCAAACATCGATAATCTGTATCAAACATGATATTCAAGCACCATGAATTCCAAAACACCCATCTCTCAAAGGAAAGAGAAAAGAAGTAATAATTCATTCGAAAAGATAAATTCAAAACATATTGAACAGAAACAATTCGCACTTCTTCAAAATTCGCTTTTAAACATCGATAAACCGCATCAAACCTGATATTCAAGCACCACGAATTCCAAGATACTTATCAAAAGAAAGGAAAAAAGAAAAAGTAATTTATTCGAAAAAATAAATTCAGAATATATTAAGCCGAAACAATTCGCACTTCTTCAAAATTCGCTTTCAAACATCGATAATCTGTATCAAACATGATATTCAAGCACCATGAATTCTAAAACACCCATCTCCCAAAGGAAAGGAAGAAAAAGAAATAATTCATTCGAGCAGATAAATTCAAATCATATTAAACAGAAACAATTGTCACTTCAAAATTCGCTTTCAAACATCGATAATCCGCATCAAACCTGATATTCAAGCACTACGAATTTCAAGATACCTGTCAAAAGAAAAGAAAAAAGAAAAAGTAATTTATCCGAGAAAATAAATTCAAGCCATATCAAGCAAACACACAATTTACATTTTTTTCTTTCAAGCATCAATCCATGTCAAACGCCAGTATTCAAGCGAACTATGAATTCCAGAACACGTATCTCTCATGCAAAACGACGAGAGTTAATTTTTCTTTCCGTCAAAGTCGTCGGTATGCATAACAAACGGAAGACCTTGGCCTACGAAGAATCGTTTCTTCGCGAATCGCCACCGATATCCGGGATTTTCCTCCGCTCGAGCCAACGGAGAACAAGCGACATCCCGTCGCGGCTCCTCTCGATCGCTATAGTATTCCGATCAGCACCACCAGATCCTTCTTGTTTCCTTTCTCGTGACTTCCGCGCGAGTCGCGCGCGTGCACGAAGAGGCCGAGAGGACCTACCAGCACCATCGCGTGGCACGAAGATCGACGAGCGATGCTCCTCCTCCTCCTCCGCGACGATGCAACAACACGCATCGCATGCACGCCGCGAGCTACGCGACAGCTCGCGGCAGCTTCGCGGCTGGCGCGTTCCACTTCCGTCTCGCGGATCGCTCGACGGACACGAAACGAAAAGATCGGCGCCACGGACAGATCCACCCACCCAGGGATATTTCGTTTCTTCTCTTCTCTGTGTGTTCGCCGCCTCGATCGGGATTCCCCGGTTCGCCGGTTTATTTTTGCGGATCCGCGGCGAACGTTGGAATCCACGAACGAAACGGCCAATGAAACACGCGACGAGTTTCGGCCAGTTCGACGGAGTTTCTCGCTTGTACATTTTTGTTTTCCATGTTGTTTCTTTTTATTTCTCGGTTTTCTTCTCTCATTCTTTTTTTTCCTTTCTCTGTTTCTGTGTACTTTCTCTTTGTATCTGTTTCTCTCTCGCGTCGAGAAGACACGCGAGCGTCGTTCAATCGGCTGCAATTTTCGGCTGGACGACCGAGTCGATTTTTCTTTTTTTCTTTTCTTATTTTTTTTTTTTTTTTTTTTTTTTTTTTGAAAAAACTGCCGGTGTGAACTGAGCGTCGATCACGCGATAGCGATGACTTTTGGTTGTTCAAACGGAAATGACGCGTTTTTCGATTGAACAACCTGGTCGTGCCAGCCGTTTGATTGGCCGACGTAAACGCGAATTTGACTCGCGTTGGCGCAGCGGAAGTCGATAAGAACCGGAAGGGAAGAAGGGAAGAAAAGAACAACGCGACGAAGGAACGCGATGATAAACAATTGGCGACGAATTGACAAGACGTATGTTCACGACGTTTCGCCGTGCGTAAAACACGATCTCTGTTCCCTATAAAAGTAACCTCACGTGCTCGGACGCGCACACTATACATATATAAATAAATATAGACATAGAATATATTATATAAATATAAATATAAATATATGATTATACATAAATATGAGAGATGAACGAACGACACACAATTATTATTGTATATGTAACGAAAAAAAAAATATATATATATATACATATACATATATATATATATATACATATATATATATATATACATACACATATATATAAGAATACACTCTATTTGCGGAGAGAGAGAGAACTGTGCGCGGAAATATCGCTACGAATTCTATATTGCGGTATATATGTATGATATTTATATATATACATAACACGCATATATATTATTATATATAGAGCATATCATACATATATATGATATTATACAAGGATACAAAATATATTGAATATATTCTATAGAATATTGTACGTTTGCTAATGTTATGTATGATACACAAAGGAAGAAGAAAAGTATATATAATTATGTGTATAATTATATATATATATATATATATATATATATATGTATATATATATGTATATATATACACGCGAAGAGATAAGTACATAGGTTATGCATAAGGTATACATAGGTACAATTAACGTTTAAGTAAGCTGCTACAAGTAGAACACATGTCTAAACGAAGGATAAAAAGATTTTTAGTTACGTTGGTTAGAAACCGGAGTCGACACACGTAACGACCGACGTAATGCTCATTCCGCGTGGCTTCTTTCGGAGTCTGTCATCTTAGAGGGACAGAATGGATGACACGTTGGTGCTTTTCGATAGGTAAACGTTCTCGTCCCCCACCCCCTCCCCTCTTGTTCCTCTCCTGTCTCTTTTTTTCCTCCCATCCCCCTCCGTTCCTTGATTTTTCGTCAAATGAAAACGGTAATCGTTAGATCGATGTGCTACCTAGATAAACGGGGCTGACAGTGTCGCGTTTTTTCGTGCAAAAAGGAAAAAAAAAGAAAAAAAAGAAGGAAAAATAAACATGCATCTTGCGTTTCGCAGCAGGTGTGTAAAATGTCCGGCTGATTCGATCGAGCCTTTTCTGTCTCGCGAACTATTCTCATTCGTTTCAGTGTTCGTTTAAACGCGAGATATATCTCGTCAGCCGTCCGTCATCGAGGCGCCAGAAGAAACGCTGTCAGCCCGACCGAGAGTCCTAGAGTTCGTCCTTCACGATGTTCCTCGAGGTTCGCGCGAGCCTTGCAGGGCGAAAACCTGGCTAGGGAGAGTCGAGCGCGAGTCGAGATAAGTGTCTTTTACTATCGAAGAGCTTAGGCGAATTTAGTAGACGTTAGCCCGACGATCGAACGGACGCGAACGGAGGGAACGCGTTCGTCGGGGTTAGCTAGGCCACCATTAGCGAGCTAGGATCCTCAAACGTCGTCGAAACAACCCATCAGCTACTACGGACAGCTTTCAGCAGCGCGCGATGGCTTTTGGTGATTAGCGTACGCTTGGAGTTGGCGCGTGGTTGGCTACGTTACGATGGCGTCGTAAATGGTACCACACGTGGTGCCGCAGCGAAGAAAGAAAGAAAGAAAGTCAATTTTATCAACAAGTATGATTAAGACTTAGGGTATATATAACCTACGCGCGTATAGTTGGCCCCGGTTCGACTGAGTAACAACGTTTGCTACGGGGCTGGGGCGACGAACGACGACTGACCGATTTCTCACTCGAACGCTTCTCGAGCATTCTTGGATCGTTCTTTTAACCTCTTGCGCTGGTAACTGGTTCACGGACCGAACCACAATACAGTCTTCTTCTTTGAATTCATCGGTATGTCACTGGATAGAAATTACTAATAAATTTATTACTTCTTTTGCCTGGGTTATATTTCAATAATAGTTAAAACTGAGAAAATATTGCAATTTTGCGTAAAATATTCACGACGTTATTCCAGCGGAAGAGGTTAAGTCTCGGTCCAACGTTCGTCGATTCAACGCGATCGAACGTCGCGGTTTATAGTTTGAAGGAGACGAGGGTACGTGGATTGTCTTGACGTTGTTCGTCTGTGGATTTTTCATTTTTTTCCCCCTCTTTCATTCAGCATTCGCGTGTGTTTGTCTCGGCAAAAGAATTCAAGGACTCGATCGTTATTTTTGAGTTGATCGTTACACGTCGACAGCCGTGAATGATGAACACGAAGTAGTTGGAAAATTAATAAACGAAGTTGAACTAGTAATTTATATCGTAACATTCGTACGAATATCTTTCGTTACACGTTCCGAATTAATTCCCCCGAGTCAGTCATTTTTGTCCACGTTACGCGTGGCATTGTACAATAGATGACACATGAGAATGTTGTCCATTTCGGATAACGTTCAAACACAGGACCTCGCAATAACTTCTAACTTATTGTTCAGTAGCAACTCGAATCGAGATTCGTTCGTACAGACGGAACAATCAACGAACAGAAATCCCACGATCGAAACGACTGCATCGTTATTTCGAATTGTACGTCCACGGTTAACACAAAACGGGACGTGTTGACACGATCGTGAACTTGTGCTATATGATAATGTATATATAGAAACTGCCATTTACCAAGTGCAATACGTATGTACAAAAGAAACAAAAAAAAAAAAAAAAAAAAAAAAAGAATAAAAAAGGAACGAGAGTGTCAGTCGTCGTTTTGAACGTTGTCGCGCCCGCGATCCGCCGATGGTACCGGTTTCCTTTCCCTTAAGGAGAACAGCGAATGACGAGCTTCACGTGCTGACGTGAATACGAAGCTAATCGTAAGTGTTCATAAGAAGAAGAAAAAAAAAATTAATTAATTAGGGGACGAAGCTAATGTTTATTGAGAAAAACGTGTGACTGAGGAACAGTGACTGGTTTGATATGGGAGGAATGCGCGTTTCGATTGCATTGGCGCACACACCGGTGAGCCATCGAACGTGAAACAAGCGAAGAACATCGACGAGAGGTCGGTGAGCGATCCCTTTCTCTTTGTTCTTCTCTCGTTCGTTGGGACGAATGCAAGCTGAGAACGCGAGTCTCGCATTGGGATCCAGAATGTTCGGATGTGTGTACAAGTTGTAATAAAATTTCTTCGTTACCGCCAAACGAACGTATATTACTCTTTTCATCTCATCTCCGATCTCGGATCTGTTGATTTTCCAATTGAAGATTAGTCTACGCTTACTTTCAAGTTCTACTTCACTAATGTTTCAGGTCGGCTCTGATTGGGGAATTAAGATCAGAATTCTAAGAGTTCGAAGGGGGATTCCAATTTTTTTTCTTTTTTTTTCTTTTTAGAATTTTATCAGAAATTTATCAAAACTCCGAGGTTCCAAGATTTCTGTCCAATTTTTTCCATCGAATTCTAGTAGAAGAGAATTCACAAAGTTTCGCTGGAAATTTCAAATTAACTTTCAAAATTATGCTTCTCGGGGCACCGAGCTTTCAAATGTCAGAGCAACGAATAAACTTAATTCACAGAGTTTTATCGGAGACACGAACTCTCAGGATTTTGAAGTTCCAAACGTTTCCATTTGAAGTTCAAGTTTCCTTTCAAGTGCCATAAATTCTGTCAGAAGTCTATGAAAATTATTGACAAACGAGACATTTCCAACGACGTCTAGGGAAATTATTATCGATCATTGAAAACTAATCGCGAAATTCTGCGCTTACCCGACAACAGACAACGCGCGAGGACACTCTAGATTCCAGTGTTAAGACGGTTCCACCCGCGCAGATTTCACGGGACAACGCGTTCGTTCGTATGGTACCAATATCGCAAACGTTGCGCTTTATGCTCGGGGTCGAGAAATAGAAGTTTCCTTCGGCAACGAGTGAACTAGAAACCACCAAAAAAGAAAAAAAGAAAGAAAGGCAAAAAAGAAAACAACGTTCCTATTGGGGGAAAAAAAAGAAAAAAAAATCGTTTGCGAACGGTGGAAACTCCGTATGCAAGAATCAGACGCGAAATTCTAGCTCGTATATCCGTCCACTGAATGTAGAATTTTGATTCGTCGGATTGAATGTTGCGTCATTGCGTTGCAGGACTATCGAACACAATGTTTGTTAGAATTACGCCGGTAATTCTAATAAAAATACAAAATTAAAATTCAATTTTGCGATCGACACGTGCTTCGAGCATCGCGACAACAAATTAAAAAAAAAAAGAAAAAAAAAACACGGCAAGCAGAAATTGCAATATTTTTCTTTCTTTTTTTTTTTTTTTTTCGATGAATTATTTGTGATTAAATCTCTGTGGTACATGCGTTGCGAAAAGTGCTTGCTCTGTATATTTTTTAATATACGTACATCGTATGTCTCTTTTCATTTCCTTTCTTGTCTCTTGCAACTTCTTTACTGATTCTCCGGTGTCGAAGTCACGTTCTCTCCTGATTCTCTGCTACGCGTGAAGATATGTACATGCACGTTGCACGATTAATTCGAAAGAAATTGATACAAGTTCCTAAAGAAACAGAACTCGACATTCCTGAATGTTTTTCTTTTTTTTTTTTTTTTTGTTTTACAGACACTTGCAGGGATATTCAAAGTATTTGCGCTAATGCTTCCTCACACCGAACCTTACGGTTTGTAATTTTCAATTGCTTTCCAATTGCACGTTCGTTCCTCGTGATTGTGATACGATTTGTATAGAAATTTCGAATAGAATGGTAGCGACGGTAGCGAAAATTTTCTAGATGACCCAACACACAAGTGACGAACGAGTTTAAGGACGTCCGTGACACTCGTTTCATACCACAAAGGTTTAAAACTATCGCTCTTGGGCATCAAAGTAACGTTCTTTGTTTCCTTGTCCGACCGACGCTGATCAGCTTCGCAGGCACACGAAAAAAAACCATCTTACAATTGTTTTCCAATTTCATCGACTGTAAAATGATGTTAATGACACTTGTGTCACATATATATATTGTTACTGTTGCTGTTCTTTATATTGTGTCCCCTTAAATTTTCTAATAAATTTATTTACAATCCACGTCTTTGGACATGCAGTATCTTTCTGTGTTTCGGGATTAACTGAATGCTGATTATTCATTAACAATCGAACGAAATGTTTTTCTGTTTTCCGAGAGGTCGAGTCGAATGCCAGTGTTATTTGTTGTGAAATCGAGGGTTTTACGAAAAATGGAGTTGATCAGCCGATTCGGTATTCGAGAGGCTTGTCTCGAGCTTCCGAACGAGCGTTCGAGCTTTCGAATATCCAGCGGAGCCTTATATCGATCGCAGTCCTTACGTAAGACGCAATCGTTCCGCGAAGATCCGAGGCCGTAAATGATCATCGATGATGCAAACCGCGACGATGTCTTGTGGAACGACCCTTGAACGAAACAAATCCAAGTACTTTCCTCCACCGTGATTCAGCACACGTAAGCGAAGCGAAGCTTAGTGAAATATCTTAGATAAATATGTTACTACCTAGAGGTATATTGAAATATTATTATGTAGTCAATGTTAATAACGCGATGGAGCAACGTGTGTGAGAGAGAAAGAGAACACGAATGAAAGAGAAAGAGAGAGAGAGAGAGAGAGAGAAAGTATGAGAGCAAAAGCAAATGATAAAATGCTAAAAAACAAAGAAAAAGAAAAAAAAGAAGAAACAAATCCTACTGGAACCTAATTTACGCTTAAAGAAGTCGAGACAAATTTTCTTTTCTTCCTTCTCTTTGCAAACGCTGTAAAATGGTTTCTTTTCTACACCATGAACGTACCATAAGGTGCAATCGTCCCCTTGTCGCGATTTCATTAACCAGGTTAGCAAAGGCAATCGCGAAGAAACGCTGCTTCTCTCTCGCTCGAATCATCCATCTGGTATTTCGGCGGTTTGTTTGTTTTCTCCCTTCTTTTCAAGACGTCGCGCGTGCACTTCGAAAGTGCCAGAATTGAAAATGTCGAGCCAAGTGTTGAAGAGGAAGAGATATCTTCGTTTCTTACAATTGATTCCTCTTTCAATGTCACGTTTAGCAAATTTATGTCCTCCCAAATTTCCGGATTCTTCTCGAAGACTCGTGTCGCTTTTCAAGTATATCCACTTTCAAAATAATCGATGACAATACATTTACAATCTAAACATTTCCAATCGAACCAAACGAGACGATCAGAAAGAAGTAATTGAAACCTTCACAATTTTCTCGCGCGGGTAGGATTTTTCGAGCGAGGGGAGCAGAAGTACAGGTGCATCTCGCGAAGGGAGAGTAGAAAAATTCCAGCCTCTCTTCGCGAGCGGTTTATCGAGCTTGTCTGACTGAAACGTCCGGATCCACTCGGCGAGTTGCGACCACCTGGATCCAGGCGAATATCTCTCGATGTCAGTCGATTTTTCCGCTTAGCGTTATACACACACACACACACACACACACACACACATATTATGTCGATCGAGCGACGACGATTTCTGTTAACGAAACGAATAAACGATTCGCAAAAAGCGCGACCGTGCAAAGGCTAAAAAAAGAGAGA
This sequence comes from Tetragonisca angustula, assembly GCA_036937485.2. Taxonomy (NCBI): domain Eukaryota; kingdom Metazoa; phylum Arthropoda; class Insecta; order Hymenoptera; family Apidae; genus Tetragonisca; species Tetragonisca angustula. Next base: position 468,403 of record JAWNGG020000102.1, on the reverse strand, counting down.
ACGAGAGCGTCTGCGAGAAAGAATGAGAAAGAGAGATAGTTGTTAGGAGTGTGGCTTTCTCATGGCGACGGTGTTCCATTTCCTTTCATTCATGCGAGAGTATCCCTTGTTTTACAAAAGCAACGTTACCGATACCGCAACCGGTCGTATGATCAGCGATCGTAACACTTTAATTCCTTGTAATCCTACACCGTTTATCACTCCCCTTACTTTCCTCCCTTTTCTCTTCCTTCTTCTGTCTTTCTCGTCTTTCCCGTCGTTTCCTCTCCCCACTCTTTGTTTTCTTTCTCTTCTTTCTCCCTCCTCGGTTTGCGAGTTACGCGCGAGCAAGCACAAACGTTTGCAAAAAAAGAAAAAAAAAAAGGAAACTGTATAAGATATGTAAACACATACATTGAAACTTGAGTTATATATTTAACATGAATACTATTTAATATATGATTCAAGCTTATAATAAACGGGTTGTATAGAAGTTAGTCGTTGTTAATCTTCAGATCAATCCCCGATCATCCCCGCCTCCCGTGTAATTTCTTTTGCAATGTGAAAATAAGTGGTCTAATTCTTTTCAGGATGAAACTTTTTAACTTTTCAACGTTGGAGCCACTGGCCTCCAAGTTAAAAGGAAAATCTATTAAGATACAGTCACATATATTATTGTATTGCAGTAATAAATTGTAACACAATATACAATTTTGTCGAATACAATAATGAATTTTAAAATTTAAAGCGAGGACGCGATTCCTGAATGATTCTCGCGAGAATCACGGAAAAGTCGTTAACCCAAACCTCGAGTCACCGAGATCCAAGCATCGGTACAATCAACTTGAATCGGTTAATTAATAATTGCAAAGGAACTTGAACTTAATCGTGTGATCAGAGTTTTAGATATTCTTCTCGACGGGATGAGAGAAAAGTGACAAAATTCAGAGGGACATTGACATTTCGTCTGAAACAAATTGTCCTATAGAAATAGGTTCTTTGATAGAAATCGCGACTTCTCTCCGTTACAGATAGAAAACAATTATTTTCGAAAGAGATTACGCTTACGCACATCAGCGCGATTCCTCACTGTGTTCATTTTCACGGGGACTTGTGTCGCGAAACTAATTCCAGAGACAAAAAATCTTGAAAAAAGTCTTATTTTCACCTCGCTAATTAAATTTCCTGCGTATAAAAATTTGATGTTCTAATTAAATTTATTATTAATTACAGTTATCGATTATTCGTTGCGTCGTTTTCTATCGCGCGCCGCAATTAACGCGGAAAATCGAAAAGCGGCGACTATTTAACGTTAATAACATAAATACATCGCATAATGCAAATTCATAACTCGCTGCGAGTGATAAGTATGCATAAATTAAATCTTTCAAGGAATTAAAGTGAACTCGGCGATGTAAATTCATTTGTAAAAGTCGCTAGACGCTCTAGTGATTTGCAAAATCATCAAGACGACATTAAACGTTTCAGTATTTTATTTGAAACACTCATTAAATCACATTGAACACGATTTATACAATTCGTATGATAATCGTTCAATATTGCAAATATTTAAGAACGTGTAAGTACAGTTTATGCAATTATTATATCAAGTTTATCAAATTTAATAATTATAGACGTATTGCATTTTAAATATACAGACAGGTACGTTCGATCTATATATATATATATATATATATATGTATTATCATGTATTTATCATATTTGCAATTTCTATTTACATTTATTACATATTTAAATTATCGAACGTAAATATGCAATATTTGTGTTGCATAAAATATATCGATGTAAATATACAAATTTATAATGTGATACATTTGCAACATTGTTGAACCACAAATATTTTCACGCTCGTTGTTCCACGTTCGTGGTATAAGGGGGGTGGGGGGTATTAGGAAAGGAGAACTCAGGAGGAACAGGATGGAAAATAAAAATGACACGTGCGCCCGGTATCGAGTGTAGACAGGCATAAGATTTCTATTTCTCGGGAAGCAGGATACCCGTTCCGCGAGTTACGTTCCACAAACTTTCAAGATTTCTCGCGACTTTCTCGAAAACCTTTAAAGATCCCTCGCGTTTTCTAGTAATATTCCGAAACGATTCTGAAACTTTTCGAATCGGCGATTTGCACTCTGAAACTTTATTCTCATTCCTCGCGTCTTTATCGTGGCCAAATTTCGACCATTCGGGCCAGCCAACTAGATAACTAAGCAGATATCGGGCTAGATACGAGCTGGGTTCTATCGCTAATGATTGTCTGCGATTTGTCAATCGGCAACGATATCGTTGACTCGCGCGAGCATCCGAGATCTATATAGATTACACTTTCAAGTATTTATCGACTCGTCTGTTTCTTCTGTGTCAATCTTCACAAACTGTGCGAACAGTTGCGCGCAATCTCCGGTAGGCCTACATCTACGAGAATTTCCACCGTGTATGAGATAAAGTGCGCTGATCTAATTGTTTGTCTTCTCGTTGCATCGATCTCTTTTTATCGTTTGAAATTAAAAGACCAGCCGAGTTGGAGTGACAGTAAATGGGAACAACGAAGTGAACGAGTATTGTTATTGTAGAATGGTTAAAATTCGTAACTTTCGAACAATTGTTTCTAATAATTGTTGTCTTTGTTCTTCAACACGAATGCTTCGAATACCTCGGCCTTTCGACGATGTTGTTAATTTGTAAATATAAACGTGCAAGATACGCACTGCAGACGCAAAAGTGTGTATTCCAAATATTTTCTAGGAACAGAAACCAACGTTATCGAGTTTAATTACGAAATTAATTAAAAAATAGATATTGTTTCTTCTTGGTCATTCAACTTGTACTCACATGAAGAATTCTAATTTTAATTGTGAATTGTTCTTGCTCCAATTGTCTCGAAGGATATCTTTGGTTGAACCACGACAATTTTCACCTGTATATGAATTCAGTTGGAAAAAAAGAAAGAAGGGAGAAGAAGACATTGAGATGAAGCAGGAAATAGATGGCAGTGGTAGCTCTCTTCTACATACGTACAATTTGGTTGGAGAATCGTTAATCAGTGTCATGGGGGGAAGAATAGTGCATTGTGGTATCAAACGAAAGGAAGGTAAGAGGTTTCGTAGGGTCGAGAGAGACAGGAAGGAAGACTTAAAATGGAACTCTTAAGTGCAAGTGTACGATCTCTTCTTTCATTTCGCGCTCTCGTAGATTCTTTTGCATATCTCTTGGATAATATTATACTAACAATAAGATTATTACATTATTATATCAAGGAAGTGCCCAAGGAAAAAGGAAAACTAATTCCAGACATGACAGAATAAAACGAAGAATAAAAATGCTTCGTTTGTCGAGGGAACCGAGTTTGAAAATTTATAAATATAACATCACATTGTAAATGTATATTGGTCACGTTATAAAATATTAACAGTAAAGTTGAATTAATGTACCGAATTTTTTAGATTAGATTATTTTCAAGTTTATTTTCCTTGTTTATAATTCATAACAAAATAGAAGAATCGTGCAAAAATGTAATTTTACGGATACATATATGGAGACTTACGGTATACGTTCACGTGTATGTAACTGTAATTAAAGCAATTCAATGTCAATTCATATAGACAATATAGACAAAAGATCGTTTGACCATTGTACGATACATTCTCATAGTATGCTCGTGGTTCGCAGATGCGAATATGGAAAATATGACGATAAACGGATTTAACACATGTAACGCATACAAATTGAGAATTAATCCCGACTTATGTTAATTAAACTGATGTTTCGTTGCCATACACGAGTCATTAATAAGCCTAGATTTTTCCTTCTCGACCAACTTGAAGAAACTGAATACTCATCGTAGATTTTTGATAACTCAGTCTGTTAATTTTATTTATGTACTTTCAAGATTATTCATATGCACGTAAAAACGGAATATTATTTCTATTCAATGTGATCTTGCAGCGGTGAAAAATATTCTGTATAAGAGTAGCAACGAGATCTTGCACGAAATGGCACATTTTTACGAGACATTCTCTCTCGACGGTAAAAAATTTTCTTGCAGCGTGAAACGTCCCACCAATAAATCAGGAATCGGTTTCTTCCCTTAATTCGAGAGTGATTTGTCTCTTTTGGCGTAAACAAGGTCTGTATCGTAAAAAGTCAAATATCATAGCGTCGATAAAGTACATGAAATATTTTTGTATTTACCTGTACGTATTGATACACTTGGAAAATTTAATCTATTCGTGTGTGTAAATGTCGAGCGTAAATTGACATTTAGTGGATGATGTGAATTTTTTTTCCGATAATACCGGGGGACTTTTTTTTTTATTAAAATAGAAAAAAAAAGAGAACAAAATTAACGAAATTGATCATACACTACTTTTTCCACCAGTGGAATCTGATTCTTCTGAAGTTGCCTGAATTTTTTTGTGAAATTAATATTATACGAAATTGTGTCCCTCATAAATTAAATATTCACATATTCTTTCTCTCAAACATAATTCGATTCTCTCGATACTGTACAATGTATGATACGTGATTATGTAGTATTATTATACGATTTTATACAGTATATGTCAACAACAATAATATAAGTAAACATAAAATATTTCGTAATCTCACAAATCGATTGCAGATTTTTATGCATTTGTAGGGAAGAGAATGAGTATAACAGAATGAATTGAATATGATAAAATACATATATTTCTATGACTATTTGATATACGAAACATATTTGATGTATTCTACCAAAGTAGAAGCCCATTTTTTTGAAATGCTTTAAAAAATATAAATTTGCACAAAAAAATAGCACTCGTGAAAATGGAAATCGAACATTTACGACTAAACTTCCTAATGTTCGCAAGAACAAGGAAAAATATTAAAAATCTGTAATCCAGTAACTGTGACATTTCCTTAAATATAATTAGACGTGAAGAATCCTACTTTTTAAAATGGAGCGCCTACAACGAAGAAACCAAAACATAAAAATCTATGATCCATAATTAGTCGTGCGGGGACTCGTTGTTTTGATCATATATCTCAAAAATGCGAGTTTGCAGTCCTAAAATAATCAAACCCTCGCGACGAAGCTTCGTAACGTTCACCCCGGAAGACCGAAGAGAGAAATAAAGAAAGAAAGAGAGAGAGAGAAAAAGAAAAGAATTAAAAAATCCATAATCCAGCGACTGAGCTGCGGAGATTTCTTTGAATTTAATTAGGCGCGGTCGAGGAGTCGTCGTGGGCGATTCTCTATCGCCGACTGATAGTGACGCGTGTGTGCCACAGCAATATGGCACCCTCGTCCGCCCCGTAGAACAGATTCTTAATTAAATTCTCGCCGTTTTCTCAAGCAGAGGCCGCACCGGGCTCAGAGTCGCTGCAACTCCATCCGAGTTTTTTCATTCCCCGTGTCCGTGGTCCGCGGGCATTCAAGCTTCGGGCCTCTGGTCTCGTTCTTCTCCTTCGCCTCGCCCCCAATCCCTTTTCTCCAGCCTCTCTCCAGGAAAGCTAGCTTTCCTTCGGACTGCGAGCAACCGCGAGATTGCGTTTGGCCCTCTTCCGTATCGTTGTAGCCAGCTTTATTCTAATCTGCTATCCTCTTCGGCCGCAAAACAATTAAGGGCCAGCCCTCCCTCCACCACCAACCCCCCCCCCCCACCCCTGCAGCGCGTCTCGCGGCTCCGGTTTTTCTCGTTTTCTTTCTCGTTTTCCATCGAGCAGCGCTGCTCCATTTCCCTTCGTCGTTCTTTCTGTCGCGATCCTCCACCTCCACCTCCCCCACGCCCGTGGCGAACCCATCCAGGCTATTGAACGCGGAAACTGAATTAACCATTGGTATCCGTGACAATTGGCGATACAATGGCTCGTACCGATGTTCTTTGAAGGAAGATTTAATTGTTACGCGTTGTTTCCTCTCTCTCTCTCTCTCTTGTTTTTTCTCTCTTTTTTTGGCAGCACTGCTCGATGACTCGCTTTTTTCATTTATTCGCTGACGTTTCGAGTGCGCAGGGACGTTTAGAGTTTTATTGGATGAATATTGTCCAGGGCGGTGGATCGGATGGTGGCTTAACACGTTCGCCGTTGATCGGATTTTTTATTTATCTATACGCGATGCACGCTACCTGCCTCTCACAAATTAGCTGTCGCATTTGGTGTGTAAATGTCGTTCCAGTGTAGTCGTGCAAGATGTAAATAAAATGTGGCGAAGAGGGAAACAATAGTTCAATCCTAAGTGACGTTTTAAACAGTTTTCAGCATTAATTGCTAAATTGTAACAGCTTCAGGTTCGGCGTGCAAATGCTACGCGATAGGTGATTTTCACGTGCTTCTCTTTGTTTTCTGTGTGCATCATTATGCTTTCCATGCATAAGTTTGCTGCGTCAGAAAATCTAACGATTTATCCCCTTTCCTCTCCTTGAAGATTCCGTGTAGAGATGATTTGAGCACAGGATAAACTTTTGAGTGACCAACTTTTTTAATTTTCTTCAAGTTTCGAGAAAAAAATCTTCTCTCTCTCGTCTCTTTCGCGTTTACCAATTTTTTGCGAGTCGAGAATTGATACCTTTGAAAGCTTTGCTCCGCTTGTTCCCATAAACGGGATACAGACGTTAAATTCTTCCGATGCGGCTCCAGTTTATTAGCTTTACAGCGTTGCAAAGCAGAAATTGCAGAACAGCATTACGCACGCCGTTATTCACTTCAGGCTCTTCGACTTTGACTTTGAAATTGTCACCTGTTTCGACTGTACGTGTCATTTCGAAATGACAAGTACAGCCGGTGTAGTTTCAGAAGGTGTCAAATTATTTTTCTTCCGAGACCAGTCTACTTTCATAAATAAATAACGATCGAATGATTTTTTTTGACCTACTATCTTTACCAAATATTTAGACATCGAATGAAATAAATCGTATCGATAGTCAAATCAAAATATATAGAAATGTGACAATTAATGTGGGTAGTTTGGCAGTAGTTTTTGCGATCAATTTTTTTATTCGCATGTTAGAAGTAGACTGTGGACTTTTCATGTAAAGTTTATGAAAAGAAAGGTGTACAAAATATTCACAGCAGAGTGTTCGTTATAATTACTTTTACTGTGTTCGCGGGAATATGAATTTGCATAAGAATTCTCCGCCGTAGCTTCATGTGAGATTTTGTACTGTACACTTTTGGTCGAATTGTGCGTAGAACAAATAAAGTGCATGTCTATCTCCGTACTTAAATGTTATAAATTAATATTTTCCTATAAATGGCAGTTTACACATTTCCTTGTAATTAAATTTTTCACATGCGCAATCAAACGCAGCTCTCGAGTTTCTCCGACATTACAGTTGCATTCGCGTGAAGTATCTTTCTTAATAAATTACGCGAAAGTGTTTTTGCACGTATATTACTTTTCGATCGAATTAAATAAGAGTAATAATTTCTGTACAGTTCGATTAATACGAAATTGTAGGATTGTTGCGAACAAAAAAAAAAAAAAAAAAAAAGATAATACAAAAATAATATGTAATATGAAGTTAATGAAACGTTTAAATTGACGACGTATGAAACGGAATACATTAATTGACGTGAAAAATGCAATGTAACAAACTACAAAATGAAAATGCGGAAATGTTTCACGGCAATGCTTCCTAATTAGATTCATTATTCAAATCAAAACTATATATCGTAGGGAGGTGAGGGTGGAGAGGGGGGCGGTGAGAGGGGGGAGTCAGGAGAAAAAGAAAGAAAGAAGTAAATAGACTGCAGGGGCAGTGTACAGATTGCAAAATTTATTTTCGACGTTGCAACTGTCCGCATTAATTAAAATTTCTTGCAGGCTGCAGGACGCGTGCGATATTTTAACGAATTCTCATTCGAAAAGAATGTTTACGTTTAATAAAGGGTGAATTTGCAAAAATGACAGTAAACAGGCTATCGGTTATCTTCTTCGTGCCAAACGCCAGAGAATATTCCCTCCCCCCCCCCCTCTCTCTCTCGAACGGAATATAAATAAATCCCATGGTGCGCGACCATGCGTTTCGTTTCATGCATTAAAGACTTATAAAATTCTTCGATTAATTCTCTACTCGCGATTAATATCGTGTAATGTAACGCATTCGGGACATTCAATAACCAGCAATTAAGAAGCACAGTTTAATTCTATTTCGTTTTCGTCTGTTTCAATTAAAGCGATTTTAAAAATGCACGGCCCCCGGAGAGTGGCGACGTTATTGATTAAACAGCAATAAAATGTAAAGGGAATTCTCACTTAATTCCAAATTTAATTGTATTAAAATTTCAAGTTCAGTTGAAAGCGTATTTGTGGAAAAATACCGTTCCCGATACGTATTCGCATAATTCACGCGTTGCTTATTTCTTACATCCCGCGTTCGCGAAGTGAATTTCACTGTTAGTTTCATTATTAAATCGTTTAGTTTAGTAATAAATCATCCGTTTGAATATTTCACCGGCGACAGGATCTTAAAACTTACACTGGAAATAAAATTTCACCTACTCTCGTAATGCGTGACGTGTTTCACTTATCGCGTGCGAGAGAGAAATAAGAAATATATCGAACGGATGATTAAACGCGCACAGGAATTATACAACAACAAAAATGAGCGAATTGCTAATTTTCGGTGATGCATGAATTAAAGTATCGATCTTTAATTACGGATTAACCTTGCGGAATGTTCCTGTTATTACATTGCATTGCATTACATGCAATTGCATGTGTAATTGTGATTTTTCTGTTTTATTTTTAAATCCAGCATGTATATTATTTATGATCTTTTTATCTTGAATTTATCTTCTTCTTTTCTTTTTTACTGAAACGATGCGTGTTTCGTAATCAATCTCACTCGGGACAGGAATATTTGAGAAAGGATAATTTTAATAATTTCCGCGTCTCTAACAATCTTTCAGCCAAATTTTAGAAAGAAAATAAACGAGCGACATTACACGCGGCTACTAACAACCGATCGTCAGTATCCCGAGCGACAGTAAAATCAAAGCAAACGGTAAAAATTGAATTCAATTAAATTCAACATTTGAACGCGAAACTACCCTTTGCAAAGATCGTCAAGATTCAAATTAGTCGTCCGCTATTCATCTTCCGTCGTTAACAATAACTCAAGGCTCCATAACATTCCGTGAAAATGGAAGCCAGTGGAGGTTAAAGAAAAAAAAAAGAAAAAAAAAGGAAAAAAGGAAAAAAATAAAGAGAAATAAAAAGAAAAAGAAAGAAACTGTATTTTTCACGCGCCGGAAGGAAAAACAGAAGTGGATTCATCGTGAGAAACATCGAGTCCACCGGGGGTCCTCGAACCGGCTCTAAGCACCTGTAAAGTGTGTAACGATAGTAAACGGAGATACGGCCGCGCAAATATTTCGCCGGAGGAAGACGGTTCGACTAGTTGAGAAAACGTACACCGTCTTGACTTCCGCGGAGAAAGAGTATCAATATGCATAAAGGTCTGAGCTGGGGGGAGGGAGGAGAGGAGGGGGGGAGGGGGTCTGATGCTCGAAACTCTCTAGCCGGATACTTCGTTCGTTCGCCAGCTATAACGAGCTATGAATTATGAATCGAGCCAGAACGAGGGACTCTGTCTCTCTTTCTCTTGTCCTCTGTCCTTCTCCACCTCTCTCTCTCTCTCTCCACTCTGTATGCCCTCCCATCTACTCTTCTTACGACTGTTCAATTTAACAGACGACCCGCGCTCGTACGAAAATCAACAAATATTGTTCTTGCTACAGTTATAACCGGTGGCCCGTTATTACGTAAATATTTTGCACCGTGAAACTGTAATTAAAGATCTATTAAATCAGCTCACGCTGGGTTAATTACATTGAAACTGCCGCCGCCGCCGCCGACACGCACCCCCCACCCGATCACCCGTGAAATACCGTCGAATCACTGAAACACGGAAACTTTTCGTCAGTGGCATCTACCCTTCCTTTCCTTCCTCCCTTTCTTCTCCTCCTTTTTTCCCCCGCGGTGTCTCTTTCCACCCTTTTACCACCGACCCGCGTTCGCGCGAAGTCCAATAATTCCTCCGATCGACAGATTTATGTACTTGTGTCGATGGTATTCTTGGAATCGAGAAGGGGTTTTGTGGATCAGGAATTTTTTCAAGCAGGCCATTCTCGAGAGCATGTTAATACTCTGTCGTAATACGCGAGGCGAATATCGGATTTTCTTGATGAAACAGTTTCGAAGGAACGTGAAATTCTTTTGACGTCTTCTTTCGCAAAATTTCATTACACACAAGAGATACTTTATATTTTAAATGTAACTTACTTTTGCCTAACTTAATTTTGAGTAACTTAATTTTTAAGATTAAATAAATTAAGTAAAGTATGACTTGAATACATTTCACTACTACTGGTATTAACATTTTAAGGATAATTTCATCTCGTAAAAATTTTATTAATAATGTGAGGTTGTTCGGAGAGTTTGCCGCGAGTTTGGAAATTCAGGTATTAATATTATAAGAAGATATAATACTCGACTCAATCCAAGTGCGCAAGATTGAAACTATTCGGATAAAAAGAACTTTTTGATTAAGAAAATAAGTGTATCAGATACTGTAAAAACTTGTGACTTGATTCTAGCATCCTGCAGTACTTAGAGTTGATAACTGATAACGTCACATGATTTTCAGTATTTTCAGTATGTAGCAGCAGATGACGCTGTTGTAGCACGAAGCGTGACGGCGCGCGCATTTTTAAAACAAGGTTAACAGCGGTGACGTTGATTACAAAAGAAGAAAGACGAAAATAAAATACGAAAGTATATTGTAATTTCAGTTGAGAGGAAGAATCAAGGAAATCAAGTAGTCGTTCTGAAGATCTTGCTGTACATAAATTAAAATAAATAGTAGTTGTTGTGGTTTCTAGTTAATTCTCGTAATATATTTATTAAAATGAGTAAACCTCCACGACTCACTTCTAAATCTTGACAGAAAATTATTCTCAAAAGTACTCGATCGATAAATTTAAATAAGAAGATCGTTTCGGATAAAATTCAAGTACATATTGATTCTAGTTGGATAGATAGACAGTATCGACTGTCAACAATGAAGAAATTTTGTTAATTTATTTATTCAAATTATTACAGGAATCATTTATAACAATTGCACCATAGATATTTAAATAGTTTTGAAATCTGTATTGATGCATGAAATTCAAATTTTACGCGAAAACAAAAAATAAATACACAGACAGGGTAGAGTAGACGTGACATCAAAAACATTTAAACAGTTTAAACCATACCATTGACTGATTAAAATAGATCGGACATCCAATGCTTTTCTGTGTCACATCCTATCGTATCGATTCAGCTAGGTTTCGCACCGCAGCGTTACTAGTGACGAGAATTGAAATTAAAAAATATAGACATTGTTGTCAGATTTGTTTCGAGAATTACTTATTAAATTAAACGTGGTGGTTCATCAGAGACCGTTGAAAATTGCACCTGGTCTGTGTTCATACCATTTTCGTGTCACATCCCATTATATCGATTTAGGTAAGTTTCGCATTGCAGCGCTACTAGCAGTAGGAATTAAAATCAGAAAACACGAATGTCATTGACTGAAAATAGAGTAGTTGATGCAACGATCATATTCTGCCATGTCCACTACCAATAAAGTAGAAATCTGCTGTTACTAATACAGATTTCTATTTACCCAACATACCGACGATCGTTTACTCTCTACAGTTGATACCTACGATCGATAAAACCGTAATTTCTCGACGAAACCGAGTGGCGTCTCTGATCGCGAAGCATCGGGCGCAGGAGCCAAGGGGCACGATCGTCCTAACGGGTTGCCAGTCGGCAGGAGTTTAGTCGGTGCCGGTCCCGAAACGCGTTCACGTCTGGACATTCCATCGGGACACGATATCTAAGATGGCAACAGACATGTACATTTGATAGGGCAGTCGATTCGAAGGGGATAGCCGACTCGGTTCAACCAGAACAATACGGCATAATGAGCGGCTGACGAGGTGTAATACGCGGCATGAACGGATAGTTGAGGGACCGGTGGTTGCTCAGTTCATCCCTTGAAATTTTCCGAAACGACTCAGCTTCTTCAGGGGGGGTGTGATATCGCTTTCCGTTCAAGCAACTCGTCGTGCACGGGCTTTCCGCGCGAAACAGACGTGCTTGTGTGGGAAGTTAAAGCATTCTCGATGGCACGCCCGTGACCAATGGTCCCACAGGATAAAGGTAAGCGATACGTTCGTCACGTCCGGCTTCTTCGACCTATTTTACGCCGCTTTTCTACGCGCCAACCCTTCGTCTCGCCGATCTGCTGACAAAATTTGATGAAACTTGGTCGATAGCGAAATAGAAACTGCACTCGCATCGAAATTTTTTTACAGTGCCTGTCGGACGTAAAATGTTTGTCACTATTAAGGAGAAGAATTAACGCGCTTCTCTTTGTCGCATTTAATAATGGTAAATATATTACAGAAAAATCACGATTCTCTGAAAAAGAAACAACGCAATTGTATGTCTGGAACGTGAGCCTCGAAAGTGAGATTCGCGTGAAAAAGTTTTATCGAGGAAATTTATCAACAAATTCGTAACGGTTAACTGAGAAATAATGTGCTTACTTAAAGAATGAGTTTTGTCAATGAATTCCGTGACAATGACCTTGCACAAGCGCAGCATCTGGGCAAGTCTATTTTGAAAAATTCTTGGCCACGTTCTCAATCACGTATCTTCAGTTAATCTCATATAATTCAAAATTCTTACTTATACGTGTACGTAGGCTGCTTTCGATTAACGTCCCCTTTGAAATGTTTAGAGCCGTGATTAAACTGATATTCGGGGATATTACGTCGGTGAATGTGGATTACAGAAAATTTCACGGCGTTTGACGAATTCAATGGGGCGATTAGAGCTTGTTGGGAATTAGATTGGTGGTGACTTTGAACCCTCTTTGACTCGTCCGGTGTGTTCGCCATTCAATTCGCCGCGGACATTGACTCAAGGATTGTGGGTAATCTCGCTGGAAGATGAAAATCGACTTGTATTAATTCATCGATCTCGCTAGAAATTGCAGCGGTTAAAATTACAAACCCGATAACCGGGCCTTATCCCGATCGTTTTCGATTAATCGCTTATTGCAAATTGGATTTCTAGTTTCTAGTTAAAAGCGTCGACGAAGCGAAGGTGAAACAGGGCTGGCGTTTCAGACATTCCGCTTATCAATTAATTTCAAGATTTCGACAAATCGAACATTCGATTCCTCGGATCGTGGAATCAATCAATGTGACAAGCGAAGCTGAGGAATTCGTTTTAATCGATTTTCCAGGCGGATATCAATTTTAATTGCAATAAAGTTATTATTGTTACTATTGTAGTTAATAGTACTGTTCGTGATCAGTGAACTTGTTCTTTAAGAATATAACTCTTTGACGTGACAGGTTCATTAAATGCGAAATTGAATTTCACTTTGAGATAGATTATTTGTTTCACGGCGTTCGTTTTCACCTTTGAATTACAGGTTCCTTTTGCTCCTTTTACTTACTTCCCTCGACGTTCCAATTTCAGAAATGCGTGTCTTAAATAAACGAGTTCCCCCGAAATAAATTTTACAATCTGGCGAAGGATTTTCCTTCGAAACGTGAGAGGAGATATTAAACTGGTTGTTCAAGCGTGTAATAAACGTTTAATACAATTAAAGTCAAGATATTTAAAAAATTACACTCAATGCAACTGCTTACTTATTAACGGGTATTTATAAGTAAATAAAGTGTAGAAAATTAAAAGTATAATTGCAATGAAATTTCTCTCTTACCTTTGGTTTCTTAAAAATACAAGTTTGGTTGTTTGTACTAGTTTGGAATATAATTAGCTTTCAGCCTCGTATAATAATTAAAAAGTCAAGAAACTGTTAATTATCGTGCTGTACCGTATAATATTAACAGCTCAAAGTAGACGGTGCATAACAAAGTGTATTAATTATTATCTCACGAAAGTTCCGTAGATTGTTAATTTACGAATTCTCTAACGAATTCGCTTCGTGAGAACGAAGCTTATGCGCAATGAATTTTCCACTGTCCTTTCTGCGCACCAGAGTTATCGCCTTAACCATAAGAATAACAGAAGTTTGCCGCACAGAAGTTAAAATAAACACCCTTGAAACTAAAAAACAAATAATCAATAATACCATAAATTACTACCGTGTCGTCAATCACAATGGTTTCACTGAGAGTAGTACAGCGTTAATAATAATAATGTTTGTCGTGCAAAATTTGAAGATGACACCAGTGAAGCTATCGAGTATCTCAATGATATTGTAAAATATTACATGCAACAAAATATGATTATTAATATTACGAAATATTATAATAATATATCATTGCAATCATTTGGAAAATAATTGGAAAATTAAAGTCTTTCAATGATACCATAAAATATTATAAATACAATATTAATAGCATGGAATATTACAACGCTGTAATGTATATTATTGCTCAGAAAATTTGTAACGCCTTTTGGAAAATATTTGAAAAAATTTGACGTACAAAAATTTAAAAAGGCACCTGAGATGAAGAAGAAGAAATTATCCAAGTTTCTTAATAATATCATAAAATATCAAAATTATAATAAAATACAACATTGATAGTAATATTGCAATATATCGTTGTTCAAAAAGTTCTCTACGAACAGTTAACTCGTCAAAATCATATTTACAATATCTTTGCATTTGAAAAAATTTGCCCTGTCCCCAAACATAATACACTCTGTCTCCAGACACAAAACTGACATTTACCATTTTGTCAAAAAGAAGTAACTTTCGTGCAGCGCCAAATTCGAGAATAATTCCGTCTTTACAAAAAAAAAAAAAAAAACACTGTCTGACAGCAAATCTCAGATTTATAAATAAATATTCTCGCGTGTATCTCGTATTCTCGTCGCATTCGAAGAATCCTCGAACCAAGTGACAACATATCGTGTTGCTTTTCAACGCGAGTTCACTAACGCCGATTCCTTCGCGATTTCTTTTTTCTTTTTTTTTTTTTTTCTTTCCTTCGCGAGGGCAACGCCGCAGATTCATTGGGGGGGTGGCACGCGTGCCAGAAAATTTCTCGCGAAGGATTCTTTTAAAATTCAAGACGTGGCCAGAAGGTGGGACGGGAATATATAGCGCAAATAGCCGCGTTACCAGACGCGATCTAGAAGGGAATTTACGTATATCCTCGTCCAACGCAATTTGCTTAAAACGCGAATAAAGACCGTAATTTACGACAGGCAGATTGTTATCCTATTCTGTCTTGAAATTACGTGGAAAATTTTTGGACCGTGGCGTTCCAAGGCTTGCTCACGGTTTGTGCCGCGCTTTGTTCCCTGGATCGTTCGATTCTCGACCGAGACTTGTAAATCGTCGGTGATAAATCACTTTTCTCTTTTTGTTTTGGAAAAGGGGAAAAAAGCCTGGTGATGCATGGGCGACAGTGAGCCATTAATACTTTGAGCGTTGTATGTCGAAGAGAAATCGAAGGAAAAGCGTGAAATATGAGAGTAATATAATCGGAAGTGACGTTAGACGGTGCGACTCTTTCGGTTCAGTTGTTTCCTTTTTTCTTTTTTTACGAGTTTTGTGCCTACGCTTAGAAAGTGTGAAATTTTTGTTGAAATTCTTAATGACTGACAGTTTTCGTTCTTGATCTAAATCGTAATGTAATAACTTAAATGTTCACGTCGAAAGAATTTATATTAACTTGAATTGAACTCAACTTTAAGTTCTTCAAGTAACAGTTTTTTTTTTGGATCATATTCGCTGAAAGAACAAATTTTTATTTCCAACAGCTTCGTTCGTCAATAGATTAACGAAAACGATGAATTAAGTTGGATTGACTATAGATAATATTGTTCATATTAAAATAATATCGAATTTAATAAATTACAGGAACTTGCAAGAATAAAAGAAAATTAACAATATCGATATCAAGAAACACTAAAAGAACGAATTAAATGAGAACAAAATCACAAATTAATTTGACTGTAATAATTGAAAAGTTTCGTTTGCTTCTTAGAATGTAAATTGTTTTCAACTTTATAAATATTCAAAGACACCGTGGGTATGTAACGAAGTTAAAAACGACAAGAGTTATCTGCGACTTTTTAATCGAAAAATTGCAATTGAATTTTCAACGCTGTGACAAGTATCTATCTATCTGTAATGTAATGACTGTTCAATACACAATATAACGTGTGCGCGATATTAGCTACTCAGAAAAATGAGGAGGCATCGTTGAATATCGAGCCCCGGGTACAGCAAACTGAAAAGCCATTCTTCTTTTTTCACTATTCGCTAGATTACCGGATATACTACGTCCTCATTTTCTCAAGCATGCATTCCTTTTGCCCCCGATAAAACCCGATCGAGAACATACCAATGCATCCTGATCTCCATTCGATCGCGAGCTTCGTCCTTATGAAAATTGCCGTCCATTTTCTAACCATTGTCTGAGGTTATTTTCACTTCTCTCGTCTGTGTAAATTTCACTTCAATTCGAAGTGAAACAATTGTTTTTCAATTGTTTCAATTAATCGTTAATTGCAAAGGATTTTATTTCACGCGGAATCAATAATTCATTTAGAATGAAATTTCAAGCGAACGTCAACTAATTTCAATTTCGTATATTTCTAGCGAATAACACAGTGCTGGATATTTAATATACAAACGATTTATATTCGTGTTGCGTCATGCGAAATTACAATTACAAAAAGCTGTTAAATATGAACGTCGTCGTGCGATGACAATATTACTAAAAGAGGAAATTGTGCATCGTTATCGGAAATAATGAAAGATTTATCTTGGCAGAGAGCCGATTCCACGAATAAATATCTCAATGAAACGTATTTGATATTTTAAATAAATTACCGATCAAAGATGGGGTGACATTAACATAATGCTTTTTTTCCCCTTCTCGGCTATTTGCTTTTGTCCCTGCCAATTGCTCGGGAACAGCGGCCACCTCACTGTTTTCAGTAGTACACATCAATCATTGAAATTAATGCACATAAATTGCGCTAGAGTACGTTTGAAATGGCCATCTTCTACGTTATCACGTGCAGTAAAATGTCGATCCGTTATATCTCGACAACGATGCCACGCAATGTTATTCCTTTGGCAAATTCATCCCTTTTCTATACGGGATATCAATTATCGATTCTATAATAATCGTTTGTGATATGGTGAAACGAACGTTGCACTACCTGGTTTACAAATGTCATCGGATGGAAGATTCTGTTCAAACGACGAGAAGGTATCCATAAAAATCATTGAAAAGTTTTCACAAACGATCCACCGAACGATTTTAAACAATTGTCGTTATTCTTGAATTTTTATTAGTGCATAATTAAACGTAAATGAGAAATTAATCCTGATCCATCCCAATTTAATATATCGTATATTTGGTCTTGAAGTTAATATGAGTTGTAGATAATAAAAATGACGTTATTAAATAGTAAAGTCGTTCTAATGAAAAGTTCAATTTGAATTTGTATAATCAATTTTATGAATAAAAAATTTTCGCAAAAGTCAAAACACAAACTTTTATGAACAGTAATGGTAATGTGATTTTCGTTATTGACAGATATCCTTTCACTGATATTAATTTTTATGAATTAGGTGATACTTAAATTTAATCAAATTAACAAATGATTGAAAATAGAAGAAAGATGATAGTTTCTTCAACGATTTTCATTACAATTTTTAATAGTATTTCAAACTTTTGTTTTCTCAACAAATCTGAAGTGTCAGAACGCTTTGTTACTAAAATTATTTCCGAAATAATTATCAAACTGAATTTCTGCATATTAGTGTTTATTTTGATCGTTGTAGATTTTTAAAATATTAAAATGTTAAATATTGTTTTATTTTACATAGAATAAAATTTAATTTAAAATTTAATTTTGTTAAATGTATAAAATATTAAAATATTAAATATTTAATACAAAATATAATTATTTATTTAAATATTTAATATCAAAGTCTTTTTTAATATAAAATATTTAATTAAAAAAGACAACCTTTATTCTAATCTTTAACATTAAATGCGGTAAATATAACGCCAATCCTTTGAAAATCTCCCAGAAACTTTTAAATGTTTTATTCGTTCGATCGAAGACGGAATTAGCTTCACATCGCTACTGACAAATGAAAATTACTTCAGTGACAAAGAAAAAGGGAAGGGGAAAGAAGAAAAAGAGGAAAGTTTGTATTTTGTTAAACGAGGAAGCCTCGTCGTTCTTCTACGAGAAAATCCAATTATTTTCCGTGCTACTGCTTAGAGATACGGATGTAGACAACTGAACGTTCTTATGGTTATTATTTCGCGGAATGAAATTTCTTAGAAAATGACCACGGCAAAGCAAGAAAACAAAACGCTGCAACAATTCTGAAGGCGTGAACTATATTTTTAACGTTTTAACGAGTCGAATAAAACGTTACCAAAGCTACTTTCTTCGGAACCGTTTGCAGAGAGAAAGGGAGATATCGACGTTTTTAATGGGACACGAAGTCAATCATTTCCGGTGCAACAAATTCTAGAACGGAACAATTAAAGGAATAAAAAGACATTTTCCTCGCCGTTTTTAAAAATAGGGCGTTGTGTCGATATTTTGGATAAGTGTCGAGAAAAGTGTGCAATTAGTAATATTTATTCGACATTTATTACATCCTGTATAACTAAAAATTGTGCGTTTTACGATAGAAGGATCATATTCTTGCCTTGTTTAATATACATGTATAATTTTATTTTTAATAAAAATAGAATGTTGTATTAATATTCTGGACATCGTGAAATATGCAACGAGTAATATTTGTTCGAAATTTTTATTTAATGTTAATTACATTTTGCATGGCTGAAAATTTAAAGTGACGAATACTTCTGTCACTCGTAAATATTTGTATATGTAAATACAAACATAAATCGAATCAATACGAGAGAAATATAAATATATATTAATGCAACATTGAACTTTTAATTTATTTCTATATTAGACAATTTATTATTGATCACATAGAGAAATTAACTCACTTGATACCATCATAATGATTCGAAGCACTTAAGTTTAGAGTATAAATTAAAAGAGCATTGTGCAAGAATATAAATTGAAAATTAAAGAATAAAACAGATTGGTTTGAGAGATCAAAAAAAAAAAAAAAAAAAAGAAAAAGAGAAGAAGAAGCGATGGGAGTTATATTTTATTTTACTTGCAAGGCACACTGATTCAGCTTGAATAAAGTTGAATAAAAAATTTCCCTTTCGTTTGTAAAATATTCCCACGCGTATTAAGTATGCGTGAATGGCAAAATGGTAATACTCGAAGCGATGGACGGCGTTAACAATTCAAATTGCAACTTCAAAAAGGAACTTGGTTGCCTGGATTAACACATCCTTTCAACGCAACTGGAAAGTGAAAAAAATTACTCGCACTGTGAAATGTAAAAAAGTGCAGCTTCTGGTTTAGCTTTTATCACGCAATCTTGCATCTGTTGGTTCCATCTGGACGTTTAATACAAAGCTTCCAGCGGAGAATTCAAAGACAAATTACGATAGAAAACTGAGAAATTTCGTTCTGTCTCTTTGAAATGCGTCGTGAATCAATCGTTTGTTTCTAAACTTTTTTATTTCTCGCACACTAGGTGAATGAATGAAAGAAAAAAAAAGCAAACAAATTGGACAAAGCAAGCGATAAGAAAGTCAAACGAGATTCTCCAATTTTAAATCCGCTGTTTAACTCTACAGTTAAAATAGCTATGTGTATAGACAACGTATCTATTCTCTCCTCATTAAAACAAACATGCGAGGCAAAACAAAATCTCTAATTTGCTTAACAAAGTTGTTGCTGCAATGGAAATGAGTATCCTTTGTAGAACTGTTCTCGTATCCTCTGTTTTCAATTAGAATCGGAGAAAATTTTATTCGGGTGACGCAGATTAGCAGTCTTAAGTTCGTCAGTAATGAACGGACAAAATTGGATAGAAACTTGCGCGAGTAAGAAATTACAGATGTAACAAAAATCGATCCAAACAAATATTTGGACAGATATATATTTACTGACATAAAATTTCATAATCGTGTTTGATAATTTTATCGTTTTAACATTTTACAGATTCGAAAGTCGACACCTCTTTAATTAACAACCATTATTAGTTTGATAAAGTCTAAAATTAAAGTCTGAAATTAAATTAGTTTGATAAAGTCTGAAGCAGAGACGAAATCAATCGTCGTTGAGCAAGATTTACTACGTAGGAACGATGCATCTCACTCGTTGTCTTTAATCTGTCAAAACAAATGAACAAACGACGAAATTAAATTCCTTACGAATGATAAAATCATATTGAGATGTCCAGTCTGATCCTTCTGCTGATAAATATTTGCTGGAAACAACTGGAATAACGTCCAACCCTGTTTCCGATATCCCGAACAATTTAATCCGCAAACGCGTTGCCGCGCGCGCGTGCATGCGGGCGTAGAGAGAAAACCGACCATGCTCCGCCATTAGACAATGGACGTCCAATGCTCATTAACGTTCGTTTTTCTTTTTTTTTTTCTCGTGGAATCGCGTTACGTCCACTGTGGAAAAAAGCTTTTCTCCGACCCGCTTTTTAGCTCGGGCTAACGTCAGCTAGGTAAAACCCCTGGCTGAAACGACACGGCGAGCGCAAAGGGCTCTTGGTATAGGTCGGCTCGTTAAAGGCAGTTCCGAACACGAACGCAATCACGTCACTGAGAAAAACTCTTCTCGATCGAGCTAGGAATTTTCGTTCGAATACACGCACTCTTTCTCTGCCTCTCTCTGTTTTCCTATGTCTCTCTCTCTCTTCGTGTCTTCCTCTCCTTTTTTGTTTCTGTCTCTTTCTGTCTCTCTGTGTTTAGTTCTGTTTCTCTCCATCTTTCTTCCCATCTGTTTCTCTCTATCTTTCTCCATCTTTCTGTGTTCTGTCTCTGTAAATCTCTGTTTTTCTCTGTCTTTCTTCGTGTCTTCCTCTTCTTTTTGTTTCTGTCTCTTTCTGTCTCTCTGTGTTTAGTTCTGTTTCTCTCCATCTTTCTTCCCATCTGTTTCTCTCTATCTTTCTCCATCTTTCTGTGTTCTGTCTCTGTAAATCTCTGTTTTTCTCTGTCTTTCTTCGTGTCTTCCTCTTCTTTTTGTTTCTGTCTTCTTCTATCTCTCTGTGTTTCGTTCTGTTTCTCTCCATCTTTCTTCCCATCTGTTTCTCTGTATCTTTCTCCATCTTTCTGTGTTCTGTCTCTGTAAATCTCTGTTTTTCTCTGTCTTTCTTCGTGTCTTCCTCTTCTTTTTGTTCCTGTCTCCTTCTATCTCTCTGTGTTTCGTTCTGTTTCTCTCCATCTTTCTTCCCATCTGTTTCTCTGTATCTTTCTCCATCTTTCTGTGTTCTGTCTCTGTAAATCTCTGTTTTTCTCTCTCTCTTCGTGTCTTCCTCTCCTTTTTTGTTTCTGTCTCTTTCTGTCTCTCTGTTTCGTTCTGTTTCTCTCTGTCTTTCTCGCCATCTGTTTCTCTGTATCTTTCTCCATCTTTCTGTGTTCTGTCTCTGTAAATCTCTGTTTTTCTCTCTCTCTTCGTGTCTTCCTCTTCTTTTTGTTCCTGTCTCCTTCTGTCTCTCTGTGTTTCGTTCTGTTTCTCTCCATCTTTCTTCCCATCTGTTTCTCTGTATCTTTCTCCATCTTTCTGTGTTCTGTCTCTGTAAATCTCTGTTTTTCTCTGTCTTTCTTCGTGTCTTCCTCTCCTTTTTGTTTCTATCTCCTTCTGTCTCTCTGTCTTTCTCTCCATCTCCATCTTTCTGTGTTTCCTTCTGTCTCTGTCCCTCTCTGTTTTTCTCTGTCTCTCTTCGTGTCTTCCTCTCCTTTTTGTTTCTGTCTCCTTCTGTCTCTCTGTGTTTCGTTCTGTTTTTGTCCCTCTCTTTCTCTCTCTCTTTGTGTTCCTTTCCTCGTCACTTTCTCTCTCTCTATTTTTCTTTTTCTTTTCCTGTCTCTCCCTTTTCCTCTTATTTTCTTTCTTTCTCTTTCTGTCTTTCTCCTTTCTCTCTTTTTCCTCCCTCCCTCTTTCTCTCTCTCTCTCTCTGTCCTTCTCTTTTCATTCTTCTTTCGCACCTCTCTCGCTCGGTCCATCGAGAAAGTTGGCTGGTCGCACAAGCGTGCGGAAACGCGAGAACGTCGGCCGGTTGATCTGATTAGATCGTCGCTATCGGGAATTTCACAATTTCCGGGCGAATCCAATAATTTCCTCGTTTGAGAGGGAACGCGTTTCGCGTTCGCGTAACGGCGGACTAGTTACGCCGGAGTGCTCGTCGAATCCCAGCGATGATAAAATGGATTTAAATTACACCGTGTACACCTGCGCGCGAGACGCACGGAATACGACTCGCGCGATGAAGCGAATATACACACGCTCACTGAGCGAGGGGAGGAATGATTTCGTTAATGCGTTCGAGGAGTTGATTATAGGTGGAACTCTGGACGTTTGTATAAATAAACATGTTTATGAACGTGTGCAAGGAAATGGAGCCTAGGCGATAAATGTATGTACGTATATACAGAGTGTTCAGGGTATTATGGACCAGTGTTTTTCTTAACCAGTGTTGACAAATGATAGGTTTTTGAGAAAAGTGATGGAGATAGGAATATTTTTTCATTGATTTTTATTACTTTTGTTATTAATGTTATATATTGTAATGTTTTACATTTTATATTTGTTTTATTTATTATTAATGCTTTTTGTTATATTTATTTTATTTATATTTATGCTTTATTACGATATTTTATTTATTATTAATGCTTTTATTAGTGATTTTATTTTTTTTATTATTAATGTTATATACTATAATGTTTTCTATTTTATATTTATTTTATTTATTATTAATGCTTTTATTTTTTTTAATTAAGTTTTTATACTTGCAACGATATTCGAGGAACGAACGTTGTTCAATTTTTTTTAAATAGAATCACATTTGATCCATTAATCGATTCTCTGTATCGAGATACTATTTTCGGAAATTTTAATTAATGTAAAATCTATCGTATGAAAGATAAGGTGTATTAATAAAATTGAAATTAAAATATATTCTAAGCTAATATTTCTTTTTTAAGAAATTGAAGTACATGAAAGATTGAAGTGCATCGTACTGGCTATAAAAATACATTAAAACTTCTTCTTCTTCCACTTTCTCCAAGAGAAACGTTGGTTCATAATACCGCGAACATTTTATTTATCATCATCGAAAGAATATATATGCTACACGGTATAAAATGTATTATGTTGCATTCAAATTTCTTATGAATGTATAAAAATCCGCAGTCTATCAGGATTAGGATTAAGATTACGAGCATCTGTCTAACATAAGTGCAATACTTGACAAAATGTTGCAACTCTGTTTCAATTAGTAAGAAATGAAGATAATTCTTACTCGTAAAACTAATAATAATTACTGAGTAATTCACATTTTATAGTAACTTCAGTATCAGTAATAAATATCAACGTTGATGTCGGCACTTAATAACACCAGAATTAATAATTATCAATACTTTTCACGATATTCTATAATTCAATAAACTTCACACCCCAGATCATCATCCCTTGTTAAAAACCAAAATTTTCGTCGTTTCCTGACTTTCCCGCTACGGAAAAGAAAAGGGAGTGGAGATTTCTCTGCTCTGAACGAGTCACTCGAGCGTCTCGACAGAAAAATATTCAAAACGAGAAGAGTTGAACGTTTGACGCTGTCAAACCGGCACGATCAGCGAGGCGAGTTGTTCAATTTCTGCTCCGCTTGAGGCTACGTATGTACGTATCTGGTGTCCATCAAAAATTCCTCTGGCAAAAAAAAAAGAAAAAAAGAAAGGAAAAAAAAGAAGGAGGGAAAAAGGCAACGAGAGGAAACGTAAAAGGAAAAACAGCCAATGGCCATCCATCTGACGGAAGAGAGGTCCGTTTTCAACCGGCGGCCACCACGGCAGAACAGGCACAGTGGACGCGAAGAGGACGCAGATTGAAAACACCCAGAATAACCGGTACATGGAAAAACCGTGTCAACGATCAGCACCAGATGAAGCACCTGAATTAGCCGCAGTTTAGTGTTTACCGAACCCTCGACAATGTCTAGCGAGCGGGCAATCGATAGAGGAGCGTGCAAAAAAAAGAAAAAAAAAAAGAAAAAGAGGATTTCGAACCGCTTTTATCGGCGAGATTGACGAGGTGTGCACGTATCGTTGAACGATGATCGGTAAAAGCAATATACGAGCTGCGGCATTTCAATGAGACCGCCTAACAGCTGGCTCGCGAGCGTTTGCCAGAGATCTTTTGCGAATTTATCGCGTGTGAGATTGTTGTAGGGGATCATTTTGAAATTTTGTTAATGTTGCGCAACGTACCATCACCCAAAGTGATCTGTCCCTTGGTGTTAGATCGACGAGTTGAAGAATTAATTTTAAAAAATTGAACAATTTCAAAGAAGAAAGATAGAATTTTGATTGGATAATTGATATCTTCGATGAGATGATAAATGATTAAGTTTTGCAAGTTTCTTTTATTAAATAGACTAAATTTTTGTTGAAATTATAGTATATATTTTATTATATATTAATTTGTATTTTATTATATATTTTATTATATATTAATTATATATTTATTCATGGTATAATCGACTCTTGGAATATTCAATTTTATATCGTGATTTTACACATTTTACGTATATTCTATAAGAAAAATGTGTCAGATTGCGACGAACAAGAATTATGAATGCAACTTTTTCTTCGATTATTTTACATTGTTCAATCCATTTTTCGACTGTACATAAAAAGTGAAATTCCACAGTTTTCATCGGTATTTCTCTCAGCCAGAATCCACAATTGTAGAAAATTGAAAGAAATTGACATGTTTTAAACGAATTATTGCTTAATGCGTTAAATACTTTTGTGACGTCTTTGCATTCAATTATGTATATCAAGTAATTCAGTCGTGCATATCGAATAATCAAAAAAGTTCTGTAGCATTTTATGACAATAAAGAATGACGTATACAACTTTTCACCAGAAACAGATACTTTCGTCTCGATGAAACCTTTTACGTTTTCTCTTCTTTCGTCAAAAAGAAGTCATAATTTTCTCAATTACTTTGCGAAATAAAATAGTCACGAGTGTACAAATCATTACGTACTTATAAATTTGAAAAGAATCATTCAACAAAGTAATAATCTAATATTTCTATCAAGTGAAAGAAACAGCTGAACATTCTTATCATCTCGTGATTGATAACGATGATCATGCCTCGTTATCGTGTTAAATTTTACTAAACTTCGAAATATTTTATATAAAACACACGTGCAACATTGCTCGCCATTTTACGCCAGAGACGAAAGCAACATGTGCAGGAGACGTTCTGTCGAAACGGGCGCCTCGTTCGCGAGAACTCGATATTCCGAGCGGTGGGGCTGCCGGAAAACGCACTCATACGTGCATGCATTTCGATGAAAGTCTGAATTCGAAGCGAATTTTTCGCGTAATCGCGAGCGTCGAGAAGTTTCGAAGGCAAGTTCGGAGGATCGAACAAGTTTAGAGAGAAAGCATTCTTATACCTGCAGATTTTCGTTTTTATAACCGCCGGTGGGAATAGGCCGAGCGAAGATCAGGTTTGCGGTACGAACGTGATTTCTTTACTGTGCTTGTAGTTTAATATTGAATAATTATTTTTTAAACATTTTATTAATTTGCATATTTATATTATGTTGTGTATATAATCAAAATTTTCTTTTTTAATGTAAAGAGCTTCCTTGCGGTAGATCTTTTTTTCTTTATGCCGTCATTAATCACTAAAAATCACTAAAATAGTTATTATACTGTAGATATTTATACAAACTTATATTTCTGGAAATATAATTTAAAAAGTACGATATTGGCAGAAATTTCACTCTGTGTAATTCTTTTTACACTTTAAAAATTACTTATAAATGCAGTCTGGTGACGTTATAGTAAGGTCACTAGTCCTCAAAATATATAAATATACAATACATATAAATTGCATTTATAGAAAATTTTAAAGTGCAAAAAAAATTGCACAGAGTGAAATTTCTGCCAATATCACACTTTTTAAATTATATTTTTAGAAATATAAATTTGTATAAATATCTATAGTATAATAACTATTTTAGTGATTTTTAGTGATTAATGACGGCAAAAAAAAAAAAAAAATCCACTGCAAGGAAGCTCTTTACATCAAAAAAGAAAATTCTGATTAACATTGTAACGATCTGTGACATTAAACTGAAAAAGATATCTAGTGCAAGTTCACAAAAAGCTCATTGTACTTTTCACATAAAAAAAGAAAATTTTGATTAGAGAACAGTCGATCTACTGCAGTATTATGTGATACTTAATACTCAGTGACAGTGAGAAAAATTTAATCTAAGTGTCCGAGCAGTTAATTGAGATTATATTCATGTAAAAAGCAATTTCTGATAATTGCATTAATTCGATAACAATCTACGACGTTGCATGTAGCGATTTCCAATTGTAAATTCTCAACAGAAGCCAAACTTCTGATGAAAAGAGTTGATGAGTTTTAGTATTACCGTTAAGCAGATCAGAAATGAAACAATAAGCTTCGAGAATATTTCTAAAAGAATATTGAAGATGATTTCTACATTGAAAATAATTTTCGTCAGCGAAATTTCAATCCATTTTCAAGTCTAATTTCATTACGTTCACGAGCAATCTGGAATCGTACAGGAACCGAGGCGACGATATCGCGATGGAAAATAACATGTGCTGCCCGGTGTCTTTAACAACATTTATCAAGTATGGTCGAACGTGACACGAATGGCATTTGAAACTCGTTCTTGAAGAAGCTACGTGCCGTGCGTGAGAGATGCGCGAGGAGACGAATCGTACGAATCTTCGTGAAACGATGAATTTCATTTTTCTCATATGTCCCCGCGCAGACGACATGCTGATGTCTACGCAAATTCGCTGCGTGCAAGGCACGTCACTCGATATCCGGTAAGAATACTAAGAAAGAAGAAAATTTTTGTTTTGAAAAACATAGAGTTGGAATTAAATTTTCGTTAAAGTTGCTTTTGAAATTCTTTTACCGAGATTTTGTTAAAAACTTTCTCCTTAGTACGCGCGTATCTCTACGTGCATTTTCAGACTCGTTACAAGTTTTGGAAATATGTGATTAACATATTAATTGTATGCGTATAATGACAAAATAATAATTGCTATGTACATGAGTAATTAATAGAAATACTTATTTATTTATTTTGAATAAACGGGACAAAAATCCTTTGTATACAACAGTTTATATACAGCAGATAGAGAAAGAATTATACACAATAATTTATATACAATAGATGGGGAAAGAAAAAGAATAAGAGCATCGGGCTAATAAAGTATAGCGAAGAAACATCAATATAGAAGGTTATACAAAAGAAGGAAAACTATGACAATTTAAGAAAAAAAATTATAAAAATTATTCGTATAATTACATAGTAAGAAATTAATACTTAGGTACTGTTACTAATATTTGGGTAATATCATGTAGTAGAAATCAATACTAACAGTAGCTAAGTGTTGAAGATGATTTTACTAAATGTTAAGGCTCTCTGATATAATGGACTATATAATTGTTTAAATGCTTCAGTAATGTACTTTGGAAAATAAATGAAATATCATAAATATATGAAATATCATTAAGTACAGTATTTATTATAATATTCGGCAGAAGAAACAAATTTCTATTTAGATTCTACTTCTTTAATTCTGCTTTTGGGTATTTAAAAACATATGTTTTTGTACGATAAGCAAAATAATATTATAGTTACATAATAATACAAAAATATACGAAATGTCTAAAGTTAGAGTATTTATGATAATACTCGATAGAAGAAACAAATATCCATTTAGGTTCCACTTCTTTAATTCCGTTTTTGAGTGATTAAACATTTCTAGAAATCCGTCCAAAAGGCTTAGTTATAGGTCATTAGACATATTGGGCATATTAGACTACAGGCCATTTTATTTGATCGTTCAATACAATTACACGTTCTTCGTAAATATTCACTTCCAGTAATTCGTTCGTCGACAACTTTAATAGGATTACCAACTATTCGTGAAGTTACGCCACTAATAATTTATCGGTTCGCAACTCTAACAGGATTGAAAATTTTTCACAAAAACGCTCCATCAACAGGGTGAAATGAAGTTTCTCAGACGAGATATCTCCTGGTATATACGATTAATACTAATTCGTTCTGCATGGAACGAATGCTATATCACGAGGATACAGTTTCACACTTCGAAGTTTCTAACAATGATCTTTCGTCTCTCAGGTCTTGGAAACTCTTTGAGCGGAGGAGCCTAATTGCTCGCTAATCTGATTGAAATCCAACTGTTTGAAATAGGCATTGATTGAGAATGGCTGACTGATGAAAATCTCGATGTTCCTCACGTCGCCACGAGGTGTGAAATTCGTGTCAGAGAAATTGAAGTTCAAGGAACGAGAGAAAGTTCGTAATATAATTAACAGACGGTTTGGCTTTACGAAAAATCATTCGAGTATCTTCAAAATTGCACTGCCTGTCACGCGGCAGTGAAAATTCGAACTGGAGAAAAATAATATTTCTCAGTTGTTCAAAAATCAATCCATTCAGAATCAGGCAGTAATCTGTCACAATTGTACAAATAATTGAATTTCACGAAATTTCACAGAACTATGAGATCTGGAAAGAAGTTATAATGACTAACTGATAACATAAAATATAATGAAATGATATGAAGATTCATATTAAAATCTCAATGTTAAAAAATGAAATTTAATAATATCGATTGATTGAAGCGCAGATAGATCAATTTAATTTAAAAACATCAAATACAGCTATTAAGTTTCGTTGGACGATGAATGATTGAGACGAGCATTGAAATTATTTATCAAGATGAACGATCGTCTTGTTATAATTTCAATTTTCAATTCTCTCGCGAGCCAAAAGATACGCATACACATTTTAACGACGAAATTGCAATTATCCAGAAATTATAAATAATTCTGTATTTACTCTAGAATCGAAACTGTGCGTCGTAAATCTACAAAATAACCACGAAAAATATACAAACGAATTAATTTTGACGAATCTGATATTTCTATCATTTATAATTAGAAAACTAATAGGTATCTTTAACTCAACGATCGTCGACGATTTCTTTTCATCACTGAAAAACTATTGCAAAACTTGAAACGAATGCAACGTGTAGAATAAATTCTACTTGCTGTTCAACAGTTCTGTAGTTTCATATATATATATATATGTATTTCACCGTAACTTTTCGTTAAAACTTTTTTTGAAGGAATAACAGTTGTTCTTGCAGCAAGGTGAGATTTTTCCCTTGGAAACTCCTCAGTGTCTGTGTTGATTTCGCACCGTATAAAGATAAATTTCACCATGGGAAGTTCCAGTATTCGGATCATTTGAGTTCTGCTACCGTAGTAATACTGTGAAAACAGTTGAACTTCTCTGATCCTCGAATAATAAGCTTCCGGAACTATGCGCTGGAAAACTCTCGAGCTTCTCGCAATGGAA
The DNA here is from genome assembly GCA_036937485.2 of Tetragonisca angustula. Classification (NCBI taxonomy): domain Eukaryota; kingdom Metazoa; phylum Arthropoda; class Insecta; order Hymenoptera; family Apidae; genus Tetragonisca; species Tetragonisca angustula. The sequence continues at coordinate 438,824 of JAWNGG020000102.1, read as the reverse complement.
TAAACTGAAAGCGCTTTGACGCAAGAATGACAAGTTTAATAATGAGCACGCTACGATGTAAATAACGTCATTATGAGCAACAGTAGTGCCAGATCAGAGCAAGTAAATAAATAACTGAAAGTCTTGCTGTTGTTAAAGTTTTCAGTGCTTTCTACTAGAAATAAATAAATAAATGAAAACAACAGATGAATGATCGACGAGTGTAGTTGGTAATTTTTCTCATTTATTATATATATATATTTTTAGTAAACTAGATGCTTTTACATCTCTTGGGTGATCGAGGATTCTAAAAATCCAAGGAATTCGTCCAGTGTGCAAAGACTGTAATGAAAAGTTCTGAAGAATTAAAGAAGTTGAAGACAAATGGTCAAAGATCAATTCAATTCGAGATAACTGATGTAACTTTCGAGGTTGTCATTCTTCAAATTAATAATAAGAAATTATTTGAAATCGAACAATCTCAAAATTTGAAAATCAGAGGAGACGAAATTTTCGAAAGGAACAATGTTGAAAGATTGTTCCTCTAAAATTTGATAAAAAGAAATAGACGCAGTCTGAAGGTAATAGATCGAAAGTAGGACGATAGTGAAAGCGATAAATATATCATAACCACGTCAGTGTCGAATTGAACTGACAACGAGCCCGTTTAAAGAGTGTACTGTTCGCAAAACTCGAGAGAACTTAAAAACGTTATTGGCGTTTCCCCTTTTACGGCTTATATTTCCGTGAACTGTACCATCATCGAGTTTGAATAGGTTTTCAACTAAAGTTACTGTTCGTAATATCGTGTTGCGCTATCGTATTTGATTATTTGCTCTGTTGGTGATCTTTAAATTCTCTTTAAGCGCCGAATAGAAGCAGTGCGAATACATATTTTTACAATTTAAAAACGACGTGCTGAAACAACAAACAAACGGCAAAATGCTATTTTCAGAAGCTCAAGATTTGAATCACTTAACAAACAAATTATTTATATTGTTGAATAAAGTGACATTAATTATTAATTGATTTGTGATTTAAAAGTTTGTCAATTTGTTACGCAAATATATTGTACGTTGAAATCGGAGAAATATATTTTAGAAAAAAATCACAAGGAAATATGTTTATTTAAAAATATGAAAAGCACGTCTACCTGTGAGAAATACATAAGTTTCTATCGAGAAGTAACGTAACGAGATAATGTTATTTACAAGTGTCTGTCCAGTTTGTTACGACGTGACGAAAAATTTAAACACGATTTACTGTGACAAGCGGAACATTTAATGAAGGAAATATTATCACGAACAGCGATAATTAAAACGTACGCTAATGTATGCAGAAATAAAGTGCGGCCAACATGTTTCGAAAGAAAATATTACACGGAACGTAATACGCAACAAAAATGTAAAATAAATTATGTTAGCCAGGAGAAAGCCAAGTTAATTATAGAATAAAATAAACAACGAAATTCATCTCTCCGTTTTCATTTTACGTATAAAAGTAACTCAGTTTTCTTGCTTCCCCTTCGTTCCGCGAAGCGCCTTCAATTATTATATTCTTTTTTTTTTCGCAACAAGACACTAGCAGCATTCCTTAAAATTCACTCCCGTTATTACTTTTTCCCCTCGGCATTTTCTGAAAGAAGACGTTAAAACGTGAACTTCGTATTGTGAATACATCAAATTAACAATCTGTCGTCGTGGAAAATTCTATTTAGAATAAGGCTGAACGAAATTAATTGGTCTGGAGGAGCTGACATTGAACGAGGCAAAGTAAAATTTACGATACTTTCGCACTTTCTCTTTCTCGTACTTTCCTAATATTTTTGAAAACGAGAAGATGTTATTTCCACAACATAGACATGAATTTATAATTTTTATACGAAATGATTCTACGTGAGAAAGTAAACAGAAAATTTCTTCGTCTTATTTCCGAGAAAATCGAGTTGAAAAATTCAGGAAATATTTGTGGAAATGTATCAATGAATCTAAATTTTAAAATTTATTAGAACGAAGAAATTGTGCAAAGTATAGATTTGATCAATTAAAAAGCAGAGATACATTCGTTAGAATTCGTCAATTTGTCCTCAATTCGTCGAATCATGTTATGTATTTCAGCGGTATGTGTAATACAATAAAAGAAATGAATATTTTGCAGAGACCTGTTACCACTGTAACTGTATCACAATCAGTGGACAGAAGCAACAAACAGATACAAAATTTTTTCGAAAATGAGGAACAAGGCGAAAAGATTTTACGCCAAATTTTTCATTTATTTTTCCATGCATTGTCACCTTCACGCAGATTGTACTATTATTTGTATAATAATACCGTTGTGTGATAATGAAACAAAAATTACACGTTTGAAGCATCAAAGTTAGCGCTTCTCAATTTAATTGCACTCGAAAAGGAACATGTTTAAATAGAAAATCGCGCAAGCTCGCAAGCAGCGACTGAACGATCAAAATCGGTCGATATCTTTCGGCTTCGTTTTGCAAGCAGTGTAGTTAACTAATAATTTCCGGCGTCGATGATTGATAATGACGCTCGCACGTGAGCACCGTGACGATGCTATATCGATTTCCAATCGCAGCATTGGCGAGTTCCTCGGCGAAAATGTGCAAGCCTGGCCAATTTCCGCGCCGAATTCCGCGCGTCGTTCGCGATTTTCCCGCGACTACCGTCAATTTGCGTTCCTCATCTACTGCCACGAACTTTATAGAGTCAATTAATCCGGGAACAAAACACATGGTGCTTCCCTTTTGCAATACGAAAAACGTTCTTCGTGATACCGGTACGATTTGCTCGAACGTGGTGAAGTCAATACCTGATTTATTCATGCTCTGTGAGATTTGATTCAATTAGAATTAACGGTTCTTGCAAATTACGAATTTCCTTTCGACGACTTGTTAATTTTTGTGTACAAATTATATATAAATTTGGTATATAATTTTTATATATAACGTTTTATATATGTTAATTTTTATATTTAAACTATTTTAAATTTTTATATTATAACCTAGAAAGAAGAGGAAATCGTACGACAATTCGTTCGATCTTATTTTGAAGCTTCTTCGATGATGTTTTGTATCGTGTACCGGGTGGAACTTTCAAGGATATTTTTATTCTTGTTAAAATTGCCAAAATTTGAACATCTCTAGAGATATTGAACAAACTTTCTCGCGACTAGTACTGCCATGATCTTCAAGATTGAAGTCTCCCTTTTACAACGAGCCCCCTTGAAACTTGCTACACGATCTTTCCCCGCCATTTCATTAAATTTTGAATATCAGGATTGGCGAAATCTTAATATTTTTTGGATTTTATCTTGCATAACCCGAATGTTTAGAATTTAGTCAAATGGTTGGATGAATGGTGAATCTAGTCAAGAAACAAATTTTTCTAATACTTTTGACGTTTGAATTTTTACAATTTGAAAACTGCTCTTCAAAATAAACGACCAAGAGAATTGTTGCATGAGAATTGTTCTGTGTAGTTATAACAATTGAAATTATCGGCAGTTTCTCATTGCACTCATTCTCAACAATCTCTTTTCAATCTGGAGATTAAATTTTTGTCGTTTGTTCGAGTTAATGTTCAATTTTTCCAAAACAACGATATCATCTTTAATAGCAAGTGCGACTTATATCGAAATCTCCCATTGACAGTGTCTTAACACTCACATTTATATCAAAATAATTCAAAGGAGCGTACTTTAATTTTTCATTAAAATAACGATCCTCCTTCTTCTTTCTATATTCCTAATTATTATCGTAGTACTATATGTACTTATGGTTCTTTCCCTCTCGTTAAGTAACGAAAGAGAACCGATTCCTCGCAACAAATAAATAAATAATTTATTTCGTTACCAAAGTTAATGGTGGCTCTAACACCAGAATTTCTTTCACTAACTGTATCTTCGTGGCGACCAATTCCCAACAATTTCCCCACGATCCTCACGTCCTGGAGCAAATTGAGCTCGGGCCTGTTCGCGCGAATGTACGGTACATACACGAAGTGCACGAAAGCGACGAAACGCGTGGCACGCGGTTGCCAAGGCTTTTGTGTGTCGGGAACACGTTGCTACGATGGCGTCGAGTGCAGAACACGCAGTAATCAAATGCACCTTACAATTGAATTTCAGGCGGGAGAGGAAGAAAGCGATTCTCACACCTTAGCGGATAGAGGGAGAAGAAAATATGGGGAAAGGCGACAAAAGAGGTATCGCGCAGCGCAGCGACGGTGAGTATTTGTTTAATGTTAATTGAACAGCCGCAAGTTTCACTAATTCCACCATTGTAAAATTGTCGGCAATTGAATTGATCCACCGCACGAATACTTCACGAGATGCGTCAAATTTCATCGTGCAGCTCGAAAGTCGAATCCATCTACCTCACTTTTCACGAAATTCTCAATTTTAAAAACTCCTTGGAAACCGAGTCGATTCATTTTACTTTATCGCATGAAATTTTTGATATATAATGTAATATGTAATAAGTTCATATAATTCTCCGTATAAGTTTCATCGTGTAATGTGTGAATCTCTCAAGGGGCAAATTGAGTAACATTAATTTTTATTTTTATTTCACTTTATTTGATTTCATTGCGTAGGTGGAAGGGCAATTCAATTTTCTAAACAACAAATGAACCAACTTTTCACAAGTTCATTGAAAGGAAACGAGTAATGATGGATTTTAAGATAAATTTGAAAAACATGCTTTTGCAACTGCTGCTTTCCAATTTATGAAATTGACGAGTGTGGTTTCCGATCGACTCAAATGACAATTGACATTTGATGTATCAAAAGACGAAGGATTTCTTTCAGTTTATTGATTACAGACGAGACACGAATCATCTTGAAATTTAAGGTGTAATTTTTAAAAACAACACTTGTCATCTTTCTCCGCATTGAAAATTATGGAACTGTTCAATATTTCCGTGTTAAAATTTTCATACTCTGTAGATTTTACACAAACGTTTCTCTAACCACTATTTTCTGATCGTCAAAGTAAATAAATGAATATCAACAGCAGGATGATAAAAATAATCTTGAAACCAAAAATAAAATATTAAAAAATATTAAAAAGACGACGCTTGTCCTCCGACAAGCGTTGAAAATTATGATTTCATTTTAACACAATTTTTATGTCATGTAATCACTCACGATTGATCTTCCTTAATAGATTTTCGTAATAGAAACCTCTCGTCCAAAGTTCCGCAGTGAAATTACACCAAACCAATTTGAATTAATTTCGGTAGAATTTGACATGGATATAAATAATTGAACAAAACAGAGCGTGAAGTTATATGCAATAAATTAAGCAGACAATGACAAACGTCGCTAGTTTAACGTTGTACTTGTTACGTTAAAATGAATCGACGCAGAAATGCTCGAGACTAATTACTTTCATTATTTCACCTATATGAGCAACGCACAGATTGTTTCATTAATCGATATGCATACGATGAAGGTTCAACTTTTAATGACCTTTTTACCTCAACCATGAGATAAAGGTAAAGTCAACGATGCACAACAGGTGGTAGTCTTCGTCAATATTTCCAATAACACCATTTCTATTACAGTAATCAATAGTTTTACAATTTTTATATTTCAAATTCTTCTAAATTTTAGTTAAAATTTCGAAATTTTGCAGTTTTATTGTTTTATAACCCCCACTAATCTTAGGCAACAGTAAATACTGTAATTTTAGGGGTGTGCGAGAATCCGTAAATATCGAGTCGGGTCGGGTCGGGTTCCCGAAAATTTCGAGATTCCCGAAGGAATCGGGTTTCCCGCAAAAGTCGAGATTTCCGAAACTTTCGAGAACCTGGCTACCGTTTCTCGAACTACAATGCTGTATAGCAGCCTACAAATTATGTAACTACACAGTTCAATTTCTTCTGCCAGTGAAGTTACTGGAAACATGGATTCTAAGAATAGTGTGACCTGACATGATAAACGAACGTGTGATTGCGTATTTAGTACTTGGACATTATGTACGCTGTTGAGCAGTATCGCTGAGAAATTCGAGAAGCTCAGATGTATATTTCAAAATCTGTGTAAATTTAATAAAGATTAAAAATCTTTAAAAAAAAATGTCGAGTGATAGTGAGAATAAAATTATGGTAGCAGGAAGTAGTGCAGAGGATATCGTGTAAAGGAAGAAGGTAAAGAGAAGCTCTGTTTGGGAACATTTGACAACGAATGAAAGAAGAGCGGAGAGAAGATGACTCTAATTTCGTTTCAAGTTAAATAAACGTGTCTTTGTACAGAATGCGATCACAGTGAATTTACAAATACTAACTATCTTATAATTAACTAAAACTAAACGCACGCAACTTAAAACTAAGATGGACGCATCCCACGATGTCTGTGCGATATCCCTCGTCGTCCATCGGTGGCCCGCTGGGGGCCCAATAGTTTACTTATCAACTAATTGTTCCTACAGTTCAGTTTAGATCGTGAGATAAAGAATGGACAGAAATTTTCACGATCTAAACCGAGCTGTAGGTTGCGTAGTTCTCAGCTTGATATCGTTTTACAAACATTAAAGTGTGTAAAACTGCAATGTTTGTAAAAAGATATCAATTACCAGGTCTCACCACGAGGAGGTGACTACGCACGAGACCCGCCCGGGCCCTAATCCCAACCACCCTCCATTACATACAAATAACTCGGCATTCTTAAGGAATGCAGAGATTTTATTCTACTTGGCCCGGGGTTACGAACAAAGGAGACAGACGTTCAATAGTTCAATTTCAAAACTTAAGTCTAAATCTTAATTCTAAAGCGCATGTGTGAGATTGAACTATGGAGCTCTGTCTCCCGAACAACGATCGCGTTAACAATCATACATTACATACATTACGTACATTACATACGATCATACGTTACATACATTGCGTACAGTCATACATCACATACATTGCATACAATCATACATTACATACGAATGCAGGTCATACAATATGTCGCAATCATTCGTAGCCTTTCATACTAACCACACACTCGTCTAACATGAAAGTTACACAATAATTGTACAATAATTCGCAGCCCTAACAGCGCATTCTGTACCAAAGACGTGTTTATCGAACTTTGAACGAAAATCAGGAGAATGAAACTATCAACACGCTTCAATATCGTGCCGTACAGGGGATATAACGCGAAATGTAGCCACGATTTGTCAGTGTGCCAAATCGAGGTTCGAGCATTTAGAGGCAAGTAGTCTAGCGCAACCCCCAACGACACAGTGGGGTTCCGAAGAACCACTGGAGTCGGATTACAAAGGAACTAGACTACAAGAACCTGACCTCGTCCGTGCGAACGAGGCTGCAGTTCCCCGATTTGACACACTGACCATGAAATGTGGAAACTCTACTCTAGTTCAATGACGATAGAAACGAACGAAAGAGGAGAGCAGAGGGGAGATTCCTAATTTCGTCTCAAATTAAATAAACGTATCTTTGTACAGAATGCGCTCACAGTGAATTTACAGATATTAACTACCTTAAAATTAACTAAAACTAAACGCACGCAACTTAAAGCTAAGACGCACGCATCCCACGATGTCCCTGCGAGATCCCTCGTCGTCCCACGATATCCCTGTAGATCCCTCGTTGTCCCAGATGTTAATTATCTTATAATTGACTAAAACTAAACGCACGCAACTTAAAACTAAGACGCACGCATCCCACGATGTCCCTGCGAGATCCGTCGTCGTCCATCGGTGGCCCGCTGGGGGCCCAATAGTTTACTTATCAACTAATTGTCCCTACAGTTCAGTTTAGATAGAATGAACAGAAATTTTCACCATCTAAGCTGAACTGTAGGTTGCGTAGTTCTTAGCTTGATATCGTTTTACTAACATTAAAGTTTATCGTTTATCGTTTTACAATTTAGATAACGTTTGTAAAAACAATATCAATTACCAGGTCTCACCACGTGGAGGTGACTACGCACGGGTCTCATTATAATGTATTGTAAATCAGTACTGTTTCGTATATTTCTCACGTAGGTCGCAACTTGTATTGAATTTGAGTAATTTGTTAGAAAGAGGAATGGCATTCGTAAAATAAGGCATAATTGTTTGATCGATCTAATGACTAATTTAAGATATTGAAGAAATATTCTTGTTCGAGTAATTAATGGTAAAGGACTAAATTATATTCCAAATTGTAGATTCAAAGAGAAATTCTGAAAGTATCAAATAATATATAAATAGCAATAGTATTGTTAGACTAATATTATCTGTGTATATGCAGAGATATAACGTATATCACGGTAATTGTTAATGAATGGTAACTAATAAAGTATATCTTGTACGACTGAACTCGTATTCAGGTTCAAATAACCACAGTCAAGTATTAACCCATCACCAAAGAAACCAAACCATGTAACTTATCAATCGTTGATGTCAGAATTGTAGATCAAAGTTTGGTTGCAGACGTGTTATTGAAAACTCACTTCTAAATTTTAGTCGATGTGCACACGACGAAAGTTGGATCGATAATGAGCCTCATTGCCACTCAAGGTTACTTTTATGTTTCAGTCGTCAGTGATCAGGGACAATTGATAATTTTTTTCAAACTTCTAAAATTTTGTCGATGTGTACACAACGGAAGTTTAATTGGTAACGAGGCTCCACTCAAGGTTAATATATATTTCCGTCGTCAGTGATTCAGAACAGTTGACAATTTTTTTCAAACTTCTAAATTTGGTCGATGTGCCCACGATAAAAATTCAATTTGTAACGAGCTCTTGTCCCCGAATCGATTGGCATTAATCTGATCTTTCAGTCGTCAATGATGCGATACAGATAATGAAATTTTCTTAGAAATGTATCAGTGACTCGATTACTACAAATGATCAATTAAAAATTTTAAATAGAACTTAGAAATGTTATAGAAGAGAATTTGTTGTTTAGTTGTTACAAATAAATTATTAGAAATATTAGATAATATTTAAACAATTAGAATATTCAGATATATTATTTGAAACTCACTCCTAAAGTTTGGTCGATGTGCACACGACGGAAGTTCAATTGATAATGAGTCTCCGTACCGCTGAAGGTTAATCTAATGTTCCGATCATCAGTGATCCGGAACTGTTGATAATTTTTTTTTTCCAAACAGTATTTTTCTATTACACTAATCAATAGTTTTTAGATTTCTATCGCAAGGTTACACTTTCATAAATATATTACAAGGTCAAATGTAATAATTTATCAAATTTTTGTAAAATCTATAATTGGCTAAAGCTAAATTTACACTTTCACGATATTACTTTGTAAGTTTTAACTGCATTGATGTATATTAAATAGAAATTTATGTAGAGAAAAGTTATGTAGTCAAAAATCGAGTTATGCAGTGATCGTCGTTTCAGAGTAATCGCGCAACATATAAAAATTTTCACTCGTTTATTGTTTCAAATTGCAAGAAATATATATTATGTAACTATGTTTTCCGTTATTGTAAATAATATAATTTAATTATTATAAATGAATTGTTCAAACTATGAAATAATGGTTGAAAGTTCAATCACTTGAATTGTTAGAAATAAATAGTTAATTTGTTAATTAATATACAGAAATATCATCGAAATGCATTATTTTACAATTTGAAACAATTAAATTATTTTATTTCTACAATATTTCTAGACACTATTTTATAATTTTCACAATTTTTATATTACGATCAAACAATTAAATTAATTATTTGTTTCAATAAGTCAACGTCATTTCTCTTAGGTACATTGTGCAAGATTCTTATAAATTATTAGTTAAATATTTTAAATAACACTTAAAAATGTTACAGAAGAGAATTTATTGTTTAATTGTTGCAAATAAATTAGTGGATATACAGGTAATGTTTAAACAATTAGAATATTCAGAAATATTATTTAAAAATTCACTTCGAATAGTTTAGAAAGAAATAATTTAGTGCACCTGATAATGCACTACATCTTTTATAATTTCAACTACTACAGAATCTTCAATATATTTTCAACTGGAAACTTTATGTAATATAGAATTCGTAAAACAATTGTTAATATGTAATTATTGTAGCTATGTGTTTACATATATAAAATAATTTTTTCATAGAAATTTAAATTTCCATCATGGGAAACATCAATTAAATTTTTTAGATACGTAAATTATTAATAATAAATCAAGTGGAAATAAGTATAAAACTTTAATGTAATTAAATCAATATTTAATATTTAGTATAATTAATTACAATTAAATAATATTATCGAAAGCTGATCAAAAGTAAAAACAATTTCGACATCGTGATAAAAGACAAAGAATTTATTATTTATTACGAGTGGATTATGTGCATTGCACAGTATCAGCTAGCAACAGATTTCATTTGTAAAGAGAAGTGACTAGCAGCAAACAAGCGAGAAATCTGCCATTGCAAAAGTTTCATGTCGTGCATGTCAGAAACATTTGTTGTAGCTCCGATTCGATGTTATCTCTGTTAATGAATGCAAAGTTAGTCTATGTAAGTACGATCTATGTACGTTTCTTTATACCTACATTCACATCGTGCATCGTCTTTTACATAATGTCGGTGGTTCGTTTGAATTTCAAACTGTAGAGCGATTCGTTCCTTACGTGCATTAGGCGACACCGTTAAAAGCACGCTGTTTTCCTGAAAAATGTGCATACAATACTTGGGAAATTATACAACGTGAAGATATTCGATAAAATTGCAGAAAGTTTCGAGTACTTTCAGCATGCAGCGCTCGAAAGTTTCATGATACTTTTTTTTATCTCAGATATTTCATATTTTTATCGTAGGTAGTAAAATTTTTCAGCTGCACGTTTAGGTATTTCGTAATACTGTTATGTACATATTATATATTATTGTATTATATTTTATATTATATAAAATAATATAATAATATATGATATTATTGTATTATATTGTATTTATAATGTATTTAATATAAATAATATTTACAAATACATTATATTGTATTTATAACATAAATAACATATAATATTATTGTATTATATTTTATAATACAATTTATTGATTTACAGGTTCTTTGTTTTGTGATTATTTAATTTCATATTAAAAATTGAACGTACTATTTAGTCTTTTCAATTTTGTGGAAAATATAGTACTTGAACACGTATAATAAATATATTCAATACACTGCACTGCCTAATATATTGTCCTTGAGAAATTTATAACAGAGGAAGACTAATTTAACGAATCATTAAATAAATTTAAAGTAAATAAATATAGAATATTTAGAGATCGTTCTCATAAATTAAAATTAGCAGCCAAATAATAATTTCTATAATACTATAATTTCAAATATATTTGAACTAACTAGGTTCGGTAATCAATGCATAAAGAATATAAAAATATTTTATAAATACAAGCAACACGCATAAACGAAAAGTTTACTTATTATTACCAGCTCCGTCTCGCAACGTTGGAAGTGAATTTATGAAAATATATTTAAATGTATATCCGGCTTCTTTAACATTGTTGCAAGGGGCAAAGTAAGTTTCGAATAAAGTAGCTTTGTGTTGTCAGCCGGGAATATTATTTGAATATTCATAAGAAGATCCAAAGTTACCTAAATTTCGACTTTGGAATTATTGGCAACGGCCAGTACGAAGTTGAAAGTAAGAAAAGTAAGAAGGTTGACGCAAGGACAAATTTGTTTATTGCTACTTTACAACTTGCGAGAGTTTCAATCGGCGAGATTCATCTTCGAGGCATAAATCTTCGTCTTTAAATTTTGAGTAGGAAACTTTCACGTGCAACGCAAATTTTGAGCAGTTCGTAAATCCCCTTGTTGAAACTTACGAAGCATATATAGTTGTAAATATACTATACTATTAATAACTGATTAGTAATTTCTGAAACCTATTATTTTAAATATTATTAAATTATTATTATTTTTACGCTATGTTGCACGAAAAGTAGTAGCGTCAACGTTTCAGAATTCTTTTGATTAATATTCGACTAATTTCGATAAAATTCACTTTGAAAGTTATAAAATTTCGTTTCAACTCGTCGTAAAATTTATTAGTAGTAGAATTTACCAATAATTATTAAACATGTCTTTCAAAGGAACAAAATAATAAATATTATAGACGAGACTGTCAGTTTAGTTTCTAGTTTGATCCGTTAAATCCTAAAAACTGCTTGTTAAACAGAAAATTTTCTCTAAATCAGTATATTTCATTTAAAATTATTATTATTAAATTTTATTTATAATTCTCGAAAGGCTTTTAATAAATAACTGAATGAAAAGGAATAAACTGAATTTCAATTGACGTCGAAACGTTCCCACATTTTTTTCATTCTCTCCCCCTTTCACGGGAACGAACGACGCTAAAACCATTGTGAACGGCTCCACACACGGTTGCACGTGGAAATTTGTTGACTACAACGCTGTCTCCCGTGGATTCTAATATCCAGGCACGATAAAGCATTCAACCGGCTGAAATTAAATTATGAGAATCCCAGAAGCGAAGTTGCTTGCATCGAGGGAAATTGTTTGAGACAAGGGGAACTAAACCGCGTGTAATACTCGTGGGCACGGGACTTTTAATCAATCGGGACTCTGCGATCTATTAAATTTTTAATTGAACTCTAATCGCGTCGGCCAATGGGCGGAAGCACGCGGCAATTAAACAATTCTTTCTCGATTTGAGAAACATCACACCGCCCAGGAACAAAGGGGAAACGCAATATGAAATACCCGTCTGGTTTTCTTTTCCATTAAATTCTTCTTTGCACGGAGAATGACGCCGGCGATTTGTTGAGAATTAAATGGAAATGGAAGAGGTAATTTGTATCTTCTGTGTTTAGTTGTTGAAAAGTGTTGTTGAATATTTTAAAGAAATAATAAAATTGTAAATCAATATCGAAATAATAAGTGGTAAATTAATATTACAATGATAATAAATTAATAGTACGTTACATGATATTAATGTTGCTAATCAAACTAATGAGTGTAGTTTAATAGTTTCAGACTTTTTATTTCTCTACTGAAACATATTCAAACGATACTGATGCCGTTCAAACAATTTGTTGACGTTTCCAATATTAGGCTATTGGTCTCTAATAATTTTGTTGTTAATCTCCATTTATCTCGTTTGTAATAATTTATAATTATTAATGACCTATACCGTATATATTTATGCGTTATAAGTTATATGTATTACAAATAATATGTATTTAAATAATTGTATGTTATTAATAAATTATTTACCGTGGCACGTTGCAATCTCATCCTATTCAAATTGCGCTCTATCGATTACAATGGAAATTTAATTAAACACGATTCGACTTTCCGATCGTGATTATCAATTTCAAACATTTCGCGAATTCGTCCGAGAATTTTCATTTCGTCAAATGTCCTAATTAACAGAATCAAAAGTGTCCAAATATTTTCGAATCTCGAGCCTGTTGCACGATGTCAAAAGAGAAAACTACCGATAAAAGAAAAAGTACACCAGTATGAAGACACGTTCATTTTTCTTGAAATTTCGTCAGAATGAATATCGAACGTCACAGAGAAATATTATAACGTGGTGCGAAAACACTTCAAAGATAAAGGGCGCGGCCGCGAAATTGTAAGCCTCTCCCCCCTACATCATATTTTTCAAATTAAGTTTCGATTGCAGCGGCGTAAACGCGGCCACTCATTTACCGAGCCGCGGTGGTTTCTCTTTTGCCAGGGGAATGTTCTCGTGTTTTTCGCGTGGCTTCGTCCCTGAGAACAACGCGAAACGTTATTGCGCTCGCGAGAATTACTCACGCGTGTTATAACGCGTCGAATTACGAGAAAATTTTCGCGTGGTAGGAAAGAACACTGCCGCGTTAACTCGGGAAAACGTGTCTGCGATTTTCGCTTAAATCAAACCGCGGCTGCACAAAACTGGTATATTACGAGAAAGCCGTAAGAAGATGACTCTCATTATATTGTTATTTAATTGTTACAGTCTTGTAAAAAGAAGTCGCACAGTAAACCAGAGTTCATTTTAAAGTTCAAAGTTCTCTCCGTTTGAAATGCATTTCTTTCGTTTTTATTCTAAAATATTTTCACATCATGTGGCTGATACTTTTCTTCTTGAAAAATGCTAGAAATATGTCATAGTATGTCATAGTATGTATGTCTTTTTTTTTTATAGAAAAAGGATAAAAATGTGGAAGTTGCATAAAAGTCCATTACGTCGTCTGAGTATACTAAAGATCCATTTTTTTTTATTGCACATGTTCGTTCTTTTAATTCATATTATATTTATCCGATCAATTTGATTTGGATTATCGGTTCAGACTCTCAAAGAACTTAACATGCAATCAGTATCAGCTGAGGATCACATCAAACCGTTAATAGTTTGTATTTTACACTCCAATAATTTTGTTGTATAAATGTGGTATTATCAAATACTAAATGTTGCTAAATTTTGTAAATTGGGTGTAATTTATTGAGTGTTTCAGCACTCTGTCAAATCAAACATTATATTTTAGTAACGAATTGTAATAAAATGTTAACGAAACGATAAGACCCTATAGAATTTTATGTCAAATTATATTTCTATTTAACTTGGATTTTAAATCAATATTCAACCGAGAGGATTATTGTATAGAAATTTATTGGGATATTAATCTTTTTACAAAAATTTCATTCAGAGAGAAGTTATCATTTTTTAATAATTTTCCAATAGTTGTTATTTTTTGACAGTTATAATATTTTCTGATGGTTATAATTTTCTAAAAGTTGTTACAATATTTTCTGATAGTTATTATTTTCCAAACAATAAGATATAAAAAATAACAAATGATAAAAACCTAAATTCTAAATTCATCGGACCAAAAACATAAATAAATAAATTCTAAATAAATAATGAAAACCAAATAATAAATTCTAAATAACAAAAACCTAAAACTAAAACCTGACAAGCAAATTCGAAATAATAAGAACCTGGAACGCGTGCATAATTTACGCACGCGGTCTAATGATTACTAATCGTTACTTTTCCTACTGTGTAAATTCTTAACAGAACCTGGCTCAACCACAACCGAAAATTGCAACCGCCGAAACGGTGGTAGCTAATCTTCACACTGATAAATAATGACGAAGCACGAGGCGGTTTTCGTCGCGCGATTCCCTGCGATCCTGCTGACGTGTATCAGCGGTTTGTACGTCGCCACCGATCTTATCCCGGGTAACGTACGTGTTCTGGTATGTACGCGGAGCAAATTGAATCGTCGTAGGAACAGACGACGAAAGGGTCGTCTGCATGTTTGCAGCCAGTGCTCGTCCGTCATTTCCTGCTGCTCTCTCTCCGTCTGTTTGCCAGTCCCTATTTACAGCAATCGGTCCGATTTCTCGCGGCAGCTCGCGTCGTCGCGGGCAAAGTTGATCCTGTGGATCGCGTGCACACAACGGCGAACAATATTGCCAGCGTGAGCGGGTCCGGGTTTCTGGAGATTTTCACGCCGATTCGTCGCGTTTCCGATTTGATTTCGCGTGTTGGGCGTTTCACGCGGCGACGAGCAAAGTCACCCGCCGGAAATCGACGGGCGAGAGGTGGAATTTTCGGTCGCCGCCCTGGCAAACGCAGGGATTATTGTCGTTCCAGTAATTCCCAGACGAAAATTGTATAACAAATATATTAGCACAGTTTTCTTCTCCTCTCTCGAAACTTTAATCGAATAATTAATTAGAATTTTGTGAACCATCGAACGAAAACGAGAACACTATCAATCACGTTTCGAGAATTGAAGGAAATTTGAAATTTCTCTAGGAGGTACATACGTTCGAAAGAAAGAAATATTTTTCGGCTGAAGAAATAGTGAATTTGTAACTGAAAAATACTTCTCTTGAATTGCTTCAAAGTACATTGTGGAAATACTTTGTTTTACCAATAAATGAAACGATAATTTTCTCGAAATTTTCGCTTCGTTGGAATTCATTCTACACGCAGGCTTATTAAATTGCACATATAACTTGACGTAGAATCATATCTGGCGGACAACAGAGAGAGAATTGAATTGTTCAGTCTCTTAAAAATTCTCTGCACGTGTTAAATTGATCGAGGAGAGAAGTATGGTAATTAGCACTTAAGAGTCTGTTCTTTTTGTCCGTGATTTTGTCGCGAATGTAAATGCCAGAAACTTATCCCTTTGGACTTATCCCTCATCGTTCCAGGGCGAGACAAGAGAAAATCTTAATCCAACGAAGGCACGGCCTGCGCTCAATAGACGCTCTATGAGTGCTACTGAACCATATAAACAGGCAAACACCGTCTTTGTAGACTCCTAGCCTCGCTCGTTTCGTTTTAACGACGAAAACCTTCTGGCATATATTCCAGTTTATTAGAAATTTCAATTTCATCTCTTAATTAACGGGTAACATTTATATGGTACTTTATAAACAATTTATTCAACACAGCTTTCTGCAAAACCACTTCAGATTTCGTTTACTCGAGATTTACGTGGCATTTGATAAAAAATGTAAAAAAAATCTTTGATAATAATTTAATTTAATGAATTGGCCACGTCAATCTCGAAATAAACTTTTAATACGCAGTCATAAATTTCCTGCGATAAAGAATTTTGATAAAAAATAAATTCATGGTTTTCATCGAGCTCTGTGTGTTCGTAAAAAGAGATAAACTTGATTTTTATTGAGCCAATAATCTGTCTTCTGCTTTGAACGTGATATCCGACTGCGAGTTCAAAGATATCATTCTCTGACGTAAATAGTTAAGATATCGAGACGTGTGAATGACTGAAGTTCTAAGAAACCAATGTAAATCCATTTATCCTTGGAAATGCATACGCCGCAAGTAGTATAACGGCGAAAAGAACGGTGACTCAGCGTCTGCCACTGACCGTACCACTTCTACTGCAGCACGCGTTGGGATAGATCAGTACGGTGTAGTACGAGTAAGAGGTTGCCGGAGCAAGAAGCAGAGATAATATAGAGTATTGGGAATTACGTCTCGCTCTAAGTGGCTGTATCTCGACAGTGAAAAGTCATATCTACGCGAAATAAAATCCAATTTGAAAAGGAAGGGTGAATAATGCGTCACGACGTATCACAATAGCAAATTCTGTTCTACAAACTGTGCAGACTTCCGAAATTATACCGATATCGGAAATAATAATTTACTTTTCGAACGAGGCGTTGTAATTTGTTTGAATAAATTCTTCCCGAGCAATTCTAATTGAATAACTTGAAAAATAAATTAATTGGAAATTAATAATTGATTTGGTGAACGAGGTGTCGTGATTCGTATAATTTAGTAAGCTTCTTATTAATTTATTTCTCAAACAGTTACTGTTCTCAAATAATCATATTGTAATGTTAATTTATATAATTTATAATTCCATTATAATATACTGTAATTATGATTACATTGTTGTTTAAATTATTGTTAATTGTATTAAGTTTGACAAATAATGACAATTCATTTGAAGCATGATAATTTAAAATAATTCCACCCTCAAATAAATTTACCTGTCGCGTTACTTGAAATAATCATCTCAACCTTATTTCGTTTCAAATGGAAAATCCTGATTCTAATTCATTGGTGATATTCAAAGAAACGATATGCAACCGTGATATAACACACAAATACGCAACAGATGGTTATTCATCACGAACGAAACCAATCACGATAGAAGAAGCAAAGCTAACTGAGTCGGTCAAAAGTGTGAAACTATGGTCTACTGTGACTTCTTGCCCCGTTGTGTCGAATGAATTACGATGGCAAGGCTTGGTGGGGTTGGAGCGTGGAGCGATGAAAGAGGGTGGAAAGATACGCAGAAGAAATTGCAGCTCGAGAGTGACACAGAAAAAAAAGACAATAGCTGGGAGAATCGTTGAAGCAGAAGGCATCCATACTTATCTTGAGAGTAGACGTTCCTTTTTCGAGTGAGATTGCACGTTATTATCGATCTGTAGTTGGATCTGTTCTTTTCATCCCGTGTGACGTGTGGAAATACATGTACACGACGTGAAAAATACGTAGAGACGACTATTTCATGCTCTTGGATAATTGTAATTACTCTTGTAGCGATTCATTGTACGGATACTTGATTTCTGAGATATTTGATTTAGTACGGAGAAACATTTCAGCACGCAGATATTGAAGTGCTAAAATCATCTTGAATTACTCTCAATGCCTCTCAAATTTTATTAACAGACGAATGAAACTTCGTTTTGTCACATTACGTTTTAAAACAACGATTACGTTCTTTTAAATCTCAGAAACGTAACAAAGCATATATTTTAAAGTACAGAATTAGGACTTTCATTCGAGATAAAAGTAAGAGGCGAGAGGGTTAACTACTGCTACGGCTAAATTTATCTGGAAACAAAGCGATTTCAAATAAATCCTATTATCTCGTTCGATTGTTCTCAATTTGATTGAATTCTATTATTCAATCTTCTTAGTTACTTGATTTTAACTCACGGCCACTTTGCGTTTTGCACGAGAGAATGTAAAATAAAATTAAGCACTTCCGTAATTGACTAAGTCGAAACGATCTAGTAGTCTCTTGTGATTAATCCAAATTAAAATTTAAAAGATCCTTCGAGACACGAAAATTGTCGGAGAACTCGAGGAAAGAGTTGCAAGGTACAGAAATTGTAACGAACGACCAGGGGACACGGCGTAATGGAGGAACGTAGAGAAACGTAGGTGAACCGAGGTTGAACGTTCACCGAGGATAGACAAGGAACGATGGACAACGGCCCCGTGGGGATTCCCGGGACAGACGATTCGCCTAGACGCACCTGTCTCTTGTCGATCCGTTATTGGGATTTCTGCACGCGCAAAAGCCTCCGGAGAACGTCGCAGACCTCTGCCTTCTGTGAATTATTTGAAATTCTCCGAGGGTCGAATTTAATCACATCCGATCGCGCGTCTTAATAATAATAATGAAAAAACAGCCGCGGCGGAATGTCGGGACATTTTTATGTTTAAATGACTTCGCTTATTTTCCCCCGTCGGATCGGTCGCTTTGAAGAATTAAACATTTGTTCTGCGTTATTTTTATAGAACGTAGTAAATTCAGTTGTAAAAGTCTGTAGGAATATAAAGTTTCTTGCGTTCGTTGCAACGAAGATAAAAATTTAATTATTCGACGAAGAATTTTCTACTAGAGAGGAATTATTTATTCTTAAAATTATTATATCTTTTATATTATTTATATATTATTTTTATATTATTGTATATTTTATATTATTTGTATATTCTTAAAATTATTATATTATTTATTCTTGAAATTAATTAATTAAGCTATCCCCATGCGTGTCAATTTTGCCAATTATTTTTAACAAGGAAAATGCGATTAACACAGTCTTGCAATACGTGAAATTTCGTTTTTCCTATAATATAAATAAAAATTTAATTATTCGATTCGGAATAGATATTTATTCATAGCTTTTGACATACGTGGCATCAAGATATTGAAATTAACATGGTTACAATGCGTGAAATTTATATTATATTATAATTACCCGATAAAGTTTCTACTTGAAAGAAAAATATTTATTCTTGATGGAAATTCTATTAAGAGTCCTTCATTTTTATAGCGAATAATATAAACGTTATTTTTCTCGGAGTGAAATTTCGTTACGGAAGGTCGATCTTTGACTGACGCGACAACGCGATTGACACGATTGGCAATCGATGTAATATACAAAGCAGCGCAGCAGTTGGTTGGTCAGCTCGGTGAAAGGCTCGTTTGCTTTGGCTTGTAACAAATCGATGTCTATTAGGAAGTCGAACTATAGTTGCAAGCAGTCACGTTGCTTTTGACCGCTATTATGCAATACCCTTATATACGTGTACGTGTTCGTTGCGATATTTGTTCAGTAGTTGCTATGGCACTGCGATTGAAATGCACTGAAAATTAGATTCGTTATAGAGAATCGTATAAATACCTCTGATCTTACGTTGATAGACTTGATTTTATCTCAATGGCGTCGCAATTAACGACATACGGAATAGCTAGTACATTGAATCAAAACTCGAAGGTTCAACCTCTTGCGCTGGAATGACGCACGTTGAGAATTTTTTTGCTCCAAAATTGCAAAATTTCCTCAGTTTTAAGTATACTTAAGTATAACCCAAGCAAAACAAACAATAAATTTATTACTAGTCTAATATTAATTTCTATCCAGTGGTATCGTACCCGGCGTGTTCAAAAAAGAAAGCGACGTATTATTGTATACGGTTTTTGGTCGCTCGTTATGGTCCGCAATTAGTTGCCAGCGCAAGGGGTCGAAGCACATTTATAAATTTAAAATTGCGATAGACGAGAACAAATAACTATTCATTAAAATTATTTATTAATTATTGATATTAGTAAAGTTTTCGAATACTGGCCAGTCGGTTTTATTTAATTACGAAAACTAAAACTGTGCGCGTCGATTACTTAACTTTCTATCTTCGTCAGGTGAAACACATATATTTGATAATAATTCACAAATTCTGTTGGCGATAGTACTGTTCTCGTTGTGTAGAATACACGGCCATCCGATAAAACGATCCGATTCCAAAAACACCGAAACTGCACAACGATGATAATCAAGGCTGCCAACTGTTTATCGCGCGATAACAGAATCGCAGCGCATTCCCCACAATTCGATCATCTCCGCAATTAAACGTCATTCCGAACGAATGAGCCGATACACTCGCGAAAAACAACGAAACGCCGCGATCAACGCATCTCGGACCAATTGTTCGAAACGATGATCAAACAGCCTAACGAGTCGGGACTAGAGGAGAAAATAGATTGTGCAAGATGCTCGCCTGAATTATCGCTCTCTCGCTGTTGTCGCGAGGCAAGATGCTGACGTTTGAAGGGTTTTTTTCGATGCCTAACAACAATGCAGTTGATTGGACAGGAAGCGTTTGCAGGTCCTTCGCCGATGAATGTCCTCGTTATCGAGCGTGGCCATTACGAGCGGGGAAAGAAAACGACAGGCAGGCAAATGCAAATGCCGGAAGTTAGCCGGACACGGTGGCGATTTTCGTCGCCACTGTGGACACTTTAACTTTTTCTCTTCTTTCTCTTTTTCTCGTTTTCTCTCGCAAGCGTTGCAACGAAAGAAATTTCTTTCTGTTTCACGACGACTGGTAAATCGCATTATATCCCTTTCGATGGAAATGGTTTCCTTCAAGCCGAGGCGGAAGTCGAGGAAATTTTCGGCGAGGGGCTCCCGCTTTTTAATTGTGCCACGCGATTGCGCAGTGACGTTTCGCGGCCAATTAAGTTTGCGTAGAAATATTTTCAATTTAGAAATTTAGCTTTTATTTTCGATGATATAACTCGAATATTTAATCAAATTATTTTAATAGTGAAATTGTAGATGATCAAAGTGCAACACAGGAATACACACACACACACATAACTTGCATTTTTGTATTGCTATGTATTAAATAATACTATAAAAAAATCATATTCCAAAAAAAGTGATGATTATCGACCACGCTGGTAATCATTACCATTATCATTAAAAACAAAAAGAGATTTCACGGTCAAAACATTCTGATGTTAATTCTGAAATGACACAAAAATTAAGAATTATCTTCTATACTTTTCCCATGTTAATCTTTGCTTTGTCTTCGTAATCACATATATTACACCCATGACTATGGATTGCCATGGGGCCTTTGTACAATTTCAAGTTTCTATGAACACGATTAAACAAACGTATTCTGACTACATTTATTCAAATTTACTCAAACGAGCTTTCTCCATTTTTCGTATATTTTTACATCTCGAAATATCGAATACAGAGCGCCTGCAAAAAAAGCTACATTTCTTTGATCGTGTTTTCACATCCCCTGAAATTTAACTATGAAGCGCATGAAAATTTCACAGCGTAAGTTCGTTGTACGTTGTAAAATTTAAAGACCAGCCACAAAGTTTATGATTACTAATTCGTCGAAATTGAAACATTGAACTCGGAGCAGGAGAGATCATCACTCTCTTGGCCACTGTGGCGCGATGACTTGACGAGGAGTGGCTGGGTGGCTGATTCTAACGAGTTTCGGTAATTTCGTGAAAACAGCGCCGTCGCTCGATGCGCCGTGGTCTCTATGCAAATACGGTAATTATACCGCAGAGGGATACGTCTATGAACTGTGCGGTTATCGTTGCGGAGTATTGCTCCGCAATTAGTATGTCAGAAACGCGAGGCGCTGGATGAAACGAGATATCCAACTCCAGACATTGGTTTATCGAGCGAATACGACGAACTTCAGCTGGTGACGAGATTAGATCATGCCGGTGAACTTCGTCGTTTGTGGAACGTCGCAATCGGGAATTTTTGCGGTGTTCGCTCTGGCCAGTTTCAGAGGGTAACGAGTTCCCGGAGGAATCTCGGAATTTCAGATCTTTCCCGACGACTTTAAACCCAATCCATAGAACTGAGAATTTAGAAGCAACAAATCTTTCGAGTGTAAGAGAAACTATGAAGCTGTTATTTCCGGTACACGAGGAAATCCTTATTTTGCGAGTTAAAATTTCTCTTGAAACATTCGAAAGAAACTCGAAGATGATAATTCGAGAGTCACGGTTACTTAAATTTGAAGAGAGTAGAAATATGGGAAAATTTTAAGTTGAAAAATTAAATAGCAACACTGATGAATATTGTCAAGTTTGTTTCTCGAACGTTCGAACATTATATTATGCAAAACGAGTGTCTGTTAATAACAGATGATTGTTTAATTATAACATTATTCGAATAATACACGTTCGGATTCTTCTTCCTTCTTCATTTATAAAAAATACATTATTTATAAAAAGCGTGGAATACACTAAAGATGATAAAATTAAGTACATCGAAGACCAAATATTATAAACTATTATAATAATATTTTAATAATATCTTATATATTAACGTATTATACTATATATTACACTAATATAATATGCTAATATATATATACTGTTATAAATTTTAATAATATCTTATATAGTAACGTATTATACTATATATTACACTAATATAATATACTAACATATACTATTGTAAATTTTAATAATATCTTATATGTTAATATATTTTTTCTTACTTTCTGATATATTTTAATAATATTTTAACAAACTATTAATAATTTCAATAATGAAACGTAACGATCCGAAGTGAATGTTACATTTCGCTAAATATTATTAAAATTCAAAATACATTTAAAGTATTTCCGTATCGAATATAACTTTACAATCACGTTACTGTATTCCACAATTTCTGACAAATAATGTTTGGCAAAAGAAGAGAGTTTGACGTGAAGAGATACAACGCGACGAGGAAGAGAAGAGAACAGCAGGATTAATGAATATTATAAAAGAGGATTAAAGCACTCGTCGTACTTCGATCAAAGTGATTAATTAAACCCTGAACACGCTCGAACGAGTCGGAGGAAGATCGTAATCAGGATGTGACAAGTCTACCAAAAACGGGGAACGAAATTACGAATTGAACAGAAATCGGTTATCCGGGGGGACGATCACGTTCAGGTTGGTTTTAGGAAGGGTGGGGGCGGGTCAGACGGACAGAAGCAGAAACAAATTCTTCTTTTTGAGGTGCTGGTCACGTCGCTTTTCAACAGGCAATGCCCATTTCGTGTCCGATAAGGTGTGGGATTATTCTACTCGCTCGAACGGAGACGAGGAATTTCAAGAATTTTCGCCACGCCGAGCATCTATCCGCGAGCACTTTCACGCTTTTCTATTAAGCAGGAAAATAGTCGCCTCTTAGAGCTGCCGTTTTCATTCAATACAGGCACGAGAGGGAAATATTTTTATCACGATGTTTGCACACACTTACGCAAAGTGAAGTCGTCGTTGCACGATTTCAGCGCGTGCAACAAGTGTCTCGATTCGAAATAAATTTCAAGTTTGGTCCTTAGAAATCTAAATGTAATTCCGTTTCAACTTTCGTTCAATTTTAATTTTAATTGAGTCCCAGTCTTTGGAAATTACAGATCTTACATTCATTCTAACTTTGTTCAATCTCGATTTTATTTTAGTTCTTAGAAATATGAATGTGATTTCATTTTAACAGGAGCAGAGTTACAAGTAGATTTTTAAATAAAAAAAGAAATCATTATTCTCGTGAGATTAACGATTCAAGTAGTACAATATATTCTACACGTCTATCGTGCAGTAATTCCGCATAACAATCTGTATTATGTTGATAAAAATGTCAATTACAATAAATTTCTTTTTTAAATAATCCTAAAGGTAGAATCAAATCGCATGAGATCAAATGAACACGATGGAAATTGAACGGAGCCACGTACAATACGACTGGAAACTTTTCGTTTAATGCACGTACCTGAAACTCTGCGCAATTGTAATAAGCAAAAGCATCCTCACGTTGATACAACATTTGTTGCTTAATTACCGATGTTACGAAACTTTTCACATCTCTCTCCAGAATACTATAAAAAAAGAGAGAATTATTGACAATCTCAAAGTACACTCTGATTAAATTAATTTCTGAGATCGAGTAGTCTGTACTCGAGCACTTTCAGCATTGAAAATTAAAATATCTTCAAAATTCTTACAAGAGTAAGTAATACTTACAAGAGTAAGTCAATTTAAGCGACACGTGAAATACGAATTGAAATTTGTGCTTTCACGGAACAAATTAATTTAATTATCTGAAATATTGCGAGTCACTTGTATTGTATGTACATGTAAGACGAGTCATATTTGATTTGACGAAGGGTCTTAAAATAAGAAGTTCAAGGTTGAGTTAGACATTCGCATTTATAAAGAATCATTACGTATAATATATTACAGAGTTAAACGTTAAATATATTACAGCGAGCTAAGAATCTCTCAAAATCTTCTCACCACTCCGAGCATGCGTTCTTACATATTTCTTTTTATTTTTTTATTTTTTTTCTGCAACGTGTCAAGTAGAAAAATATCTCATCGTTGCTGTCTAAAATAACGAATCAGAACGAGAAATACTAATGTTCGCGGGAAAAAATACTAATGTTGTAATCGACTAAAATATCCACTATCGTGTTCATAAAACATTCACAAAGTGTTCTCTATTACGTACTTTCTTCTTTGGGCGCACATACCGTGAAGAGCAAAAGAAAGAATAAGGAAAATCGTTGAAAACTGTTTGAATGTGCGGAAATACGTAAAGTATCCAAGTATTGAAGTAATTGCTATGATATTGAATGGCTGAAAAGAATCTCTTTACTTAGGTTCAATTTTTACTTAGCTCCGACTAGCTTAGCTAGAACTATCAAAGTAGCGTACATGAAAAATTTACAATTTACAGTGAGAAATCCTATTCTTCGGATTTCAAGTTCGAGAAATTTGAATTTTTCAAGAAATTCAGATTTTTTTTTTTTTTGAAAATTCTTTGAAACTTCAATTTCTCCGAATTGCCACTTGTCGATAGTTCCACTGTACTCACGAGAATTTAAACTTGCATAAACATTGGTCAAAAATAATTTTTAATATTCTGTCATTTCTGAAGTTACGCTCCTCTTATTTTTTCTTCGCTCTTCGCGTATACTCGTCGACATTCCCATCTCGAAAGAACTTTCGACTCCGTTCGCCGTAATACTCGATTACGTTACAGACATAAATACGTCCCTACGCTAAGAGCGAATTAAGAGCCTATCTATTATATCACATGTGAGAAAGCTGCAGTAATATAGCTTAACGATTACGTGCAAGAGAGAGAGAGAGAGAGAGAGAAAGTTAATAATTCCACGTTCGTTAAACGCGAAGCCAACGTGCTTAATTGCACGTGCGTCCACGACGCGAACAGATGTCGCGTTTTTCTTTTCTCTCTCACACATGCACTCTCTATCTCTCACTCCTCCTCTACAGCTATACTTTTACATGCTAACTGTCACGGCGCGATACGAAATTCGTCACCGTCCAATACTAAACGATCGGTTACTCTCCGCTGAATATCTGCTTCTTCGGCGGAATTTCATCGGATCTGTAAAGCTCGTTTCTCGTTTTTTGTTCCATTGCAATCTAATGGTCCCTGTGCATTGCTCATTTGTCGAACGAAATATTTTCGTCAACTCGTTAAAGGCCAACGAGAGATTTTCGTTAATTTATGAAATACGCCAAAGTACTGAAACAACATGTAATTCACAGCTTAGCTTCTTTCACATTACAGTTAAAAAACAGAGAATTCCAAGAATTTTCTAGTTTTGACAACTTTTGAGAGTTCAGAATTCTAAAAAATTAGTTAAAGTTATTCCTTGGTCCTTAACGAGTTGACGAAAACTTAATCTTAAAAGCTCGAGTCAAATCAATCGAAATCAAATCAACGCAATACTTTATTTGCAATTCCCTTTCGATCGAATACTGTTACGTTCGACGTTCTACAAAGTTCTTTGCTCGTACAATTCATTTTTGTTGAAGAGACGCTAGGATAGTGTATATTTGTCTGAATGTGTTCGAAGAACCAGATGCAATATTGCACTTGTTTCGATCCGATCGGTACTTGGAAAAAATATTTGAACCGCCTTGCAACCCGTCGCGGAATTTTTGTCGCGTCGATTTTGCAAGAAGGTATCGCGACGCACGGTTTCGAAACCGTGTTGGCGCGGTCGCTCGCTTCGTTATATTTAAAATGGCGATCATGCAACGCTTACGACGATCTAAAGAAGCGAATAGAAAAATACCGAATATATCTATAATGTGACTGTCCGTTTCGCGAACTAAGAATATGCGAAGAACACAACTGATGGCCTTCTTATCGTGTGCCACGAGTTCTATTTCCTGTTGTGAGTGGATCGAAGAAAGTCAATATTTTAACGTGAATATACATCTACATTTCACATAATATACGTTGCATATATTAATGTATCTAACAAGCCCAAGAAGTTGTACAAATTGAATTAAAATAACCTCCTTTAATTTAACATCTCGATATCTAATATATTATTGCAATAAAATATCTGCCAATAAGCAACCATTTCTACCGGAATCTGTTGGATGACATAACATTCAAATATTAAGATCATCGAGAAGAATAGTAATTCGAATTTAAGAGGCTTTTACAGTAATGTGATTTTTCAATTAAAAGTATATCATATTTTTATAGAGAATAAAAGTATAGAAAATATACTTTTATTGTCACGTTAAAAGATTGGAAGAAAATTTTGTATTATTTAAAATATATAGAAGAAGTATTTGCAATGACCAACGATAGTTTTGGCTTGCTGTAATAATAGTTACAATTAATTGTAATACTCATTAAGTCTAATTTGAAATACTCTCGTATATTCTAATCGTTAAACATCTAATCTAAATACTTAACGCGAAATTATCCGCAGAGAATTTCTTTATTCGCTGTTCCTCTAGAATTTCTGTTTATCAGTATAAACACAAATTTAGACTAGAAAGAATATACTTTTTTTTTTAAATAAAAAAAAACATTCCATGTAACTTTCTAAGCTATTCGCACTTATCATAGAAGAGCTAATACTAAGATTAGAAAGGAATCGATTAAGACAAAAATATTCATAATTATCAGTATAAGCTATTACTTAGTAATTATTAATATCAATTGTACAAGGTGGATTATATAAATGGGATCACCCAAAAGACTACATTGTTTTCAGAGACATGGATAAATTTTGTGACTAAAGGTTAATCAGTACTATAAAGGTTACAACAGGTGACAAAAGTGGAGGAATTTTGAAGATTTCAAGGTCACTTCCATTTCTTTTTAAATGGAATAACACATCCGCATGTAGCTGTTTGCTATAAAAAAGTATTAATCTATGCATTCTTAGGAAATACTTTTATCTCAATTCCTTATATCTTATCTCATTTTCAACATACATAAGTTAATTTTTTTTTTTATTAAAAGAGACTGGGATGAAAAGATATATCATTACATCTAAACAAAAACAAAAAAAAAAAAAAAAATGGAGGTGACCTATGAAATCTCCAAAACCTCTCCATCTATAAAAAAGAGTCATTGCTGCCATATCAAGACTCGCTTGGCACTGAATAACTTTTCTCAACCAAATTTCATCCATGTCCAGAAAGGAGATGTTATTTAAATGGTCCACCCTGTATATTCAAAACTCCTCCTCAATTAATCCTGCGTAGAAAAGTTGTTTACTAAAGCGATTTATATAAATTATTCGATCCACTCACGGTGAATCACTTCCAGCTTCTTGAAAAACCAGTCGAGACAATCTCCTAGAGTCTTGCCTCGCGAAACTTGGCACGTTCTATACTCTATCATCCCGTTCTATGGGCTTTCGTTAAGGATAGTCGTACTCATCCCTGTCCTCGGTCTCGGCGTAAAATTTCGCCACCTGGTTCTTCGCAGCTTGCGTGATGCTAGCTCTGCAAGGGCTGGGATCCCAATTGATGCCGGGACATCCCATGGATTCGAAACACGTAATTAGACGATTGACCTTCGACGGGCAACAGTGGACAACCGCCCAGACGCAGGGCGGCGGACTCTTTACAGGTGGTCGTCGAGTGGGTGGCACCGGAAAGTTTGACACTTTTATCCCTTCTTCGTATGGGTTCAGTCGCTGTGAACAGGCAGAGAATTTAAATAAATTTGTATACTTAACGAAGTAATTGTTTTCGGACTCGGATTTTTATGCACTGTATCTCATTACGTATATTCAACCTTAATAATCAAACTTCGAAAAAGAAGAGAAAAGAAATTGAAAGTGAACTTCAAAATATAGTACTATATATATGTAACAAATATAGTATAAGTACAGTATTGTGTAATTATACGAATTTTTGTATAGATTCTATCTATTTATTTGTATTCATAAAAATGGGAATTTGAATGGAATAATGTAATTATAACATACAGGCTACATGATGCAAAATTATATGAGTTTTTCATTGAAATTATTAATATTTGATTATATTAATTTTTATAATAATATAATATATATAGTATAATATTATAGTATAATAAATTATATTAATTTTTATTTCTTCAGTCGTGTACACAAAAATTCGTAGTCCAGTTGTCAGTTATGAGGGTTCACAATGATCGTAACAAAGAAAATTTTTTATTCTGCATAATGATTATTAGTAACAAGAAAAAAATATTGTTATCTTACACTCTAACCTTTTTAATTTATGCTGTAACGATATATTTAACTATTTTTCCAGATGAATGTTTCGCATTATCGTGCCGTAGTCCGATGAAATTAAATTTTTAAGTAGAACAGCACCGTAGATTGCCAAAGTGATGTCTTGACCATGATTGTTCATTGATCATTTGATACGTGATTATTCACCACTGTGGAATTTATATTTGCGTGTTGTTAAATTAGAAAAATGCGATCACGATGGACAATTAACGAAGGTTCAATACATAAATTTCGCCGATGGTCCCAAAGTTACACTCTACGATTTATAATTAATTTTCAATTGAAACGCAATTTATGTACTTTCATTTACTCCAGTTAGAATAATTCGAAATGCGAATATTATACTATAAATTACTTAGTTACGGGGATATCATATACAACGCGTAATTATTCCGCGTTTAACGATCTCGAGCTTTGGTTACCAATCGATATCAACGATAATGACGCTCGTTTCGGAAACCTACGTGTGCAGATACATTAAATAGAACAGAAATATAACCGTTTCGGTTTCATTTCCTGGAATACGATATCCCAATATTACGATATCTCCAATAAAGCTCTAGTTACGTTGAACCTTTATGGGAATAATTATATTTATTAGTCATTTTACTGTGCTCTTTGCTAGTTGTTACACAAACTGATCAATTCCATTTTGCATGTTCTCAATTTAATCACTTGATCAATATTAAATAATTAACGGCTAATAAAAAAAAACACTAAAACTATAATTAATAAGAAACGAAGGTGTTATTCTCACGATTTTATTTTGCTAAATAGAGATAGCGTGGAGGATAGATTTTTAAAAATAACGTTCGTAATTGCCGTTTTCTTTTACGTGTATATTTCTAGAGTCGATTGATGTGACTTTGTATGTGCCTCGTGTATCACTACTATTATTCTACATTTTTAAATAAATATCGTTTACTCGTATGAAACGTGTATCTAAGCTCCAAACGAAAAGATTCTATTCTACAATTTTCACTCCTTTTCCCATCTTGCCTAGTCAATAATCAACGAAACTTATTATTTGTTAATACAATATTATTATTTACTATTTTATATTATTTATTTATTATATAACATAATATTATTCATTATCCCACAATTCTACAATTCTTACTCGTCTGTTTCCCCAGTTGAGAAGTCACAATTCCTCGATCGCGTCCTGACGTACATATACATATATACACACACACGCGACACGGACCAGGATAATGCGAAACAATTCTCGAAAGTTGCGGATCGAATCGAAAGCGCGGAACAATCGCGCGCCAGAAAGTGGAACACGCTGGAAGAAGGCTCACCGGATTGATATTTATCCTCGATAACGGGTTTGGCGTTGCCGGTCGTACTATTATGCTCGCGCTCACGGGCAACGCATTCAGCCTGGCCTCTTCCTGCCGTCTCCGATGCTCTTTCATGACCCTGTCGCGCTCCTCCTTCTCCCTCGCCTCACTCGCTCTGCGTGCAAAGGATAAGGGGACACGTTATACTATCAGTACACTACCGCCGAAAGAGGAAGCTCATTGTGCACGCCGCGACCAGTAGCAACCCTGTTTGTTTCATTAACGTTCCTCGGCATCGCGCCGCGTTAACTCAACTCAGCCAGCCAGCTAGCTAGGCAAACCAGGTTTGTCAGACAGCCTCTCCTCGCGGTGTGTTTATCTTGCCTGGTAGCCGCGATGACGCGCGCATAGATCTTGCGAAAATTGTCTCCCATCTTTCCTGGATGCTGGAACGTGTCTCTCAAAGTAGATCGTGCTAGGTCGCGGAGAAACGAATAACATTACCCTCTGGCAAAGAAGTCTCTCCCCATCGAAAGTGTCCCGGAAGCAGACTGAGTTGAAATCTTTTGTGTTCGTGCCAATTGAGCGGGGTATTGCGTAGAAATGCAAGAAAGGTGTTTTATGCCTCGAAGGTCTCGACGCTCTCGCCCCACAGAAAGAAGCGTGCGACGTCGTTGTAGTTACGCGTTTCTTTGGATTTCCAATAAGGCAGGCGCGAATAGTCTCAGAGTCTGTCTCACCTTTCGCATTGGAAGTAGAAAGTCATCGTCGAATGGGCGAAATTGCAACGAGACACGATGTTTTAGTGCCGAGTCAAAGTATGAAAGTTCGATATTTTTACTTGAGAGACCCTTTACCTCTGTATACACGTTGCGTGCGACAACGTAGCAGAAAATGGAACACGCACCTGCCCCTGTGCGTAGCTCGTTAACGATCGAACGATTCAAAAATACATGATTGATGTTCTGTCCAGTCTGTATTCAGAGCGAACCTGGTCTCACGCACGCGAGATTGTTTGCTAAAGTTTCGAGCAAATAGCAAACACCATTGCGTGTCACGTTTAGCCTGTTATCGTCGACGGTATGATCGATGAAGTGGAAATAATTTTGCACTCTATTTTCTATCGCGATGTACGAGAAGAATATCGTTTCATCTGGAGAAGAATGGCAAAGGATGATTGTTGCGTTGAAAGTAGACTTGGTTAGACATCGTTGAGCTCTGCAGCGAAAACGATAGAAGAACAATTTTAGGAGAGGGAATGATACATTGCCGCGAGAACATTCTGAAACTCAAGGTTTAAGGTTGTAGGGTGGCCGTGGTATCATAAATATTAGCAAGAGGGCCGACGTGTGTGGGTTCTGTCTGCAGTATTTATCGTCTGGGAGAATCTACGGCGTCACGAAATATTCTCCATATAGCTCACTAACTCAGAGTGTGACGTTTATAGAGACCACGAATTAGAATCCTCTTTTCCACGCTATACGCGAATTTTACAACAGCTTGAAGCATCAAATGACATACTGGAATTTTTAGAAGAGACTTTGAACCCCTAATTTCACGCGATATATAAATTCTATATATATATATATATGTACATATTTGTAACAAAATTTTCGAAGGGAATTAAAAATTCTCCATAACGTAAAAATATATTTCCAATACTATCTCGCTCAAATTCATTATCGAAACGATAATTATACTTTGTAAAATACTGCCAGCCTTAATAAATAAGCCAGTTGAATTAATGCAATTTGTCAGCACGCTGTATTATAATTTAATATCTAGTCGCGAAATTTCTATCTTTTCCCTTCGCTCATTTCATTACTTGGTATCCTCTTACCTTTGCCTTTCAGCCTCGGCGCGCCTTCTCTCTTGCTCCTGCCTTTGTCTCTCCGCGGCTCGCCTGGACTCGTTCGAAACTAAATTGGCTGGAATAAGACTCGTGTCTTGTCTCCTTCTGTAGTCGTCGAATCGTCTACGATTCTCATAGCTTGGTCTCGTATTTTCCAACGGCCACCTCCCAGCCTGGTTCCTCCTGGCCTCCTCTTCCTGCAGCTCTTTCGCTTTCCTCGCCGCTTCCAACCTCGCCGCCTCCTGCCTCTTTCGTTCCTCCTCGTATCTCCTCGATTGCATCCTTCGAGCCTCCTCCTCTCGCCTCAGAGCGTATCTCCTTAGCTGCTCTTGCTGCTCCTGTTGTCTCTGTCGCTCGCGGATCCTCTCCTCTTCCTTCTCCTCCTCGATTCTTCGGGCTGCCTCTCTTCTCGCGTCGTCCACGTAATACCGTGGATCGATATTCGTCGGGGCTGACGGCCCGTGATTTCTTCTTCCGCCACTTTCCGGGCCAGCATATCGCGACTGATTACGTTGCCTCGCCTCGTCTAATCTCCTCCTGTACTCCAGCCAGTTCTCGTCGTACGATTCGTTCAATTTCGGTACGCGTACCGGTTGATTCCTTCGGACGTAGTCCTGCAACTTGCGTTCCGCTTCCAGTCTTCGTCGTTGCTCATCCGCTCTACGTCGTTCCTCCTCCTGCCTCCTCTCGTTCGCCTCTTCCCTTTCACGGTCTATCGAGCTGTTTACCTTGATCGGTCGGTTGCGTTGAACGTACTCGTTCAACTTTCGCTGACGTTCTCTCTCCTCCTGTTCCCTCGATCGTCGCTCCGTTTCTGGATCGTACGATTGATTACTGTCCGGACTACCTCGCGAGGGATGTAACAAGTTGGAGGGCTCGTTTCTACTTTGCTGCTGTCTTCTTCTCGCCTCTTCCTCTTCCTGTTTGCGCTTCAGCATCCACTCTCTTCTTCTCTCTTCCAGACTCCTTCTGTCCTGCTCCTGCTGCCTTCGTCTCAGATCTTCGTCCCATTGACGACGCGCCTCCCTCAGCCGGTCCTCCTCGGGTCTTCTCGTTATCATCGCCTGTTGCCACTGTTTTCTTTCCTCCTCGGACGCAGGTAACATGGTCTCGCGTCTTCTGAGAGCCTCCAATTCTTTCGTCCGACGTTGCCCCTCCAATCGATTTCTCCTCGATACTTCCTCCTGTAAACGGCGTCTATGCTCCTCGTCCAGCTGCCACCTGTTCGACTGCTGCAACTGCCGCCTTCTTTCTTCCTCCTCTCTCTCCCTCTCGCTCAATCTTCGGTCGTATTCCTCACGAATTCTCTCGATGTCGCTGTTCGTTCGATTCTCGATTTGATTACGTCTCGACGCCTCCTCGGCTCTACGACGTTGCTCCTCGATTCTTCTTAACTCCTCCTGACGAATCATGTTCCGCCTCTCGTAGGCCAGTCTTCGCCGCTGATTCTCCGTCTGCAACTCGTCGCTAGACACCACGCCTTCGTCCTCGCCGAAACCCCAAGTATCGCGCTCGCGACGTTCACCGTTCCCCTCGAGCTGCTGCTCGACGTCTGGCTCCGCGAGCCATAATATCTTGCGACGTTGATTACCCGCCGACGTCTCATCGTCTCGCTTCCCTTCGTCAGAACCCAAAGCCTCGTCGTCGGCCAGCTTCGTCTTTTCTTCTGCCTGCCGATTACTTTGCCGCTCGGCAGACGACTCGTTGCTCGCGCTAGACTTGCCCAAGTCACCGCGAACCGGCAATTTCTCGGCCCTGCGGTGTTCGCCGTCGTGGAACACCGAATGAAGAGTCGCGTCCATGTCGCCCCTGTTCAGCCTGCTCCGCTTCGTCGTGCTCTCCAGTTTCTTCAGCTTCAGCAGCTCGTCCATCTCCTCGTAGCCCTCCTCGCCGGACAGCTCGTAGTCCAGGTTCAACGATATCGGTGTCACGTCGATCCACGATGGATCCACCGCCTCCTCCCTCTTTCGATCCCTGTCTCCAGCGACAGCCGAGTTTATCGATCTCCTCTCACGGCTGTGATCCGACACCGCGGCTTCCAATCCCTCGCAGCCGACCTGCAACTCCGGCACACCGCCGATACCGAACGATCCGTCCGTGTTCGCCGGAGGTACCTCCGTGCTCAGATCGTCGAACGAGTTCGACTGTTTGCGAATCGTGTTGAGCAGGCCGTTCGCTCTGCCGTAGTCGGGCGTTTTCGACTTCCAGCTCGCGTAGCTGGTCTTCTTCGGCGCTTTGCTCTTGCTCTTGCTCGGCAATGGGAACCTCGTGATCACGCTCGGCGACGACGGCCTGAGCAGCGAGTTCACCCGGAACACGTCCAATTTGTATATCTCCACGGAGCCCGGGCCTTGATCTTGGAACGCGTCGTCGGCGACGAACGGGTCCTCGAACTCGACCGGCGGCGACAGCGCCCCTTTCGCGCCCCTGTTATCGTCCGTCAGCTCGCCACCGGGCCTCTTATCTTCCGCCAGAGATGAAAAATCGTCGTCACGGCGAGCGAGCAGCGAGTGGCTGCTCTCGTGGGATCGTCCATGGGAGCCTGGAATGTTGACGCATCGGTGAACGAGGGTTATTGTGAAACGAGGTTACGCCGTCGAGGTCGAGCGTGGCGATAAGGGGAGACGGAAGCGGAGGATCTGCTCTTGTTAGACGACGATTTCTCACGTAACGCCGCTGTTACTTTACGTTGCTTGCGTTCGGCGAAATTTATGAATTTCATTTCGTAAAAATTGGGGGATAGACGTGAGACGAAAGTTCACGGTGGGGAACACTACCGACCACCGAAGCCGTAATTCAGAGTTTCCATTCGGAGAAATTAATGTGGAGAGATTCGCGATGTGACAGACACCGCGAGCTTTCATTTGTGTATGTGTTTTACGAACAATCATTCGAATCTTTGAAAATAATGGCCGTTTTACGTCCGAAAAATTTCTAAAAAGAAATTATGAATTGGTTTTCGACTGCTTTGGTAGTTTCTTTTTTTCTTCTTTAGCAGTAATTTTCAATTTTATAAGAAGGAAGAAAGAATTTGAAATTCGGCTAATTAATCCGAGTGAAAACAGAGAAATCACGTGTAGTTTACAAACTACAAAACAGACTTGAGAAAAGTCGACGATTTTTGGAACGACACGCCTGGAGAAAAGAATTGGCCAAGGGATTAACGCAATGGTCAAAAATTAATATAAAAGATGAACAGTTGAATTTGAAGATTTTTTTTATTGGCAATAAACTAAATTCCTATCGAATCATTCATGTAAAATTGAAAAAACGAGGGTTGAGGGTTGATGTTTGAAGAGGCAACAAACACACGTTAGTGAAACGTTTCAAATTACATGCAATTGAAAGATATAATTAACGAGTATGAGAATAGGAAGAACTCTTGAAATTTTATTCAATTTAAACCTGAGAAACTGAGAGACGGATGAATGTTAAAACTTTCGTTACATTTCCGATCGAGAAAGACAGATGAAAACGTTGCTCCTAAATTACTCACAGTTGAGAGATTTAATTAATGAAGATCAAAATGGATGAGAATACAATTGTTGAAAAATTGAGAGACGGAAATAAATTTTGAAACTCGAAGATAATAACGAAACGTTACACCTTAGGGAATTCATATTAGTAGTGTTTCAAAAACTACCAGTCGAAGGATTTAATTAATAAAAATGAGAATGGGAATCAAGCAAATGTTTCTCCATAAAGAATTAATCCGATTTGGTATTAAGATGGTAAATTGATCAAGGATTGAAGCAACTTTGACAATTCTGCATTATTACTTGCAAGCAGTGCGAGAAATTTCGATCTTTGATCTCGCGTACACTAAACAGGTACTCGACACGCGCAACCAGTGGTTGAAAGTTAAAGGATCAAATGGAAAATCTAAATAGCAAAGCGATTTTATCGCCACTCTATTCAGAACGTGGCGTTCAAGTTCGCGACTGATATCTTGACAAAGAGTTGGCCAAGTAACGTTTCAGGTGAAACGGCCGCCAATTGAAAGCCACGCTCTCACACGCGTCGTTAGTTGCTTTCGAATAGCCGTGAATGTTCGTTTAAAACCGTTCCCATTAGAATTCATCTCGTTGTTGGTGGAACGTGCTTACGAAATAAACGAAGCTTACGCTGGCGTTACAAAATTTCAACAAAAAGTAAAAGTATTTATTAAGTAAGTGGCTAACGAAAACTTGCTCACGTATAAGTTTAATAGACATTTTTTCCTGACGATTGATCTTCGAAAATAATTCTCGATTATTGTACGAAGAAAAATATCACATAGTTCGTAAAAAGAACAAGAGAAATATTCCGAAGTAAATTTCGATTGAGCATCGAGATTGAAGAATAATTTGCAGCAATTTTCAACTCCAGTTCTTCAAACAGACGATGCACGTTCCAAGCAACGTTTAACAAAATAAATAAAGTACACAGGCCTGCCACTTCCATCAATAATCGTAAGCCTCGAGTTAAACATAGATCTCCAAGCTAATTCTGCATTCTATCGTGAACTAAATGTAACAATCAAACTTGACGTTGCATTTATCCGGTGGATAAGCGTTTAACAAACAAATGATCGTAAATCGTTTATATCGTTCGGCGGTCTAAAAGTTCTCCTCTCCATTTGGAAGTTGCAACAAGCTTCTTCGAGTTTCAAAAAACTGAAACCACTGATTGTGAGCTGAAACGCGTGTATTTTTCATTGTCTCGTTTATTAATTGTTAATTGGATTAAGGGGTCAGGACAGTTTGAAATTTTCAAAGAATCGATTTTTTTTTTGTTTTAAATAGTAGTTTGAAGTCGTAGAAAGGTGCTAGCCTTTGAAACAGCTTATTTCGAGTGTAATAATAAATCCGCGGATACAGAATAATTGAATTTGTAACACTGTTTACAACTTATAAAGTGTAAATCGTTCAATTGAAATATTACTCTTGGTGAATCGAACATTAGGGGACTTGGATTCAATTTAATTGTGAATTGTAAGAACTGTGAGCCGCGATATATAAGTAAATAAAGTAAGTAAAGGATACGTACTGAAACATTAAAACGCGTTTTTCTCGAAAACTAGGTTTTTAGAAACGTGCAAGGAATCTAACCAACCGATTACTATGAAACATTTACTAGGGATTGACGATCGAACGATTTTTCAATTTCTAACAATTTCGAGAAATATAAACAAAAAACGTAGAAATTTTTGGCATAAATTCGATACGTCAAAAACAAATAGCTGCTATTTTTATAATTTTCACAAAAATGAAAATGTTGGATCGTCAATCCCTAGAGAATATTACTTTTGAACTTTTTCTGCCTTTTTGTTGCAACTAATCCTGCTTGTCTAAAATCATGCACACCGATAGGCAATGTAAAAAAAAGTTATGTAAAAGAATGCCGTTAGAAACTTAAATAACAGTCCTCTTTCTTTCTTTTTTAATGTTGCTTCTTACAGTTCATAATGTGTCAAAATAAACCACAAAAGCTCGTGTCAATCAAATATGTATTTTTTTCTTTTTTTACCAGCCCTCCAAAGATATTCGTAATTTTTACGCCCGTCGAACTGCCCCCTTAAAACTGTTCGATGAAATTTCACTGAAACGGAAGACAGAAAGCGAAACTGCAAGAATGGCCCTCAACACAGATCGAAATGATCGAAAATATCGTTGTAACGCAACGTTTCTGAAATGTCTCTGAAGCGTGCAGAGAGAAAGAGAGAGAGAGAGAGAGAGATAAACAGACATCCCGCGGCGAATGGAATCACGGTTCTCGCTAACTTACGTAGCGCTCGTCTGAGTCATTCCGCGAACAGAACTTCGTTATCCGGTGGCTGGCATCCGATTCTCAGGGGCCGTTACATCAGAAACGAGCGTGTTAACCAGAACGCGTATATTCCCCCGGCGTCAAGGTCGCGTCTGCACACCGCGAGAGCAGTAGCGGGTATGGCAGAGAAAGAGAGAGAGAAAGAGAGAGAGTGACAGAATTAAATTACTGATGTAACGAATGCCAGACGATAGAGCAGCGTACGGCGCACTTTTGATCGAGAGATCGACCTTCGCCGGCCGATCGAGCTGATACTCACCAGAATTCGGATCCTTCCACACCGAAGGTTGGCCCTCGGCTCTTCGATAAACTTCATGCCGCCGGTGCTGCGGGGCCAAAGGGGAGTATTGATCGGCGGTGAAGTTAATGCGGAGTGTCCCCACCAGGTTCGCATACACCGCCAGCCAGACCGTGGCCAGGACCACCGTCGCTCCTGGCTGCATCCTCCTGCAATCAAACGGACATGTTGTTCTTCGTTACGACGGTTCGTTCTTCCTCTGTTCAGCTAACGGCGGCTGAACCGCCTGCCTCCGCTTTCTCTGTTTTCCATCTTTCGGCGGTCTCGTTTTCACCGTTCCCTCGCGTTTCCGCGCGTCTCCTTCCGTTTCGTTCGACGAGAGTCTCCAAAGCTACCGTTCCGAGGATCATTTTGAAACTCAATTTTCGTTCCGAGAGTCGTAACTGTCGTTTGCTATTCGCGAGAGATCAATTGATTTTTCAGTGGTATTTATTCGAGTGAATGATTAGGACATTGTGATGTAATCTTATTGTTGGTAATTTTATAAGAGTACCTTTACGGGAATTCAGTATATTCGTGCAACTACTATCATTTTTGTTAATATGATATAATATGTAATACATGCTTTAATACATATTATATTGAATTTGAATTTATACATATTATATTACGTATAATATTATATTATATATAATGTAATATAATATTTTATATTATATTATAATATGTATTTAATACATATTATATTGAATTTGAATTTAATTGTTTATTCACAAACTTAGTTGTTATATAATTAGATTTTATTATTATTAATTATTAATATTATAATATTTTTATAATAATTATTATAATTTTTATCATATTATATTATAAATATTTTATTTAATATATTATATTATAATTATTATAATTTTTATAACAATAAAACCTAATTATTAAAAGCTAATTATATTATAATTTTTATAATAATAAAACCTAATTACATAATAACTAAGTTTATGAATAAACAATTAAATTCAAATTGAAATATAAAAGTAAAATTGAACGGAAATAACTGTGCTACAGTCCAAAGCTAAATAAGAAACCAAAAAAATATATATATATATATATATATATCACGCTATATATCTAAATAAATTCTCATCCCAATAAATTCCGACTTAACACGATCGACAAATTTCTTATTTTTATTTGTCCATTTTTTCCCAGCTCCACGCGCTAGCGGCGAACACGCGGAAGTTCGATTCGCACAATCGTCGTTGGAAAAGCGCGTCGTTGGAAACCCTCTCCTCTCGTACTTCTGCTACGTTTGGAGGAACGGTTTAAACGGTTTCTGTCTTCCGGGAGGCCGCGTTACGCGGTCGTACTTCCACTTCCGCTCGGAGGATCCCGTGGCCGCGCGAACGAGACGCGTGTGAGCACTTTGCATCCGATGGAAATTCTTATTAGGCATTCGCGTCACGTCAAAGGTGCACATCTCGGCTATTCCTGAAGGACCACGAGCTCCGGCTACGGCTCCGGTTTAATGTCTGCGATATTATACGACAGTGTCACTGAATTTTGATCGAACGCGAGGCGATATATATATATATTTTTTCTCTCTCCTTCCTTATTTTTCCTTTCCGAGGTTAGGATAGGATGAAAGGATTCTTTTGTTTTCATTTCTTTCTCGAAAGTTGTAACGACGAGTATATTGACTTTTACGCACGAAGAGATTGATTAGCCCGCGTTGGAGAGCGGCGCGGTTTTCTAAAGCACGCGGGGGATCGATTATCACATTTGCCAGACCTGTAAATCTGGCCGTTGTTCTTCGTCGCGCTCGACTGTAGTGGCAATTAAAAGTTAATTGGCTATTCTGCGGTCGTCGTGATTAGTTATTAAACGGGTGTACAAGTTACCCGGGCGAAATTCATCGCGGGATATTCTCCACCACGAGCGAGAGACTGTTCTCTCCCCCAGCCGTAAACGTTACGAGCTGAAATTTGAATTTGATGTGTCGTTCTACGTTTCGAACGAGATACGAGACGAAATGAAAAATTGCACGGACGAAAATGTGAGGAAAAGATCAAATTATTTTGTGGATGAACGATGCAGAGAAAGAAATAGCCAAGTACATACATGTCATATTTAGTAATCAAAAGAAAGAAAAGGATATTCATTGGAATTTGAAAAAAAAAAATAAATAAATATACGTGTATTAAACATAGAAATTTAACGTAGGAACGATCTGTTTCTGTTTGATCTTCTCGTATCAGAAAGAGAGGCTCTGTTAAAGCGTCGAGTTTAATATTGAACGTCTATTTAAGTGATCAACTTTAAAATAGTGTACGAAACGTATGTATGTGTTTGATAGTATATATCTCGATGATTTATACGATTAAACTAACTTCAACGAGTCTACGACTCAGCTGTGACTTCTGAACTCAATTCAACTATGACTTCTCAATTTAATGCAATTGTTCGAATTGCTCGACCCTGGCTTCTCTTTTTTCTAGTATCCTCACATCCCTCATTTTACTGGCGATGATGTTCGAGTTTTTTTTTCGCAATATCTGGAGTTTTCCCTCTATCTGATCCTCTGGTCCTTTGCAGTGCAACTAATTTTACTATCGAATTAAAACTTCAAATTCAATAATTGAATTATAAATAGAAGAACCTCGTTACCCATCTCAGATGGTAAATCCCATTTAACTAAAATATGTGCAATCTAGCTCTTCACTCGAACTGAAATTTATTAAATCATACTTTGACTTTCCATCTATCGCCGAATTTTCAAAAATCGACAAAAATTTTTCTTACACCATTGACCGAACCGTCACTCTTTCTCGCGTGAAAAAGTTCATCGCTCAAACTTAATCTCCACAATGCTAGAAACGAATAACTCTTCACTCAAACTGAAATCATACTTTTGTCTAATCAACGATTTTCTTCCGTCACCGTTTTCTTGCGAAAAAGTTCATCGCGCAACGAGAAACGTGTAAATATTTTCAATCCGACACTCTTCACTGAAACGCATCGAATCATGCTTTTACCTAATTTTGGAAAATCAGCAGCTAGCCACAAAAATCCTTCTCGCCAGCAAACGAGGAACGGTCGTCTTCACCCCTCACAGGCCACTTAATCCCCGAACGAACGTCACGAACACCACGGACGGAAGAATCGACGGGACGAATCGCTGGCAGACACCATGACCTTTCGATTCGCGTTTCGTTCGGTACCAAGTGTGTGTAACAAGATCACATCCGTCGGTGCGCACGAAAAGCCTAGCTATCGATTTCGCGACACTCGATTGCCTCTCGAAGAAACGGCGCCTCCTCTTCCCTTGGATAAGATCCCTCTTCTCTTCTGTGTCGCCTCTGTGTTATCGAATGGTTGGGGGTGAAGGTCTCTCTCTCTCTCTCTCTCTCTCTCTCTAGATTTCGCTCGAAATTCTCCGCTTTGTGAGCTCGAGGGCTGAACCTCTCCTACTGGCCGGCGGAAAGAGAAGCAACAATCGGCCCTCGACGCGTTCGAGGTGAAGGCAGAGGCAGAGGGATCAAGTGATCTTGACACACTGTCGCTGCCAGCCAGTGGCTAAACTTAACGCTGGCCCGACTCCGCCTGGTTGGCTACCGCGGCGCGTATCCTCTCCGCGGAATCACACGCTTCCGGATATAGTGACGTCAGATTCGTTCGGAGTCTTCGGGAGGGGTTCGACTGGCCAATTTCGAGTAATTGTTGCAGACGTCTTTCGTCATCGAAAGCCGCGCTGGGAACTCCGTGGTTCGTATGACGTCACGAGACACGCGGGTCTTTTTGGACGATCAGAGATTCACTGACACGTCCGTGGACGGTGAAAATTTCATCGAGCTGCAAAGAAAGACAGGTGATTTATGTTATATCTAAATTTTTAATTAGTCGCATTTCGTCCGAGTGCTCGGAATATCACGTTTTAATAGCTATAACATCCACGTCGATAAAATTCATGTCACGTTGCGTCACCACGAAAATGAATGAATATAGCATTCACGTACGCGAACGTGTGTTGAGAGTGATCGATGTGATGTGATCGATCGTTCGAGTTACTTTATTGTTTTGTAGCAGAACAGTTCAGATAACTAAGAGCAATTCGGATAATAGAGTCCTCTCCGTATCCTACTTATATTTGTTTCGACTGCGGATTTTTATGCTGTAAAAATGTTCAATGCAAAAGATTGTGCAAAAATATATTTTCTATAGAATATATCATCTGGATAATATATTTTTTATATCAAATATTATAGAAATATTATATTATATTATATTTTAAATATACTTTTTATATCAAATATTATAGAAATATTATATTATATTATATTTTAAATATACTTTTTATATCAAATATTATAGAAATATTATATTATA
Organism: Tetragonisca angustula; assembly: GCA_036937485.2. Lineage (NCBI taxonomy): Eukaryota > Metazoa > Arthropoda > Insecta > Hymenoptera > Apidae > Tetragonisca > Tetragonisca angustula. Next base: position 396,141 of record JAWNGG020000102.1, on the reverse strand, counting down.
TTATATTTTAAATATACTTTTTATATCAAATATTATAGAAATATTATATTATATTATATTTTAAATATACTTTTTATATCAAATATTATAGAAATATTATATTATATTATATTTTAAGTATATTTTTTTCTATCAAATATTATAGAATATATTAACGATTGTGTATCAAATATCGGAAGAAGAGTGTTAATTGTAATTCCACACGAAAGAAACAATTTTCCTAGGTTCCGTTTCCTTAACCACTTGCGTGCTGGCAACTGATTGCGGACCATAACGAGCGACCAAACCGTACACGATAGATTCGTCGCTTTCTTTTTGAACTCGTCGGCATGACATCACTGGATAGAAATTAATATTAGAGGAGTAGCAAATTTATTATTTGTTTTGACTGAGTTATACTTAAATATACTTAAAACTGAGGAAATATTGCAATTTTGGGACAAAAAATTCTCAATGTGTGTGATACGTCATTCCAGCGCAATATGTTAATGGCGTTCACGAAAATTTGAAAATGCACAAAAATCCATACAATAATAAGAGATAGTTCGGATAATAGACCTTTCTCTATATCTTCCTCTTATTTATTTCTATAAAATAAGAGACGGTAGATAAGAAATTGATCAATCACGAGTTCTAGTCTACTATATCTGAAGCTCAACACTGGCTGGTTCGTATAAACGAAGTATTCTGCACTGCGCCGCAAAGTTTGCACGGCTTCGATATTATTTTGAAAATGATTGATTTATTTTCTCTGAGAGATTGAGGTTTTCCAAAAGGGAGAAAGAGAGTTTAGAAGTGCAAAAGTCTGTTGAACTATGAAGAATTAGCTAGACCATGAGTTCGAAGAGCTATTTTATTCTTTTAATGTCGAGTTACTCGGATTACCAATGAAAAGTAAAGTTGTTTATTAAAAAAGGAATTAAAAAACTTTATTGGTGAATTACAAGATGACAATGAGACTTTAACCGAATTTCACGCATCTGAAAGCTGTCGATTCTCATCTATAGTTTTCGTGGAGAACGAGAAATTTAAGAACTATGAAAGAAACGAAATTAGATAGAAAATAATCAGAATTCTAGTGTCTCTAGCGGGGTTCTAACTGCTTTTCTCGATCAAACGATCCGTTCTGTGTTAAATGACATTACAATGACACAAATACGTTAGCGATGGCAAGAGTTCTGGTTTAATTGCAAAGGAGAAATCGTTTGACCCTTCATGGAAACCACGTGAGTTGGGAGTTATCCACATGCACGATAACGTGAGGTTTCGACTAGACTTCGAATGATCATTATACACTGCTATATATGTACCAAGGAAGAGAATGCGACAGACACTTAAGAATGCCATAAATTAAGTCTCCCTTGATACCGCGTCGTGAGCCATAAAAATCGGCTATTTTGCGTCCGTGGCACAGAGAATTTTTCCTGGTAGAGTTGTCGACGAGCTGATGAAATATAATTATGGCCGACAGAACAGATGTGGCGAGACCGTACATTTTTGAGAGATAATACAACAATTTGCACAGAAATACCCATCGAAAGATACGAGTATCTGTTGAAAAGTCAATCGTAAACAATGATAACTCACAGTTACTGGTTTTCTTTCGTTTCTATTACGTCTTGTGTCTTTAGAAACTTTAAAAAGATATCACATCTCCCTGTTTCTTAAAACGTTCTCGACGATTGTCGTGTCAAGCAAATTTTTGATCAATAGAAGTGAGTAAAAATTATTTCTGCGAGCGAGTAATTTATTACAATTACATTTTCCTCGTAACCGAAGAAAATTCTGCTTGTGAAAACAAATGACTGATGAATGACTGTGTCGCGTCCATGACTATTGGAATGACGGCGCATGTAGAGAGTGGAGTTAATTCAACGTAGGCCACTGCGAGTTTCGTTCGTTCAAGGCTTTTAAGGGGGAAATCCCAGAGTTTGTTTTGCTCTGTCTTGGCTAAAGAGCGTGCATATAACGTACGTATACATCACGCAGCAATAATATACATACGGCAGCCAGAATGAAACACGTAACGAGAAAAAAAACCGAAGAAAAACTAGAAATCAGAGATAAAAGAGAGAGAAAAAAACACTCGAAGCGAGATGTGAAATGAAGACAAAGATCCCATTTTGAAATCTAGAGACATTCGTCCATTGTTCTGTCAAGGACAAATATGATTGACGAGTTCACAAAGACGCGGTTGAATGAATGCAGCTATTTAACATTTAAGATATCAACAAACTCGCTCATGGTTTCTTTTTTTTTTCTTTTTTTTTTTTTGGAAATAAAGTATCGTAATATCTTTAAATTGAAGCGAATCTTTTAAACGTCACGTATTTATAGATAAAATCTGCGCAATTTTATATTTTTATAGACCTGCGGGACCTAAGTAGAAAATTTAAACTTAATTTTGAATTTGAGTTTTGTGTGAAAATGAAAGCATCGCAAATATCTATAAAGGAACGAAGGTCAAATAGAAATTTGTTCCATTCAGTAAATATTGTAATAAACATTCTAATTTGCATACTTTCTGATACTTTTGTGCATCTTAGAACTTTGAAGTTTTGTTTAAAAAGAAGAGAGAGAACGCGAACGTCCCAGTCTGTTTACAATTTAATTTCAATCTTTAGAGAACTGGCAAAGTCCGAAAAGACTGCGTGACAAAAAGAAAATCCACGTAAAATTTTCAAGAGAAGATATCCGCGAGAAACGTTCTGCGAAAGTTAGAAAAAAAGAAGACAGAAGGAACTCTCAAGTAGATATTTTTTTTTACAAAGAAAAGTTAGAACGGTGTTTGAACCAAACTTTTGAGAAAGAACGTGTCGAAAGAGTCTCCGCAAAATTTTCTAGTCTCTCCTCTGCCGAAGCCACCATGGATTAAAATTAACCATAATTTCATCGTAAGCGTGTCTTTTTTTTTTTTTTTTCTTTCTTTTTAAATATCTCTGGTCGATGCTACAATGCGATCATTCTTCCACTAATCGTCGCTGGCAATAAGTTTCGTGAAACGGATGCGTTGAACAAACTTCTCGTCGTAAATCTTGCCCGGGGCCGGTTGACCGCAAGCGGCGCTGTTTTGACGAGCGAGGCTGAAAACCAAGAGATCTGGAGCGGAAGGGGTTTTCCGTGGTGGCAAAAGGGATCTTGGCGGCGACGCGAGATTGATTAGAAACAAAGTTCCTCGAGTGTAGAGGATAATTTCCCTTTGTGTTATTATTCATCGGATGGAATGGAAAGTCCGCGACGAGAAATTCGACAAGAAATCGAAATTGCGCGGGAGATGAATGCTCCTTGAAATGTAGTCTAAATTTATTCCGGCTGAATTGATGGCGCGGCGAGGAGGTGAAAAATGTTTCAAATGAATCGTTAACCGAATTGAATCCACTTCCGAGCGTTTCACTGATAAAATTCATCTCGAGGGCTCTTTCACATATTCATACGTGGAAGAATTTTAGATTCGTATGATTTTTGCAAATCGAGAGAGACTTTCGTTCGTTCGCGACGAACGCGACGACTTTGAAATAATATTTAAAAAAAATGAATGTTAATATATAAACAAAGATCTAAATGTAAAAATATTAACTGACATATACAAATTTATATTACTTGCATGAATATATTGGGAAACATTATAATGTGTAAAATTTATGTATTCAAATTATATGTACATCGTAGTTATATGTTAAATATATGTATATGATAAATATACGCTCGCGTGCGTTATTGTTAATGTTTGTTTCGAAGGCTCTTTCAAATAGATGGAAAATTCGACCGTATGATCTTGAGAACTTAGTTGACTTTCGAGTGTGTATTATCTTTAGGATAAAATCTATTTCGAAGATTTTTCTGAATTCATGGAAGTGGAAACTTCGACTGTACGATTCTGCAAATTGATAGTAACTTTTAGCTTCAGTAGCTGTACCAGCTTATATATCTATACGCTCTTTTAAAATTAATGTACATAAATTGAAATGAATTTATCATGATTTAATATGAAAGAAACAGTCGTTATTCGTACGAGTTAAAATAAATGATAATTATAATTTATATTTTCATTTTCGTTCGACGATTATAAATTATTCATATACGCTGCTTCCTTTTCGAATAACTTCATCTGATACCAGCGTAAGTTCGACGTTTTCTAGCATTAATCATACTTTTAACAGCGCGACTTCTAACGCGGACAAGAGTGGAATATATTTCCTCTCTCAGTCGCGAGTTCCATAATGGACTATCTTATTAGAAACATTCTTGCAGCTATCTGCTCGAGAACAGATTAATCACTGTCGCCGGAATTTTTGTAGCTCGAGAGGAAAGTTTCGACACCGTAATCCCTCTGTTGGGTCGCTTCTTGCGGATCGGGATTATACTATCGAGACGCACAATCGGAAATAAAGCAACGAAATTGCCTGCGGAAGCGTCAATTTCAACGAGCGCCATGTTATCAGAGGGAAAGCTGGAGGATCGATCAAACTAAAAATCGAAATGAAAAAAAAAAAAATACGAACGGAGCAGAATAGAATGCTGAACATTCACGAATATGAGAATTCGTTGGAAAGAAAATGTTAACAAATCGATGAACCAGAAATCAAAACGAAGGAACATTCGTGAATATAAAATTTGTTGGAAAATATGTTTTCTTTCATGGAACAATATAATTTCTATAATAATACAACAGACGAAGTCCATTTAATTCTGTACAAGTATTCCTCACAGCAGTTTGTGAATTGCAAACAGTATAAAATGTGTAATGTTTGCACTGAAAAAAATAAATCAGCTAATGAATTGATTGAGCAAGAATTATAGTAATAATAGCGATAAATAATTTAAATAGGAGAATAAAAATAAAAATCAGCAAAGAAATCATAAATAATAAAAATAATAAAAATAATAAAATAATAATAAATAATAATATAAAATAATGAAAATAAAAATCTGTAAATAAATCATAAATAATAAAAATAACAATAAAAATAAAAATCAATAAATAAATCATAAATAATAAAAATAATAAAATAATAATAAAATAAAAATAGAAAGCAATAAATAAATCATAAATAAATTGCAACGTAATTAAGAAAAATTAACAATAACTTGCTTCACCTAACACCTTGCGCCTAGAAATGTTCTGTCACCTAGAAACTCTGATGTCTATCGTGCAAGCTAGAGAAAGGGGGAGAGAGAGAGAAAGAGAGAGAGAGAGCGATAAAATATTCATTCATCACGAAGAATACACATCGCGCCGATAGAAAAATAGGACGTTACGGGTGATGAATGAGTTTGCCGTAACAATTTGTCATACAACGTACGACCGACCGGCGATAAGTAGTTTCATTTTTCAATGATCAGACATGTACCGCGCTCCTTGAACGCCGGATTAATTTACAGTTTTTCGAAAGGGCCCCGAAGCGAATAACTCTCCGTCTTTGGTATCTCGGGATTAACTCATGCTGCTACACACGCGGGTTACACGCGATCGTCACCGCGGTTTCCGCCCCTTTTTCCTTTTTGCTATTCCGCCGCGCAATTATCTTTCCGCCTTAACGGTACAGGAGTTAAGAGGCTTTAAATTCTACCGCGAGAGGAATGCCACGCGGAATTGAAACACGCGAGCTGATACGGCGGAGGTTTTATCAACCACAAGAGAGAGAGAGAGAGAGAGAGAGCCAGCGAGCTCTGAAGTAAGCGCGTAATTACGTATGGAAAAAGAAACCCCCTTGCAAATGAGCGCCTCACAGCGACAGCGATACACGCATGCAGCCGCGCCACGTCTGTGTAACTGGTTCGTTGAAGTTTAAATTTAACGTAACCTTCGATGAAATTGCTTCATTAAAACGAAATGTCTACATCGAGGATGTACGACGGATGTTGGATTAAAAATTGTCGATAATTCGATCCTCTGCTGCTGGGTCCATCTGATTTATTCACGCGTTTTGTTTACTTACATTCATCTGGAAAGGAAAATTTTCACTGTCGAACGTACGTAATTGTTACAAACGGAGAAATGGTGCGAATGAATGAAAAATGAAAGAATAAAAGATACACGAGCTACCAAGGGGTTAAAGTCTTGAGAGAAATTGTGCGACAAAAATTTTGGAGGATCGTTTGAAAACAGTTTTTTTTAGTCTTCACGAAGGTGTTTAGATAAGTATTTTTGTTTACTGCCCAAAGAAACATTTTTGGAAGAAGTGCATGTAGCATTGAGGGAGAGCGGATTTCATTGTTTGAAATGTCTTTGATTGTATTAGTTTCAAATGTATTTTCACATACTCGTTGGTGAAAAATTGTCGATATTTTGAGCTTCAAGTTTAAGACATCTTTCTTCTCGAAGATTTTGCAAATTTCATACGTCTTTATGGACATTGAAAGTTTCTTTTAGTAACTAAACCTATCGTAGTTTTAAAAATGACCCACTAAAATTTTGTTGTACAACTTTTTTTCACAAAGTTGTAAGAGTATGGATAATTATATAATTCCAAATATGGGAATATTTTCTATACAGTAGTTCTGTCAATAGAAAACTTGTCCATCTGATATTTAAGTGTATTATTCAATTTTCAAAGTATATTATTCAATTACTTCCAATTTTTATATTGATACATTTTTTTATATTAAAGAAAATTTTCCATGTTCAACTGACAGCTAGAATTCACACTGATAGCATGCAATTTTTCTTACGACCTTAAATAATTGTTGAAAGAAATTGTTCTCTTCATTGATAGTTTCGGCCCAATTTGAATTATCAGCGTGTTTCTTTCATTCAAACTAACAGCAATGACATTGGTTTAAAAACAATATTTATTACGTTAGAATAAAACGTTATTAAAAATCGAGATTTTTACATCTTTCTAAATACTCTAGAAGTTTTCACAATCACAATCGTCACGAATTAAACTGAGCTTGCATCTTCGAAACAAAATTAGATTTCGAAGCAATATTAATTGTGATGTAATCATATATTTTAACCAATTTTTCGAATAGTTTCCTCGCGACAAAATAATCGTATATGTAACAAATCGTAAATAATAAATTATGCATAATATTGTATCGTACATATTTTACTACCACTATTTCGTGTATTTTACAATTATATGCTACATAGATACGTAACATGCAGAGTAAACGAACGTTCAAAATTATTCATCCTCGGCAACGAAACGAGCCGTCGAAATTAGAATCTTCGAAGCGAAAGCCAACAGAGCGACGGGGATAATTAACCGGCGGGTCATCATAAAACTTCAAACACCAGGGAATCTTTGTCCGGCTAATTAGTTTCCTCAGCGTGTCAGAAAGCTGCCCTCCCCGTAATCGAAACCTTCGTTGAAGAGCGAAAGCTGACAGAGAGAGAGACAGAGAGAGAGACAGAGAAGACTCGCGGAACACGCGAATTTCAATCGTACAAATTGTCATGGGCGAGGGAATTAAAGTTACTTTTTCAGAGAGGGCAGAGGTAGAAAGAGAGAGAACGACTCTGGCTGAATGGTGCTCACGAGCTTTTTCGCCTCTCCTCCGAACCCTCCATTATCCCGTCTAACCTTTCTCCCGGGTGCCCCTCCATTTTTCCCCCATTTTTGCCCCTTTCTATTCCGCTTTTGCATGGCCCGCGGCAACGAACCGAAATGTTACGGTCGAAGATAAACTGTGTGTATCCTTTCAGATCGGGGCCCGAGGTAGAAAATCGGTGAATCCGCGTTTGTTACAGCCGGTGCTCGCGCGACGCGTCCGTGTAAATCGACACTGCGTCGCGATCGATCTCCCGCCAGGCTGATTTAACGAACGCGCGCCACTGTCCGAGAGTGACGACACCGATGAAAGGGGATCAAAGAGTATTGAGGCAAGTGTCGATCTTGAACGACTGAATTCGAATCCGACGGCGCGGCTTTCGACGGCTCATTGGGCGAGATTTCCTGTAAATGTGATTATGCAAATCCGAACGCGTCCGCGTTTGAGAAATGACGGCCTGATGAATTTGAAGAGCCATTTGCGGTGGCGTAAGAACGTCGGCGGGATTATTCGAAATGTTTCGAAAGCCGATTTATAAGATACAGCGGGAATTTCCTACTCGTGAAGCATGCAGGGTGACGACGTCAAATAACTCTTGGAATATTTGTTGTGGAAGAAAATGTTCAGATGGAAGTTGCGTCGCTTCCAGGGGGGACACGTAGTACTGTAATCAGTTCCATGTTGTTTTGCTTTTTTAACAAGATACGAAGGTGCACCTTCAATTCCTTCGAGTGGAATGGTGAACATTTCTCCTCGAATTCGGATGAAGCGTTGAATTCTACATGAAAAAAAGTATTACACCGAATAGAGTCTAAAATACATAGTTACTGAGACATTAGCAAAAATATTTTTTTACACTGTGTTAGAAAAGACCGTCAGTAACAATGTATTTTAGATTCTATTTGGTGTAATACTTTTTTTATGTAGGATTCAACGATTTATCTAAATTCGGGAAGAAATATTAACTATTCCGTTTAAAAAAAGGTGACCGTCATACCTTGATAAAAAAAGCAAAATAACGTAAAACTGATTACAGTACTGTGTGTCCCCCTGAAAGCCATGCAACTTCTATCTGAAACATTTTTTCGTGCAACAATTATTTTATGAGTCATTTGATGTCGTCACCCTGTGTACATGTACAGTCAGCTATAGAGATTGGACGCCATTTTTCAAAGGAAGACAATTAAGTTGTGACCCATGGTTCCTTGGAGAAGTTTTTACTTTCGTTGTTTTTACGAGTAGAATACAATGAAGTTGAAATTCAAGGTCCAGATCAATTTTACATGTATTTCCATCGGTAAATCGAAGGAATTCATCTGTGTTAGCCACGGGCAAACTTTTCTTTCCACCCTGTACGAAGTTCGTAGATGGAATAATGGCGGACTCGCGAGCCCGTGTAATAAAAACGGCACGACGGACTATATCGTTCTGTCATGTAGCTCTTATCGATCGAACCCGTTTCCGCCTGACTTTTCGGAGATAACGTATTGAAATATTGGAACGTCGTTTCGCGCGGATCCTGTTCCCAGTATGTACAAGGTGGCACAGGAAACGAGTTCTTTTTCTTTTTCCCTTTTTTCTTTTTTTTTTTTTTTTCTTATTACTCCGTTTTATCTTTATCGCGACCACTCGACGTTCTTGTTACTGTTTATGACAAATAGCTTCCGGTTATCGGGAAATCGTTGCGAAAACGGTTTTTCGATGGGAAGCGGTTTTGATCTTGCGTCGATTATTTGCCAACGAATCGGGGATATATGGGCTCGACTGCCGCGTGAAAATATTTGATAGTCGGTGTAACTCGCGTTAATATATTTGGACATCGAAATGTTGAAACTTGCTCTAATTTTTCGAAAAAGAAATAAAAATAAAACTTGGCCTCGTTTAAAGCTCGGAGCTTTTACTTTCAAAATGAATCGCTTTCTAACAATAAGATGTTCTTACGCTACATAGCAGATGACAAAGTGAAGACACTTTTCTTCTCAAAAATGCTAGAAATTGTCAGAGTATGTAAAACCATTGAAAAATTTTGTTCATGATTCAATCTACGATAAATTTGAAAATTAAGGCCTTTCCTTTTATAACGATACCCTAAAATTTCAAGTATAATTTTTTTTTAACACTCTACTGAATTTTGTATATCAGGCAAAAACGAATACGATTTTTTGAATTGTCTAACATTTAAAGTTCACTGAAATGACAAACATCAAAATCACAAAATCACGCGTCAAGTTTTCCGGGATTGTTATAAAGGGAAGTATTTAATCTTCTAATCTATTGTAGATTCATAAAAAAATTTTTTAACGCTTTTAAACACTATTACTATTTATAGCATTCTCGAGATTCTTACGTAGCTATCTGCTACGCGATGCAAAATATTTTAAAATAAAATAATTAAAAATAAAATACATTATTCAATATTTTAAAATAAAATAGATGTATTCAAAGAGCTCGAGTTTATTGTTGCACGATTTCTTTTTACAAAACTATAACAAGTTTCAATATTTAACGTCCGAATATTAACGTGAGTCACTGAATATACGACGAAGATATAGAATAACAAAGTGGTCGTAAGTTCGTCGTTCTTCACAGATATTCCAAGTTCTATTAATATTCTATTTTCAAGAATTCCATCAAATTTTTTCAGGAGAACTTTGATATGTATTTTTAGCGACAGTATTTGAGATTCGTATGATTCGGCAAAGAAAGTTATTTTCATTACAAAGAAATATTGTAAATATATTCTCATGTATATTAAATAATTCCAAATATACTCTTGACAACATGACATTCTACACAACAAAAGAAAAGTTACTCCTATATCTATCGATCATCATATTTCTTGGCAAAGAAAGTTGCTTTTCACAGTCAAGAAATTATTCTTGATTCCGTTCAAGAAAATTCGAGCTTCGCAGCTTTCCTCTTTCCGGAAAAGTATGTAAGCCGTACTTTCACGACGAGGAAGTTCAAAGTAAATTCTTGTGCCGAACCTTGAAACTACAGATATATATTTCGCAATTTCTGTATTACGAGGAGGAATTTACGTACGCGAAGTTGGACAGATAATAATCGTAGCAAGAGGGGAAATAGAAGAGCAGACTCGGCTAGACAAATCGATATGCGATATGCTGCCTGTTAGGTGATTCGTGTATAACTACTTCTATATCCCCGGTTCAAGAATTTCTGATCACATGATCGGATAATCGAGAGTCAGCGGCTCGACGGTCTAATCGGTGTCTGGATAACTAACGTTCCACCGTAATTACACGTTAATGGAACCAAAAGATATCGTCGTGCGATCATCGAAAAAGTGTTACGACACGTTAATTGACGTATTGTTTCTGCAACGATACTTCTGTGAATCATCGAAATCCACAATTTCAACACTTTTTGAATATTACGATCAACTCTTTGAGTTCGAATATCCAATTCGTGGTAGGAATTATGATTTCGACTTGAAGGGGAAAAGCAAATTGTAGTCTTGTGGAATATGAACCAAATTTTAATCGTTCAAAGTGGAAGATTAATAAGTATAAATTATGTTATATAATGTTTCCGATGCTTTACATCTGACGTGTAGCGTGTAATAATAAATAACGTTTGCTGAAGGCTGAAAAGAAAATCGTGAGACAAGTTTTCCTTTTTTTCCAACTGTTTAGTATCGATTTTTGTTTAGAAACATAATTGGCTCTGATAAAATCTATTTATCTTAATTATTATCATTTGAGTGATGATTTACACGTGGAATGTGGTAATGCGTATTGATCGATTATTCTAGTAGCAATTGAAATGAAATTTATGTTCTTTATAGTAGTGAATTTTTCATTGGATCCGAGATAGAAGAAATTTCTAATCACTGCAAGTTTCAATTATACAAATGTATTTATATTTGTAATCTTTATATTTGAAAGAAATTGAACACTTCATATTCTGTTTCAATATTTTATTATATACATTATATGTATGTGTAGTATACACACACACTCTTTCGCTCAAAGATCGAAGCACCATGTTCGTTTCAAAGTTAAAAAAATTAAGTAACACTTTATGCAACAAAGATTCCATTAATATAACTGTTTCATACTGTAAAATGCACAATCAATTTAAAAACTTTATCACCTACATTAAAGATTGAATATTGAATATTGAAAGTAGAAAATATTTTGAACATTTTGAGCAGCACAAGTATGTAAATATAAATACATGTACATGTGAAGATTTCATTTTGTGAAATCAAACTGTAAGAGAATGAAACGTGTACGAGGCATTAGCGTATTCGATGCTGTATTCGTAACACGCATGCACGCATATGCGAATCTACTCATTATCTCGCGATTCATTATCGAGTTACAGCCCTCCGAAAACGCGAATCATTCCCCAAGCGGTGGCGGCGCGGCGTTTTCCACAACCGCATAATTCGATTGCTCGTAACTACTTGTAAGAAGATTTGCCGAGCAAGTTTTAATTATTATCCCAAGAACAAGTTGATCGAAATAACACATTTTCGTGACGAAGCTAATGGTATTACACGTTCGTGAAATTTTACAAACAGCAAATTATCTGTATGATTTTTGTCAAATTATCTTATTTCTTTTATCTTAATTATTTTTGTCAAATTATCTTATCTCTTTATCTTAATTATCAAATTATCTTTATTATTATTGTGCACATAGCGAATATCAAATTGCGTCCAAGTGTACTGAAATGTTGTATCATCAAGTAATAATTTCACGCGGACTGCGAAAATTTAATTACTATGAAAAATTAAATGAAGTGATAAAAAGTGAAAAGACGTTTCATTGGAAAGTAAAAATACGCGCAAGCACTCTTTGTATAGGGTGGGCCAGAAGTTTCTCCCCATTTATTTCTTTTTGATAAAATATAAGAAAACAAATTTCCTTTTTAATAAAATATATCAAAATATAAGAAAAATAATTTTTAACCAATTTCATTAATTTTAAATTAAATTAAAACGTGAACTTAAATTAGCGTGCTTTAATCTGTAAGAAGAAAGAAATTGAACAAAATACATAATAAAAAAAATTACTATATTTATTTCAATAGAACGTGATCTTTTGCCTGCTCTATATCTCTTCATGGAAGTCTAATGACAATTTCGTTCAAACAGAATAGCAACAACTAAAATTTGAAATTTCAATAAGTCCAAAATTCGAACCGAAGTTTAGAGAATTCTACACAGAAACTGAAATCGTATGGAAAGAACTTCGTCAGAATGTTTTCAAAGTACACCAACTCTTTACGATCCTACAATTTCAATTAACAACGAAAGAAACTACCCGAACAGTCTCCAGCTCTATTTTCCAAACGACCGCTAAAATCCATTCAAATTCACTCGCTGCAACTCGTATTTTACTGAAAACCAAAAATTAAACAGAGACAACGCTTGTCGAAGAGTATACCAGTTTCAGTTGGCGCGATAGTCGAGCAGGATGTACTTGCTGACGGAGCGATTAGCGTCGAACTAATTGAAGGTTGACGATGGTCTGGGACGAGAGAGAGAGAGAGAGAGAGAGAGAGAGAGAGAGAAAGTGTCACCTAATTAACGCGAGTGGCAGTAACGTCGCTTAATCGGTAATCTGGCTTGCAGTCAAAAACTGTCAAACGAGATTACTTATTAATGACGGACTATCTGTACGAGCTGAGAACGAGTAACAGTGTCATTCATTCGATAACGTAATTGTCGTTGCCCCGTGGTCAGCAAATAAACGATTACACGGCTCGATTTCCGGTCGTCCCTTTTTACGAATTCACTGATGGAACGAGACCGAACAAATGGACGACACCGTAGAAATTAACTCGAAGTCTCTTCTTCAACTGATGCGACGAGAAAGAATTATCCAGAAATTAAGATAAATTGTTGGTTCTTTCCTGTGTCTCTTTTCCTCTCTTTTTAATTAATTATTCACTGTCGTGTTACAAAGTCGTACGATTAGTGTTTTTGCAGGAAATTTAAAGACACGTAGCGAGCAATGTCTAAAATCAGAATATTTAGAATGAAATAAATATTTATTGTAATGTGAAGTGTTTTGACTTGCAAAGCGAAGTAGTTGTCTCCTTCTTCGGTTACTCGCGAAGATATCAAATTTGCTTAGACATTTGCAGTTTAACAATATTACGAACTACGAAAGTACGAAGTAAAATTATCGAATGCATCAAGTTGAAGCAACACTGTTAACAATAATTAATCAAAAGCGTAACTACTAATTAAACTGTAAAACGAAATTTATAAATAATAATTCATAAAATGACGATAAGTAATTTCATTTCACTGAAAGTCTTCTGCAAATGCAAAGTCTTAATATCAAATAAAATATTAACGGCGAGATTATAATAAACGCAAGGCACAAAAGTACCTAATGAGATTCCATTGTACCTTCGCGGAGAATTATTCTAAAGAACGTTCCATTAATTTTCTGTTATCTGGCGAATGATACACAGTAGAGAGAGAGAGAGAGAGAAAGAAAGAGAGAAAAACGCTATATCGAGAAACTGAAACATTGCGTAATTCCCAGACATCTAAGAAGGTGGAAAAAATTTCCTTTGTTTCGAGCAAATACGTAGAAAAGCGAACAACACCGAGATAGCAAACAGTAGTTTTAATAAAAGTTGCAAAGCAATAAATTTTCCTTTTTGATAGAAAGATGTAATAATACATGGTCTTGGATGTTGTTAAAAATTAAATTTTACAGGAATTTGACTTTCAACTCTACGTGGAAAATTAGTAGATACACGTGGTCTTAAGTGTTATTAAAATTTAAAGTGGGCAAATCAGCCGAGCAAATATTTGACTGTGAGCTTCACACTGAAAGTCGGTAAATATAAATCGTGTTCGTGAAAGATTTTCGCAGTAAGTAGTGAAATATCGTCGTGAGACACTATATCGTTGTACATTGGTAATAAGGAGGTAAAAATGCCAATGTTGTTTGCTCGACGTGATGCTCGCCTTGGCAAAACAAATGAATCGTAAAGCGTGATGTTGAAATGGTACGTACGCGCGTGGAATAAAATGGAGGGAACGTATGCAATCGGACGGTGTTTTTAATTAAATTGTTTGTCTTTTGGCATTGCATTACACGACGCAGAAATAAACCAGAAAGTAGAAAATATTGTGCACGAACTTCTACGGATTTTTACGCGAATTTATTATTTTCCGAGAAGTAAATAAAAAGTAGACTCCAAGTAATCTAAATTCAATTTACATACGTTACCACCTGTACTGTACAAATATTGTACTTTAGTGATTTCTACAAAACAGACTTTCTATTAAATGTCTCATAATTTTTGCATAAATGTCTCGCGCAGATGTTTTCCACGTTTTACTGTATTATTGAATTTTTAAAAATTTCCTTCAACGCAGACAAATTTATTGTTATTTGTGCTGCGACAAATATTGTTAAATATTTTTCATTAAGCGTCTCATAACATTTTTTCTGCGTTTTGCAAAAAGAAAATTTTTTAAAAATCCTGCAACAAACAAATTTTTTTACAAATGAATCAATGTATGTATAATACATAGGTTTCCAACCATCCAGAGACACTATTCGAGGACAATAAATTAAACTCCCCCTCTCTCTCTTTTCCCAGCAAAATGTCACCCGTTAAAACAACACGGTGAAGTATCTAACGAAATAACATGAACGGGTGGAACGGGCGTCGACCGGAAGTCCGCAAGCAGCCATAGGTGAAAGAATTGGTGTGCGCGCGGTGAAGCTGTGTGTAATGCGATCTCACATTTTCTCGGATATACAGTACCAAATACGTACATATATATATATATATATATATCTTCATATCAAAACACTTGGTGAAAATGAGATTGCTGGAAGAAAAGATTAGGAAAATATTTAAGAATTAGGAACGATTGGAAAAATATTTCAGAATTATATTTAACGTGGAATATAAATAGAAAATAAAATATCATCTTTTTGTGACGAAAGTCTCATCTTTATGTATTATGTAATAATATTCAATTTTATTTACTACGTATTACTGAGAAAGCTGCTTTCAATAATAATTCATTCCATCAAAATGAGGTTACAATTCAAATAATTATCTAATTTCATTTTTCTTTTTTTTTACACAGTGAGCGTAGGAAATACTCATATGTCGTAAAAAGAAAGAAAATTGTACAACAAATTTTGAAGCATCGTAGCAAAGGTGATCAACAATGAGTTGTAAGAAAAAAGAAGTATTCAATTTGCACGATTTTCGAAAAAAGGTAAGTTCCCTTGTTGACTAAATAAGAACATTTGATAAAAACTCGATATCGCGAGAGCGTCTATTTGGATCGTTCAACGATTCTCTACTTTCAGCGAGTGTGCTTTCAATTTTCCCTCCCTTCGAGCGCAAATACCTCTGCCAAAAGAAATATTCGGAAATATTCGCGAACATTTCAGGACACTTTGTATAACGAATCCCGATAAGATAAAAAAAGAAAAAAGAAAAAAGACTCGAAAACCACCGCTCGTTCGTGCAAATTGAATTAACGCGCGGAGACAGACGGGGGATTAAGGTCAATTTTGAAGAAATCGCGAGTCATCTCTGAGATTCGACGTCACCTTAAGCAGCAACGGCCTACTCACCGGCGATTAATGCCCGAGGGGTTATCCGTTTAGTCGGAAATAGGCTTTCCTCTGGGCCCGCCTACGTCTACGTAATTATATACACGAGAGAGAGAGAGAGAGAGAGAGAGACTCGGCTCGTTCTAATTATTTTGCTCGCTCGCTCGCGACTAACGTGATAACGCAGCCCGACACTCGCACCCTCCGACGCCTGCTACGTTTTGATACTAATGCATTAATTTACAATCATCCTATAATTTGCGGCTGCATCCTCTCAGCCGTGCGTGACCTCCATTCGAAGCGCGCGACGATTGAAGCGATCTCCTTCACCCGGGGCCGTCTGTTTTCGCGCGAAGACGATGACACGCTCGTGAATGGAGAAAGACGAAGGGAGAAATTTCGTTTAGGGGCAGGTTTTCGCGGTGAAAACTGGCGAAACGGTTTTATCACCACGGTCGAAATGTTTACGAGGTAACGAAGCGCGCTGCGTTTACAACGGTGCTTGCAACGGACGATGAAAACCCCGTTCAGCTTGGAAACAATCGCCACGAGACTGGTTTCTACGTGATCACCTTGCCGATAGTTCGAACGATCGCGTTGCTATTTATGGGGCAACGAGATCGGTTTTCGAACGACGATTTGCCCGTCACCGGGGTGGTATTTACTACGGAGAACCTGTGGAAAGAGAATCGTTGAAAGAGATTTTTAGAGGGAGAGAGAGAGATTTTAGAAATCTTTTTAGACAGACGAGATTCTAACATTATTGGAATTAAAAAATTTTCAAATCCTCCAGTTACGAAAGTTACGGCTATAAAAATATATATTATTGAAAATGTATGTCTAAGTAATTATAAGTTTGCTATGTTTGTAGAAATAAAAAAAAAATATATAAATTTTATATTATTACGTACCGTTTACTGTCAAACGAGTTTCGAGTGTTTTATAATTTTCAATAAATACATTGGACTTTGGTTTCTCCAATTATGTTACGTGCTTTTTACGATATTTCTTATATATATAATTCATTCAACGCGTAGATCAAAAATCGTGGTATCATATGATGCATAGTGAACGTGTTAAACGTATTTAAATATAAATCAAGTATATTATACACACGCAGTAAATGATAAAGGAATTGCAGATTTCTATTCTTTATTGATTATACGTAATGATTTATTTCATTCATTAACAAGCACTTCAGTCAACCATAAACAAGTTTTGACAAACATTTCAGTTTGAATATCTTTCATATTTTTGTTTCCATGTTATTTCCACTTTTACAGCTTTAAACTTTTTTACAAACGCGTGAGAATCTGAAGTTTAGTAACAAGTGTACACAAGGAGCGTTTGAAGAAAATTTTCAAAGTACAATGAAATGAGAACCATAATCATAAGTTCAATTATTGACAACAGATTGCATGAAACTATCGTTTGCAATACGCGTGTTAGTTTAATTTCTAGATATCGATTTTCATATCGTCCATCACAGTTACCTACTTTCTTTCAGTCGACAGCATTTTTCATATCTTACAGGGGCTGCACTATTCTTTTTCTTTGACGGCAAATCTCTCATCAGTTCTCTTTTCTTGCGACACGCATATTAATATTTATGAATGCCTCCACGGTGGCAAGAAATCCTGTCACGAATTTCATTTTCACCCAAGTATTATACATCGATGCCTCATTTAAACGACAATGTCGACGTGCAGTTTGTCAAACAAATTTCGCCAATCGTGTGCTTCAACTTTCACTTACAGTTGAAAAAAAAAATTATAAACATGAGTTTTATACGTAACTCTTTTTTTACGATTTTACAAGTAAAAATAAAGAAATATATATCTTTCGTCGTGAGAAATGGATAAAAGGAATTTTCTCTTTCCTATCACCAGTCTTCTATTCTGCGCTGTTTGCAAAATCCTACGACACAGAAGTCGTCCATATCGAATATCTTCTATCGAGTCTCGTAACTTTGAATTGCCCCCATCGACACAAATAACATTTACGCGATTGCTATCATCTTATCTATTGTAGCGTAACGTGATCCTGGTATTTTCTACGTACGTACGGAATCTACCGGCTTCGAAAAGTGGCAAAATCCATTATTTAAATTTAAAATGTTCTCCCGAAAGCAGTGAATCACTTGAAACGGTGATCCGAAAATTAAGAGATCTCTCGCAACTGGGTTAAACCGAAGAAAAACACAAAGTGGAAATTTTGTAATGTTATGATGAAAATACTGTGCTATACTTAACGAGACAATATCCAATAGTCTTAAAGAGCCTTCCTTTATTTTCCAGTAAGAGATCTTCATTTTTTCTTTTTAAATATGAATTAAATAATATTATATATATCATTAATATATTATTATTATTATATTAAATACAATATAAATATAAATATAAATTTTGGCATGATTTGAAATTTAACGTGTTTCGAAAAATAGTAAATTCACAGGCTAACATGAATTCTCTTAGCTAATTAATTAAATTGATTAAAAATCGGGGAAATCCCTCGCTCCTTTCAACAGAACAATTCTCAATCTTATTTCCTACTCTATTCGCTGCTTTTGAACGACGAAAATTAATTAATTTCGAGAAATTCCATTTCCTAATGATTTCGAATTTTTGTTGGACATGTCGCAGCTCTAATTCGTCAGCTACGTCGGCGCGTGTAAATGAAAACAAAAGGAGAGAATCGAAAAGAATGAGAGAGAACGACGAGCGGAATATTCGTGACGCAAATAGACAGCAGGTCTAGATCCGGGAGGTATTTCTCGGATAATGGTACATAAGGTGTTCGATTCTAGCGCGACGTTCCTTCTAATGGAAATTCCAGGAACGTCGTATGGAAATTCGTAAATCGGAATTCCCGCTCGAACAGTTTCCCACGACAGTGTCGCAGATGGAGCCGCGTTTCAGTTCTTGCCGAACTGTATTGCCGCTTTCTCGCGATGCTAATCACTTGTCCAGGACTGCACTGTCCTGAATTGCACGGAAATTATTAAATAGGTAGAAGCTTATAATATTCATAACTAAACAGTTAATTTAAACTGAAGTTTGACAGTATTTAGCACGGATGGTATCATTGGTGTCTTGGAACAAATATTGTATTCGTTTTAACGTTGGGAAAATATTTTTATCGTGACGAAAGATCTGTGTATTATTAATAATTGTATTACTATGATTATAGTATAATTATTAATATAGTATAATAGTATAGTATAATTATTAATATAGTATAATAATTATAGTATTGTATAATATAATTATTAATATAGTGTAATAATTATAGTATTGCATAATATAATTATGGTATATTTATTAATTATAGTATTGTATAATATAATTATGGTGTATTTATTAATTATAGTATTGTATAATATAATTATTAATATAGTATAATAATTATAGTATAGTATAATTATTCATATAGTATGGTATAATTATTAATAATTGTATTTTTATAATTATAGTACATATATATATATATATATATATATATATATATATATATACATCTTTTTGTGTATCTCTTTTATTTATTTTTATTTACATCGCCGATTGACTTGACTATACATGTTTGTCATATATATATACAGTACATTTTTCTGTATGTCTCTTTTACTTATTTTGTATCATTTAACACATATTATTTATTGGATTCTTTTCTTCCAAATTGTTTTTTTTAAAATTGAATCAAGTAACAAGTGCTGACCATTGAAAATAAAAAATGTTAAAAGATTTTTGAAGAGGCTACTATCAAACTTGGATTCGATTAAAGAATATTTGTAAAACAGTCACCTTCCAGATTCACCTAAAGATTCTACTTAATAATGTCTACACGAACTTTTTAAATTATTCTTCCTTTTTTTTTAATTTTCTAGATTCAAAACAGAGATGAATTAGTTTTCTCTACAAATTATAGCGCATTCGTTGTTCTCACTGGTGGCCAGTTTTAATTAAAACACACGGCCAGCTCGCGAGGTTCGCCGCAAATTTTATATCTCCCGCCGTGTCTAGATACAACCCGCGAGCAATTAATTGTTTGCTACCAGTGACGTCAACTGTTCACTGTTTGACCGGTCAGCGTTAATCCGTCGTTGACTCGCTTTGTTTTCACGGAACATCTCGAATTAAGTGCCATTGTAATTTCATGAGGCAACGCTTTCTATTTCCTCCCGATAAAACCAGCCTTTCGAGGGTCGGCCGTTGTTCATCAAAACTTCAACAACTGTCTGAGAAATGCATCCCCTCTCGCAATTGGTAGAATTCGTTAGATTTACGATTTCATGGACCTCGTCCGTGCAGAAAACACAAGGTATTGCAATAATATTTCATCGGTACAAGTCACTACGAATCTTGTGGAAAATGAAATAAAAGTGATTAGGAGATTATTGCGATACTTAAATTTGAAATGTTAGATTTAATAAAGAAAGAAGACAAAGGAACAAGTTGATAATCATTATGGAATTATTGAGATATTTAAAGATTATTATCTCACTTGAAACTTGGTAAAAAAAAAAAAAATATTATAAGTCAAAAGTTTCAAACGAGATAAAAGTCATTAGAAAATTAATGGGGTAGTTGGAGATTGTTATCTCATTTGAAATTTTAGATTTAATAAAAACGAAGAAAAGAAACAAGTTGAAAGTTTTATGTGAGTTAATAACCATTAGAAACTTACAGAGGTATTTAAAAATTATTACTTCGTTTGAAAACTTTTAATAAAGAAAGTTGAAAGTTTCAAACAAGTTAATAATCATTAGGAAACTATTGAAACATTTAGAAATTATTATTTCGTTCGAAATTTTAAGTTTAATAAGAGAAACGGAGGGAAAATAAATTGGATGTTTCAAATGAGATAGTAATCATTAGGAGATTAAGATATTTAATGATTAGTATCTAAACTATTTTTTAGAAAATCGAGATATTTGAAACTTCTTCAATTAAATATTTGTCTATGCTTGTATAATTCTGTTCAGAAATGATTTCACGATCTTTGTATATAATCTACAGAGGTTTGACTATATTTAAACGTCTTCCTAGAGCCAAATAAAGATCAATTAAACCGAATAAAACGAGCAACTAGTGTCCGAAGAAGTTCACGGCCACGCTGAGATCAAGTTCGCCTCGACGTCGCGATCGCGTCGTTTACTAAGATTTATAGTGATTTATACTCACGGTTGAGTAATTTATTGAAAGGATGAATATCGTCATATCGCGATGACTTATAAATTTTATGAGTTGTTCAACTGGCATCGTCATTACTGAAATGATTATCAAAATGAATATTGACCTAGAACTGTTAGTATTTCATCAGTCGTTCACTGGACTTTTATGTCGTCTGAAATTGGAGGGCAAATAATGGATAATAAATTCTTGTTGAAACTGAAGGTTCCGAGTCACTTTCCTTCTATAGTCGTAATAATATTTCTATTGTAGATTCTTTTGTATTCGTACGATACGAACTGTTCGATGAGAAAGTCAGTTTAATATCCCTTTTTTTTTAATCTGATTTTCAATCATTTCTACTGTTTATAATATAATTTAATTAAGACATTTATTGCTCGCTGAAAATTTCTGTTAAAACTCCAAGTACAATATTTTGCATCCAATGTGATTTTACGGTTTTTCAATCACTCTACTTTACTACCTAACCAATCTCTGTTTTGATTGAAACATTTATCGCTCGTTTAAAAAAAAATGATCATACGAGTTTTGTAGAAACGCCAAATACAAGTTTTATGTTTTTCAATCAATTTTACTTTCGAACTATTCCCTGTTTCAATTAAAGCATTTATTGCTCGTTTGCAAAATATATCCGTATACAATTTTTCTACAAAATTGAAGTAGAATATTTTGTAATTTATATATATATATATCAATTTCGCATGATACACAACAATTTGGAGAAAATGGCTAAATACAAAGAGACATAAAAGCAATAAAATAAATTTTTTTAATGACGAAGCATCTGAAAAAATGCTATTTGTTTGCAATTTAGATTTTAATAGCTCAAAAACTTTTATTCTTTGTAAGAAATCAGATCAACACAAAAATGTTGCTCTGTCTACATCTAAATTCGAAACCATTCAACTATGGTTGGTCTAACGATGAACGATCTTGTTTATTCTTAAAAGTTATAAGTAACGCAAAAAGTTTTTTTCTACTTTAGTATATATAGTATACACGTACACATATATATTAATACTTCCTTGCAATTTAGCATACATACGTACGAAAGGCTTGAAAGCCACTCAGCATAAATTGCTTCTCATTGACACTAGAATTACCGGCTATTAAAAAGTAAAATTTCTAGCGATGATAAAGTAAAAAAAAAAAAAAGAGAAAAGAAAAGAAAGAATAGAAAACTCTACAATATAACGAAGTATTTAAACATCTAAAAATACACTGTTTCACGTCTGTAAAATATTCAACTAAAATTAACAAAAATTACAAATTGGTCAACTTGATCAATTTGATAAAACTAGTGTTGAAAATAAATATTGTGCTGCCCTTTTATTGTCAAAATCTTCAGTTAATGAAAGAATTTATTCATTGTAACATTATCGTTGCGATATGACAATTAAACTGTCCCATCTGAAGATTTTGACGACAAATGTGTATTTGCGCGACGCAAATGATTTTCAATGGGACTTAATGATAACTTACACCGATTGGCCTCTCAGCTCTCTATACATCGATGCATTTATGATCGCGAATATCCGAAAACGATACGTTTGAAGCGGCGAGTAAATAAATACTTCGCGCGATCGCAAAAATACAATTGAAATAATAGTCTCTCGTTGAACTGGCCTCTGCGTGAGAATGATTCTGTTCTAGAGAGACAACTCTTTCCTCGGTGGACAGAATCGTATTCGCCGCTGGCCACGATGAATTCGCCGAGCGGTAAAACATCGATTTTCCATTTGTATTACGCTCGCTGCACGCGGTGGCAAATGAACCACGTGGTAAATCTTCCGAATTTATATCGGTATCACCGCGAAAGTAATCGCTGATTAACGCGGCGCACTTTCGAGCATAATGTTTCTCGTTCGATGGAAACCATCGGTAAATTATAAAGCACGCTGGTTAAATCGACGAAGCATATTAAAAGAGAAGAAAAGAAGACGAAGAGAAGAGAAAGCAAACGCTGTGCTCTACGAATCGTTCGATTTCGCTGAGCAAGTGGAATTTTGCTCGTTACAAGCAAATTGAACCGAGTCGAAGGAAAAGTTCATTATCGAAATTGCTAGTAAATCAAGTAAAGCGCAGGAGGTGTTTGCATCGATGGGAAAATCGTTACAGATTCACCGAGATCTCGTGATTTTTTTGTGATGAATATTTCAATCGCGTGCAAATCGCTCTGCGTACACATACAGAATCATCGTGAAAATTTGTTTGTGCATTTAATAGAATATATTTTACACGTATCGTGATCAATTTCGAAATATAAACACACGCATGTCCAATATAAATATACATACTCATAGTTGTGGCTTTTTCCATGCAATGACGACTAAGATATAGTGATGATAAAAATTACATATCATATATACACACACAGTGAATTAATATTTAAACTCTTCTGTCAAACCAACACAATTCCTTTAAATAATTCTTCAAGATCACTTCCTTTTTGTAAAATATAGTAAATATAGTTTTGTAAAATAAGTAAATACAGTTCTGTAAAATAAATAAATATAGTTTAATAAGTATAGTAACGCAGATGCGTGCAGAAAATTAGTATTTAAGTACTTTCCTTAAGGTAAATCATTTTTTTTTTAAATACACTCTCTGTATTATTATTATTATTATTATTATTATTATTATTATTATTTTGTGCTTTGTACGTGTTATTTTGTATTATGTTCGTTGTTTATTATTTATATTTATACGTATTATTACTTCATTTAATTTGAACTAGGAAAACTCATCGCATTGTATATTTTACGTTTTCGATCACGATCGCTTGACTTTAGTCGCTGATTGCGAGATGAACTGGCTTGTTCATTTGGTATTTTCCACTTAGAGAAACAATTTCTAAAATGTATCAGCTTTAAGGTCGTGTCCTATATTAGCTCTAATCGTCAAGGTTCCACGCGTAACATATGCATAATACATTGCCGCACTGTCAACGCAAAGATAAGATAACGTGCACAATTTTCAATGAAAATAATGGCCCCTGCGTCTCGTAAAGCGAAACAAATGAATTCTAAACCACGGAAATAACAATAACATTGCCAATGGTGTCACGCAATGGTTTATTCGATCTCATTTGGCAGCCATAACCGTGATACTAATAACTGCGATATACACTTCACGGTACGATAGTTTTTCACATGGCCTCCGCACTTTGTTCGAATATCGTCGTCTACGAACCAATTAACCGCGTTCTAATTCGATGCGCACGAGTTATCGAGCCAAAACGCATCGGAGGCCTTATCGCGCATTAATGTGATTAAAAATTAGAGCAGTATCTTTAGTCGATGGCGAATTAAAGCAATTTAGTTGATAGCGGATGGAACTGGCGCGCCCTGCTCACAGTTTCTCACGAGGGATGTAACATTTTTCTTCGTGCTCAGCGAAAAGATTAAAAGAGAGACTGGCCAGGCAAATTATTTTCGAAAAGTGGATCCTTTGGATTTCGATTGGGCTGCATTAAACGATCGAATAATTATTATTGAAGGACCTGATTGAAGGAAAAGTGCAGATGGTGCTGATGAAAATAATTGACGTTAACCTGATAATAAGAAAGACGAGTCGAGTCTAATCTTAAAATACGATCTCTGCTAGATTTATTATTTTCCTGAAGCGTTTTCATTAAACATAAATTGCATATTTGCAAAGAGTAAGATTCAATCAGAGACAATTTTTCTTTATAAAGTCTTTGGTTAACAAGTTGGAAAAGCGATTGGGAAAGTAATAATTAGATGCAGAAATGCATGGAATGCAATACAGAATTACATAGAATATACTAAACAGGATATTTATTAGAATAAATGGAACAATTTCTATTCCATTCACAAAAGTATGTATGTAAGCATAAAATGGAAATGATCAGAAAAATTTGTGGTATAATAACAAATAAAATCATATTTCGCAGAAATTGTTGTAAAACCTTTTCAAAGAATACAGTTTAATGAGGACTGTATTTTCTTTGTGCCTGTTTAATATCTACCGATACTACTTGCTAATAAACACGTCTCATGAAATTACATTATATGTATATATATATAAAGTATTATATAATAATAATATTATTATTATATTATATTACAGTAATAATAATATTATAATTATTATCATATATGTATATATAAAATATTATATAATAATATTATTATTATTATTATATTATATTACAATAATAATAATATTATAATTATTTTATATATATATATAAAATATTTTACACAACTTATTCAAAAATACTCAATTTCTCTTACGTTTCACATTCAAGTCATTGTCGCGTGCACATCACGAAATTGTAACAAACTGCACTGCCTTAGTAACTAAGTGCATTCCTAAGTTTCCTTTATCAGAAGAGCATCTCCATTTAACTGGAATGACCTGTTTTCACGCAGAAACGCAATTTCGTAGCCTTGGCGAAAAGACACACGAGGCCCGACGTCGGTCTTCGAGTATTCTCAAGAAAAATTGCCGAACTAATTTCGTCGCAGTTCTTCGACGAGCTCCGTTAATAACAAGCGTCGGGGACGTTGCGCTCTTTGCAGCGTTTAAACGTCTTAAACAACGACGTGGAAAACTTAAACAAGGTTACCGGGGGAGACACCGCGCGGACTTCTGAAAATTAGCTCGCTGGCTGTAATTATGTTCAAACCAGAAGAGCTTTAACGTCGCGGCCAGCAGTGGCAACTGCGACTGGATGAAATTACAGTACGATGCGTAATGAAATTCCATTCTCATTTCCTAGCTTTCGTAACTATTGATTGAAGTTGGCAAACAATCGTTTTTGACGATTCGACGAGCTTCCGAGAGTTCGATGTGAAATCTGAAGGCAGATTTCATGTTACAGATAAATTTTATATATCGACTTTCCAATCGATCAGTTTCGTGATACTTGGTTTGCAAATGTCAACAAGTGGTTGATATTGAGTAAATAATATTTTCAATATTAAAATTAAATTATTGATATTACGTCGATATCGCTGGCCGACAATTGAATTTGCTTGAAAATACATCGTATTGTTATTTTATTTAAGAACAACGAGCTTTACGTTCAACATTAGGAAATTGAAAAGTATGAAACACGGTAGTAGAAAATCGATTGTTACATTAATATATATCAATATCACGTGTGATTTTAGTCGCAGAAATTCATAAACGAAAATTACTCGAATTTCATGTGTACTTACCACACTAATGCGCAAAGAGAACAGGTACGGGTTTCAGACGAGAGAGCATAAATTCATATTTAATTTCATTTACGAACCGTGCTACCAATGGCGAAAGAACCCAAAATATTCAAACGAACATTTCACGCAGATCAGAATTAAATATTTTCGTCAACAGTGCTCAATCAAGGGTAAATCGTCGTTCGTAAAATATCTCTCCCAACGAACCTCAAACGTTAAGTCTACGCTTAATTTTGTACAAATCTAACATTCGAGAAGCTCGAGACAAGGGAGTACAAATCCACGCTTAATTTTATACGAACCACACTGCCAATAATTAATGAGCTCATAGCGCCCCGACAGGTTCAAGAGAATTCAAAACGAAGATTTTGAAATCGAATATTCCGTTCGTAAAAATCAGCCCTTCAAACGTGTACCGAAAGAAGGAGGGGGGGACGAAGAAGAGAATGAAAAAGAAAAAAAAAAATATTCGAAATCGGCGGCTGTTACGTGCACGATCCCCCGGGAAATTGCACAAAATAGACGGTGGAAACTGACGTCGCGGAACATCAGCGAAATTGTCTGTTTCCCCATTATTCGAGCGCGATGCCCGTGCGCTTACGAACGGCTCTACAACGTTAGAATAACGGGATCTAGAGTAACCGTAAATGTAAATAGGCCCTGAAGCCACCGTCGACAATTATTGGCCGATCTCATTTTGTTGTGTCACGCAGGGCACACGAACCGGTTGGCCCCCGCACACACAGAAATATGGTTACGTCTCGTCTAACAACGATAAAAACGAAGCCACGGTTTAAGCTGCCCGCTTATTTCTCGCAACTTTCTCGCAATTGAAACTTCCAGCTGATTAAAAGGTTTCACTTGATGTTTGAACACTAAACGAACCTTTGTGACTCGTGCGATGTAATTTGAAACATTCGTTCACCTGTTTCCCTGTGTAATTCAGTATTCGATTACTATTTTTATTTGTTATTTGTTTATTATTGTTATTTTTGTTATTATTTGTTACAATTACTATGTTATTTGTTATTTTTGTTATTATTTGTTACTATTATTATTTTATTTGTTATTTTTGTTATTATTTGTTACAATTACTATTTTATTTGTTATTTCTGTTAATTTTTGTCACTGTTATTTTGTTTGTTATTTTTGTTATTATTTATTACAATTATTATTTTAATTGTTATTTTTGTTATTATTTGTAACTATTATTATTTTATTTGTTTCTTTTTTTTGGTGAGTGTTTCTTTTTAAATATAAATTTTTGGTAACATCAGCAAGTCTTTTTTTCTTTTTTGATTTGAAAATTTTCTCAGTTCTATATTTTAGGCGCTGGAGCGGATAGTCTATTATGGCAATCAAATTATATACGATGCAAGCAGCTGTTGGTATCTTCGTGTATGTAGGAGTAATTTTCAATCTAGAATATCTCTCTCTCTCTCTCTCTCTCTCTCTCTCTTTGTTATGTTATCCATTTATGTTGTACGTGTGTAACTTTTTTTTAAAATGTATTATCTCCTTTGAGCGAGAAAATAATATTCTTCTGAATTATCTCGTCGTTTGGTTTACAAATAAATTTCATTTACACGTGTTACTTTATTCGAGGCAAAAATTACATTCCTCTGAATTACTTCATCGCCCGGTTTATAAATTTTCCTCCATAAAAGTAACATTTCATTTTACCTTGAATAATTTTTTTCATTTTACTTTGTACATTACGAGTTCGAAGTTTCGAAGTTTCGTGCACCGACAAAGTTTCGAATTCTCGCGAATTCGTTCGGGGGTCGAAGCCTATTATCAGCTTCGCGAGGAAAGTTTTTAACTTGTCTAAGTGTTAACGACCTCGCTACGCAGAAAACACGGGTTCTCGTTTGACGACGAAAGTTTGGAATTCGGATGGCTGACCACCTGAGAACTTTACATTCTATGTACATTGCAGTTTGTCTAAACGTCTAACCAGCTCAGACAATAATAAACAACGCGAGTTTGTTAACGCGAAGAAGAAGAACAAATTGCTTGTAATCTGTGTAAACTGATAATATTAGAGAGATAATATTGGAAACTTTGAATTTTTAAACAGGAAGGTTAAATAATGCACAATTTATTGGATATTTATCGTACACGTGTTTCAATGGACATTACACTTTCGAGAAAAATTGAATTCGTTCAGGTTCACGTTCGCGTCACGCTCGTAATGTACTTTGTTACTAAACGATGTGAAACGAGAGTACAGTATTACCATAAGCGCAGGAGTTATCATAGTCTAACGACTTCGTTCAACGAACGAACTTGGTGGAAATTTTTCGAAAGTCCTGCTAAGACTTCAGATAAACGTCGCATAATGCCAAATTTTCACTGGAAATATTGATTTCGATGCGCAATTTCGAGACACAGGATTTCCAAACAAAACATGAAAAATGTGACGAAGTAATTTTATCTTGAATAAAAATTTCGCGTGCACCAAAAATAGTGGGATATTTCTCGTCTCAAAATGTTGACACTTCTCTCAACGATTTCATCAAATTTATAAATAAATTTAGTCTATAAAATAACATCTGTACAAACATTTCGAAAATCGAACGTGCCAGTTGCAATGTGCATCGACACTGACATGATGTTGATTTTCACGAATGTCCTCATCGTTGTTAAACAATGAACATTCGCGAATATTTCATTCGACCATCGACATTATGATAACAACGTCATTTATTTTCGATCGCATAAATTTTTTCGATAAATCACGATTCCGAGAGCGTTGGACATTCGCTCGTACGTCTCGCAATTGCCGCGTTGTTTCCGCGTTTGAAAGTAAAAATTTATCATCGTCGACGAATTCTCACCGGTATAATTAATATTCATTATTTACAATTAATATTGATATTCATAAACAATTCGCCACGCCGGCGAACTTTCTCAAATTGAATTGATTACCTTCAATTTGCACGGAAATTTACAGACTGCAGAGCCGGAAACTGAAATGCCGTTAAAGAGAATTTAAACAGACGTGTTCCACTAAATGGAGAAAACGCTCGTAGATTTTTATGATCCCTTTCAACACGGCCGCGGCGAGAAGAATGTATTTCCATTCCGGTCGCTCTGCACCATTGATT
Organism: Tetragonisca angustula; assembly: GCA_036937485.2. Lineage (NCBI taxonomy): Eukaryota > Metazoa > Arthropoda > Insecta > Hymenoptera > Apidae > Tetragonisca > Tetragonisca angustula. The sequence continues at coordinate 366,577 of JAWNGG020000102.1, read as the reverse complement.
ACGCGAAATGTTTGGCGCGAGGTTCTTTTTTTTTCAATTAAAACTTTTAATTAAACTCGCCGTTTTAATATTCGTCGTAAAAAAAAAAAAAAATTTCCCACGCGCGTGAAATGCCTTTCGTCGATCCCCGTCTTCCCGCTCTGTCGACCAATCTTATTAGATCTTTCTTTCTTCTATCTCCGCGGAATGCCAGAGTGCGAGGCAAATTACGCGAGTGCAATTCTGGCATTCCGTAATATCGTAGATACGCAGAATGCTACAATACCGACGCTCTAAACGTGAGGGAATTTCCGCGTACACACTCGAGAGCGATCGTTGTTTTCATCCTTCCTGGCGAGAGACTCAAATGTAACTCCGACGAGTAACAGGGTGTTGGTAAATTAATATTACTTTGGCGCGATTGAAATTAATTAACTAGCGTAAATAGAGAGTGCAACGTGGTGTCTGTTCGATTGTTGAACGTCGAAGGAAATTAATAAAATGCTACGAGGTTCAACGATACGATTTCGTTCGTCAAACGTGACATTATGACTTCCATTGTCATTTGTTTTATTAAATATTATTAAATGTAAAATTATTATATCATTTACTTTATTAAATACTGTTGAATGTAAAATTATTATATCATTTACTTTGTTAAATATTGTTGAATGTAAAATTATTATATTATTTACTTTGTTAAATATTGTTGAATTTAAAATTATTATATCATTTACTTTATTAAATATTGTTGAATGTAAAATTATTATATTATTTACTTTATTAATTACTATTAATTGTAAGATTATTATATTATTTATTTTATTAAATATTGTTAAATGTAAAATTATTATATTATCTACTTTATTAATTATTATTAATTGTAAGATTATTATATTATCTATTTTATTAAATATTGTTAAATGTAAAATTATTATATTATCTACTTTATTAAATATTATTAAATGTAAAATTATTATATTATTTGCTTTATTAAATATTGTTAAATGTAAAATTATTATATTATTTACTTTATTAATTATTATTAATTGTAAGATTATTGTATTATTTATTTTATTAAATATTGTTAAATGTAAAATTATTATATTATCTACTTTATTAAATATTATTAAATGTAAAATTATTATATTATTTACTTTATTAAATATTGTTAAATGCAAAATTATTATATTATTTACTTCATTAAATATTGTTAAATGCAAAATTATTATATTATTTAATTTATTAAATATTATTAAATATAAAATTTTATGAAGTTCTTTTAATTAGGAGAAATCGAATGTTTCAAGGATTCTGAAAGTCGTGCAGTTAATTTGAATTGGGAGAGCTGAGGTAAATAATAAAGCTAAAGGATTTGAAGAAACGCGAGTAAAATTTACTTCGAACAGACTTCCCGTTAATATTAACCTGCGCGAATATTTGAAGAATTCTTAAGGATCTTACGATTGATTGTAATTGTGCAAAAAGCATCTGAAGAAATTGTGACATCCGTCTGAAGAAATAATAAAATGTTTGTTATAAATAATAAACGATATTTCAGAAAGGAACTATTGAAAAAAACAATAGATACATGTATTACACGATAAAATGATCAATTTTCTTGGAACTTCGCCACGAATTTCCTCAACAGACCTGATTTTTGCACAATGATTCTTGCAGTGATTTTTTGATTTCATTGAACGTTTAACATTGTCTCTTAATTTAGAATAATATTAAACATTAAAAAAAAGAAGTTGCGAAGCTACTCGTTTGTGGCAATGAAGAAAAGGACGAACGTCTAAAATTAATATTAACAGAAAAACGTGAATTTCGGTAAATTTTTCGAAATGGATAGTTAACTTCGCAGAAGCAAGATTACGTGTCTTTTTTTTTTTAGTTATTTTAAATGCTATTTCGGATTAATTTTTCTCGTTCAACGCGGCGTACCGATCGGACGCACGCGAACAATGCGCTTAATCGACGAGGTAAATTATTCAAAGTTTCGCGTGACAGGCAATAATAACATCTTGCGCTGTTTCCCCGTGGAAGCATCGCGCGTTCGGACTTTCCGACAGTCACGAGAGCAATTTGCATTCCCTTCGAGAAATTCAGTAGCTACGGAAATTGACAACCGGACCAAATTGATCTTCAATTGTCCGATCAACTATCAAACATGTTTTAGCGACAACAAAGCGGCGACAGTTATTGATTAGACGCTCCACCTGACTAGGAAAAGCTACGAAACGCAACGACACATTTCCTTGTTCCTTACTAATTTATATTGTTTTCATTTCGTTCGCCGCTTCTCCTTTTACATTACTGAATTCCGCTTTAAATGTTGTTGCGATCGATGCCGCTTGGCAAGAGTGAAAATTTGCGAGAGTCTATTTTGTACGAGTGCGGCGTTTTATCTTTTAAAATCAGTTTTGTTGTATCATTACATTATTAAATCCCATTTCCAAATGTTATAGCTCTGATTGATTGACTGAGAAATCAGGGCTATAAGAGTTTGTTTTTCTTTTTTTTTTTTTTTCGTAAATATAACGATCCATTTTTCTCTATTAATTCGTATTATTTTTACTTCATTCGTTATTTTCTATCAGTTGAATTCCAATTTAAATGTTATACTTGTGATTGATTGATTTCATTTGACCATCCGTTTCGCGCGAATTTCATTTCTGTCGAATCAATTTATGTTTTCATTTCATTCATTATTTTTCATCGACTTATATTATTAAATCCTATATTATAAATATATATTGGAATTGGTTGAGTAGGAAAAGCTATATCTCGTATGAACGATGAAGTTTCGTTCCTTTTATTATTTTTATCGAATTCCACGTGAAATATTGCACGCAGTTGCACGAATTCTGAAAATTTAGATTACTCGATATTTTTTTTCGGTGCTATTTCCACTTCCATTCGTGCAATTTTATTCCGTGCGATGCGCATGGTTCAGGGAAAAGTTTCACCAAAGCAAACTATCATGGAGTCCTTGTGAAAAATAAAAATCTACAGACAAATGCACAATACAAACAAAAGAATATAATAATCAATAAAAAGCAAATAAATAATTTTGATCCGAATGAGAGAAATGAAAGAAAGCTACGAAGAAATTGATCAGAAATTGATCGATTGACAGTGTTATATCTAACAAACAAAAGGTAAAAGTTTAAAATTTACGAGAAAAAAAAAACGTGCAAGCGAAAGATACAAATTGATTTCGATTTAAACGAAGAGGAAGAGACTAGTTCAACTTCTTGTTTGCGTTATACTTATTATTTCCAGCAGTCAAGCAGTTCCAATAAAAATAAATCGCACTTAACGACGAAGCGACGCGAAACCATATTAATCGAGAGATGATGCGCCGAACGAGAGAATGGGTTAAACGAAACATGGAGATGCGAGAAGGTTATCGGGATATTACCAAGCACTCCATAAGCTGAGCTGAATTTTCGTGTTTCTCGCGTTCGCCTGCTCGCTTATGAATGCAATACATCATCGAAATCGAGGCTGACGGCGTTCCATTCGTTACTAAGAAATCACACGGATTGCACAACGTTTTCAATAATGCGATGATTTACTGCGCGCCTGGTTACAACAGGCGCTGCTGTTGTCTAACCCTGGGCAAGAGATTACACTCTCGCGAATTCGATCGTACGTGTCGACGTGATATTCGACGCGCAGTCGTTGAAGTTTTATAGACCGGGATAAAGGAATCGGTGGCAGTGTTATTCAAATAAGCTTCGAGTCTGGAGAAACTCTAGCTTTCGCGGGTTGAAACCTCGTCCCTGTTACCGACGAGATATCTCGCATAATCGCGCCACAGTGGGAGAGGTTAACGGCGAAAGAGTTGACAGTTTCAGCTTTGGTCAGTTGGCAGAAATATTAATATAAGTAAATCAATGAAAGTGTCTATTAATACTAGAACGATCAAAGAAGAATCGAAACATTCGGCATGTAAACGATAATTGAAACAAATAGATTTATATGATCACGTTGTAATTTGAATTTTTACTTAACGTTATTTAATTTTATAATTATGTCGTAAATTGAATTTTTATTTAACGTTATTTAATTTTATAATTATGTCGTAAATTGAATTTTTATTTAACGTTATTTAATTTTATAATTATGTCGTAAATTGAATTTTTATTTCATGTTATTCAATTTTATAACTATGCTGTAATTTGAATTTTTATTTAACGTTATTTAATTTTATAATTATGTCGTAAATTGAATTTTTATTTAACGTTATTTAATTTTATAATTATGTCGTAAATTGAATTTTTATTTAACGTTATTTAATTTTACAATTATGTTGTAATTTTAATTATTAAAATAAATAGATTTATATAATTATGTTCCCTGTCCAAATAGAAATTGATGTTAATTTTGACAAGGATATCATTCGAGTAACTGTGGAAAACAGGAAAGTGTGAAATTGATTTTATTCGTTTATCGTCTAATTCCAGCTGCTCGCGAATTGTTTGCTAACAGTGGTATGGACACGGCATTAGACTCTATCTAAATTGTGCGCAATATCGGTTATAAACAGTATCGTAGATGACATTACTCATGAAATAAATGAATCTCCAAGAGCTTTAAGAGCTAAGTTTTTATGCTTCGATCTTAAACCACTTGCGCTGGCAACTGATTGCGGACCGTAACGAGTGACCAAATACAATAATTCGTCGCTTTATTTCTGAACTCGTCGGCATGATATCACTGGAATAGAAATTAATATTGTAGAAGTAATAAATTTATTATTTGTTTTGACCGAGTTATACTTAAATATACTTAAAACTGAGAAAATATTGCAATTTTGGGGACAAAAAGTTCTCGACGTGCGTGGCACGTCATTCCAGCGCACGAGGTTAGAGCTTGAACCTCGTGTAACATCAGTCTTGAAAGCTCATTGTCAGCGTTTAAAGTCGAGTCTTGAAGCTTCGAAGACACGAGCTTTATACATCGCTAGACTGAGAGAATGAAGGGAAAGATTATAATTAAGAGAAGGGACTAGCCGAGTCGGTGGGAAACGTAAATTCCCATTTCTGGCGAACAAATTGCGCGCAGTTTACATGCAATTAGAATAAATCTCAATTAAAATAGAGGAGGTCCTTTTACACGTGGTCAAGCAAGATGCACAGACTCGAGGCGGAAAAGCTTTTATGGTAGTTACTGGATAATGTACGGTCATTCCTCGACAGCGTTCGTATTTCATTATTCGAATTATACTTTTAATAATAATTGACCTACGATTGAATTACACTTTTACAATTGATATCTTTGTACACGTAATGACATTTTATAAATGTATAAGTTTGATCTTCGAATTGTGCTTTTATTTACAATCATACTTACATTCGTGTTCTCAGTCGTTTATTTTTTTCGAATATCGATCGACAGGCACGAAATTTACACGCGTGCCGTTATTTTCGAAATTACTTTTCATTTAAATTAATAATCTCAACATGAAATCAGTCGGTTGTTAAATAATTGTGAAACGCGATTAAAAAAAAAAAACAGAAAATCGAAAAGCTTTCAAACTTTCGAGTTGTTTATCTTATTACGAAAAAGGCTACAGTTTGAACACGCTAATTTCCTAATCACCGGTTTGTTCACCAAAACATCGAACATTCGTTGGCAACGAATTCTCAAAGTTATTTCGAGCCGCTAAATTTAGATCGTGATCAAGCGCGAACCACAGTTAGAAACTATCCGCCGGCTAAATTTCATTTATCTTTCCCCCTTAAACGAAACGGAATCGCGTCGACGAGAAAATAAGCCGAGTTACAAATCGGCTGGCAATTACTTTTTCGCGCCGGAATCGCCAATGAAGCGGCAACGAATCGATAGATATTGCAATCTCGCTTGGCCGAGTCGAGAGCCGCGATCGACCGTGAGTAAAATGATAAAAAATGCAAATTGCGAGAAACGAGAAGGGTGGCAGAGGGAGGAAAGAGAGAGAGAGAGAGAGAGAGAGAGAGAGAGAGAGAGAGAGAGAGAGAGAGAGTGAAGAAAATTCAAGACGTTCGAACGAACGAATGATGAAAAAAAATAAAACGCAAAAGAAGAGTAAAGAGAGAAAGAGAGAGATAGCCGAGTTTAGAGAAATGGTGAGTTTTAGTCTTGTTATCTTTTAATTCGAAATACACGCGGTCAGAAATATCGGACGAATTGATTTTATGCAAATGCAGTTAAATTCCGCTACGTGCACGTTTTCAATAATATCGCGACGAGATAGCGAGGACAGCGTGATCGATGCGAATGCAGCTCCTTCGGAGGAAAGAGAAACGGAAAAAAATGAAAGTCAAAATAAAGAAAAAATTAAAGTCAAAAATAAATGAAAAAAAAGGAAAAATAAATTTTGCCTGTTTCGTGATTGACGTTACGAAAAGCAGATAAAAAGGAATGGATTTCTCTTTGTGTAAACTTCATTGGTGAGGTTGATTTATGGCGAAGCTCCGACATACGTCAATTTCGTAAAAATGTTATCTGGAACGAGTGTTCTTTTTTCTTTTTTTATTTTAATTATTGTTTTTCAATGTTTCGGGACACGTCAGTTAAGATTAATCGTTGAAATGAACGAGATAGTGCCTTGTTTGATTTATGTAAATAGCTGCGTGCGCGATGACATGTTGCACATTACTGATACGATTATATTCGTGTTTATCGCGCTGAAATGTAAATTCAAAAGTTGAGATGCAATTTAGAATTAATTCTAAGTAACACATTGCAGGCAACGAACGAAAATGGATTGAAAACTGGCCAAGTTGAAAGTGAATTTTAATTGTAAAAAGTTCTTCTAGCTAGAAGATATACTAAATAACAAGGAATGACATAATTGAGAGTATTTGTAGCAAAATATCATCGTGAATTTTAAATCACTTACCAATGATTTTAGTTTAGTTTAGTTAGCAATGATTTCAGTACTATTGACAATTGTTTATAAAAGAAAAATTCCGCTTGAATTGCGTATGACAGTGTCTTTGTTGGCACGTGGAACATTTTTACAAACACATGGAACAATAAAGAAATGAAATTCATCAATTTTGTCACTTGCAGTGTTTTTTACAAATACTTTTTAATTCTTTGCTCGATCGTTAAATGCTTCGTACAAATATATACATAATCTTCGAAAAGGAATCGTTATTTCTATGAAAATACGCTGATTCTCTAAAAATAGATAACTCTTCAAAGTGGAAAGATAAACAGTTTATTTTACTCGCAATGTGCATCTTTGATCTCGTCGAAAATTCTGATTAATACTTTACGAGGATCAATAGATGAAACAGAATTTTATTCGTAAAATAAATCCATGAAATTTAACATTTCCTATAACATTAAAAGAAATATTAAGATATATGTCTACATGTACAATTTTTCAATCTTGTGCAAAATACGTAGCCAGTTACAATCTTCCATTAGTTAATAAAATCTTTCAACTTCACGCACTACCAATTTCATCGAATTACATACGTAACAGAACGTGAAAGTAAAAGCTTCATTATACTATATGCACGTTACGTTAGCTGATTAACATTCTGAATTTACTCGATCGCGTGAATGGTTGAACGCCAGGGATTTTAATAGTATTCAGCTCCACGCGACGAGAATGTGAATTTTTCTAATTTAAAATGTAAGCGTTTGAAATCAAGAAAGTCGAAAGCACGTTCAGATCAGAAATCAGAAAATTGAAATTTGAAGAGAAATTTATCAAAAGTTCTAAACTTTGTTAAGAAAAAACTAAGATCTACAAAAAATCTGTCTCGTTAAAGAATCAATACTCTACGAATTTAAGTCAAAAAGCTAAAATTACCTTGGTTAAATGAAATTCAAGCGTAAAAATTCAAAGATTTTCAGAAAGATCTAACAATCCGATAAATTTATTTACTCGCTAATTTATTAATTACTATTATAAATAGAATATAAATTAATTTATTTATTATTAAATAGGAACATGTTACTCTCTGAGAATAAAGACGAAAAGACCGGAGCGACGAATGCTCGTTTCTCTCGAATCGAATGGCGAGCATTACGTAGAAAAAAAAGTTTAGAGTGGATGAAAGTACGATCATCTTTTCATTAAGCTGTTAATCTTCGTATCGACAGAGATATTACGCCGGCAAGCCGAATGACCGAACATTTTGAAAGGAATCGAAATCGCTGGGCAACGTGCAACGAGAAATCGAGAAAAACGAGGGAGAGACGACAATCGCACGGTGAAGCGCGTCACTCGAGGCAAAAAGCGAAAAGAAATTGCAAAAACGAACGCGTACGATAATAATAAAAAAAAAAAAGAAAAAAAAAAGAAAGAGGAAGAGGAAGAAAATAAATAAAGCACGTCGTCGTTCGCGCGGTCGCTTCCACTACTTTTTCTAACGTTGGAAGAACAATGTCAGAGTTACGGCGCAATCTGTGTTCGATCCAAAGAAAACAAGAAGAGCCGTCTGTTGTCGCAAGCTCCGCCAGGAAATGCAATAACAACGATGAAAAACTCCGCGAGACAAAGAAGGAAGTGACGACAGAAGTGGAGAAGAGTACTCTTGCCAGATGTTCGAGAATGTTCTCGCATGTAATTATAATTATAAATCTTACAATTACAAAGCTTCGCGTGGTAGGCGAATGCTCAAGAAATATGTATATCGCTGTATCTCCTTAAATTCGATTATAGTCGCGATGAAACAAGACGCCTCTGGATTTTCCGTATTTCTTTAAAAACAACGACGCGTGCAAGAATTTTGTGTAACTCGCGTGAATTTTCGAGCACTAAGTGTTGAAACTGTTCCAATAAAAAGAAAAAAAAAGTCAAATTACAATGATAAAGTCACAGTGAGTTCATTTTGAAGTTTGAAATTCTCTATTTTCAAAATGCATCGGTCATTTTTACATTAAGTAGCGGGAAACATATTTTTCTTCTCGAAAATGCTATAAATTGTGTACGAAAAGTTTCATATACTGTTATGAAATGTTGTAAAATGTAGAACATTTTTTTTCAAAACTAAATCTATACTGAATTTGAAGATCGAAGCCTTCTCTTTGCAACGACAATCTAAAGGTTGACGTACCATTAATTTTTGCCATTTTCTTGAATTTTCGTTATAAATAAAATGGCAAAGAAAGAGTAAAATGTAAAAGAAAGGAAATTGCAGTCTTTGTAGATTCAATGTTTTTTACATTGACAATTTATAACTTACATACTACGATAATTTACAACACTTTTGAGATTGAAAGTATCTTCACTTTTTCATTCCGTACGTAAACGTGAAATCGTTTTATGATAAAATGGACAAGCATATTATGAAAGTGGAGGCTTCAAGCTTCAAAATGATTTCAGCTTTTCACTTTAGTTTCAATTGCTTTAACGAGTTTGTTATTAGAATAGAAACATTGAAAGTTCAATGATCTGGATTCCTTTGCACAGTTAACCCTTCGCATACCTATTTTTATACAGGTCAGTAACTGTTAACAACCCCCGCGTACTAAGGGTTGAACTAACAATAAAATTTTAATTCATTAAAAATAAATTGCATACAATTTTCTACATGATAATATTACGAATCTGATGATAAATTAGAAATGTATTGTAATAGAAATATATACAATTAAGAAATTAGAAATAAATTATAATAGAAATATATATAATAATAAATTAGAAATATATTATAATAGAAATATATGTAATAATAAATTAGAAATTATTGTAATAGAGATATACATAATAATAAATTAGAAATATATCATAATAGAAATATATATAACAATAAGTTAGAAATTAAATTTCCAGGAAGATTGCGAATCATCTAATTATGCAAAATTGCAAAATTATAAAACAAAAGTTTGCCTCTATGCAACCTGTGACTTAACGATCGGATGGTTCGAGGACCAGGAAAAACTTGATCTGCCACGAAAACATTATGAAATCACGCGGTAGCAAAGATAGAGAGCGAAACTATGGGTTTTGGACTATGGCTGTTAGTCCTAGGTGAATGTTCGATAATGGGCAGAAGGAACAACGTACGGTACGTGAAATAACAATATTTCGCGCTTGTCACGCGGAAACGCCATCGAAATTCAATCTGCTGTTCGAACGAACAGTAGCTGGAAATCGAGTTTGTGGCTGAACGATGGCAGCGGGACCACCATAACGTGGTAACCGAACGGACGAAGAAAAAGGAGTGGTAAAAAACCATTCTTGAAATACAATGTCGCCGTTTTCTCGCGAAAGTTTGGAGGTTGGAATATATTTCCTCCACGAATGAATTATCTTATCGAACGTACAGTTGGAAAATTCGAGAGTTGGAATTTCTTTCGGGTTTATGGGTAAAAATTCCTTTTTTTAGTAATTATTGAAGGTAGAAACGATGATGTGTTGGAAAATTGTAGGCAGAGACGAATTAAATTTATTTTTCGTCTTGCAAGATGAAACGAATACGAATTCACGAATAGAACTTATACTGTATCGTGTTCACCGCAATTTAAAAAAGTACCATTGCACAAGATAATTATTGTATTACTTTCTCAGTCAAATTTGCTAATGAGAAAAATAAAAGTCACAGTAATTCCATCGCTTTTGAAGAGATACTGTTCCATACACTCTGGTAACTGGAAGAATACGTTTCTCAGATTGTATCAATATTTGTAATAAACAATGTCCATGTGTTCACTTAATTAATTAATCGATCATAAACAGATTTTGCAAATTACAGAACGGCATTTAAATGTTTCGTAAATTAATTAAAATGTCACGCGTGATCGTAATTTCCTTTTCATTTACACCTGCGTTTCGTGAAATTGAAAGGAAAAGCGAGAAAGAACTGTCACTCTGTTAGTTAAACATTACATCGACTGTGTGTAATAAATCATTCAATCTAAAGTAAATGGAATTGACCAATTTGCTCCACTGACACGAATTTCTAAGGACAACGTTTACAGGAAAGAGTCAATCTCTATCACTTAAGTGAACCTTCTGTCAACTAACCTCTGTGTCACATTATCATTCACGTCGATCTTTCATCCTGCAGCTCAATTCTCAATTAACTTTATCAACACCGTTGTGTCAAGTTACACGAATTACACGGCGCGTACTCAATTAAAAACCATCGTATACTTTTACCAGCGACAGAAAATCTACCTACACGTACGAAAGATAAATTTGATCTTCAAAGATTCGAACATTTGTCTACGATAAAGAAGATTGATTGCTCCTAAAAATTAATCGCAACTGAAACATAGTTTTTTCTTTTAGATAATTTTTTTGAAATTTTCATTCAAATTTCGCACAATACGAAATGTAAACTCCTTCTCTGATAATTCAATCATTAATATTAAGTATTTTCTTAATTGACTTAATTCACATGTAATTTATTATTAATCAATTCTTGTTTCCCGATTCATTCATTTCTACATTCAAGTTTTATATTTCCCAAATTTCTATTATTCCCAAATTTCATCTTTTCGTTCCATTAAATTTGTATTAATATTTTCTCTCGAATTTCTACCCAAAATTATATACATAACCATAATGTGTAACAGAGAATTTATCGACAGACACACCTCTAATTCTCTCCTAATTAATTTCCTGTTCATCATCGATATTGTTAATTTATTCACGCACATTGCAATTCCTGATACACGTCGCACAATCATAATTCGTATTTTTAATTCGTCTCGACGTCTGTCGAACAATCGAGTTATACAGAGTGTTTTGTGGAAATGTAAAAATGAGTCGAAAAGATTTCTTCGACGAAACCTTCGTCTTCGAGTTTGAAGATTTGTCAAGTATACTTGAATTTATCTAATTCTATGTAAAAAAGTATGCAAAAAAAAAAAAAAATGTCCAGAATAAAATTCTGTTCGTTCGAGGCGTCGTTTTCAAGAAAATAGACTTTGAATACGTTTCGTTGAAAACTACTCGACAAACTTCCAAACTCGACTTTTTCGAGAACGAAGCTTACAGCATTTTTTACTTACTTTCACGAGTAGAGCAACCTTTTGTCAATTATTACAATCTTTTCCGTCGCGTCTGGAATCGACTCTAATTTCAAATACACACTCGAGAAATTCTCAAGCTCGATTCTATCAGAAACGAAGCTTCAAATGAAAAAACTTGTATACTTCCTTTTTCACACAATTTCTCACACATTGTAGAACACTCTGTGCACGTGAAAGAGAGAGAGAAAAAAGGAAAAAGGATAGCCAAAAGTGAAAAGAAGCAAGAATGATCGTCTCGCGCAAAAAAATTATTATCGCGAGGCTGTCACGCTCAACAGGCTATTAATTATACGCCTCATTGCTGTTCCCTCGGCGAGGTGGAGGTTTGGCTATGAGAAAGGCGAGGAGAGAGACAGCGATCTTAACAAGACGTCTACAAGGAAGCCAACTTCCTCCAAGGCTCAAGCAATTCGCCTCCCTCGAGCAATTCCCTTTGAGACCAGTTTCGCTCGGTCATTCCTCTGTCCCGTTCGAATTTCCACTTAAATTGACCGACTGCCGCGGTAAATCTTCGCGTCTGAACCGAGAATTCGAACTTTCGGATGAGCTCTCGAGTTCTGATTAATTTGCCGGCGAGTTCGATCGTCCAGAGCCGCAAGGCCAGCTGGGATTATGAGAAGAAGAGAAAAAAAGAAAAAAAAAGAAATTCACCGTCGTTAACATTCGATATCATCAAAGTTTTTATCCAACGTCGGATCCGCTGTGTTAAGAGTTTCGGATTCGCGTGTCGTGTTGTCGTTGGCAAGGATCGATTAATTAGGTACGAAACGTGAGGATTGACGCATACATACACATACACACACGCACAGGATAGTCGTGTGCAATTTTTTAGTTCAACGTATTTTTCATTAAAATGAAAATGTGAAATTCTTGTCTGCGTCATGAGGATGTAATATTAATTTGGGAAACAATATGCACGTACGTTTATAATTCTTACGATACACTTAGCTCTATAATGAGTTACAATGAATTGATACTCTATTTCCATTTATTTTAAATGTATATAATAAATATATACATATGAAAGTTTCTGCTACATCTATATTTACACGCGTGTAATAATAATATATTGGGAAAGTTCATTATCACTTGTGTTGCTAATAAATATTAGTCGTATATTCGATGAAATTCAAAGAACGAAATAATTTATACGAATGTGAATCTATCTACGTTACTGTTAATCAAAGAGCTGACACTTGTATCGAGAGATTTCACTATAATAAAATGTATTACGTCCATTTTAAATTGCCTAGTTTTTAATTACTAAAAAGAATATTAAAAGCAGGTAAAACCAATAAGCCGATAACCCAAATTCCAACATTATCCGAATGATTCAATTAATTGTATACAAGTTTCAAATAAACCATTACAACCAAATGTTAACATAACTTTTAATTACTAACGAGAATATTAAAAACCAATGAGTCAATAAGCCAAAGTCGAATATCGCACGAAAATACTTGAACTCTCTTAACTAGACTTATCTATAAACCATATCTACAAATACTATCTACTTTTGTACTCACAAAAAAAAAAAAAAAAAATAATTTCTTGTACGCAAAAATTCATCGTTAAACCACTAAATACCTAACCTATCGCCACGATACTAACTCGCTGGCTTTCTTTTCTTCGCCCCTTCCCCCATTTCGTAAACAGGGTGGTACAACGACTCGCGAAAGCAAATCTTCGTCGCGCGCTATCTCGACTGACATAAAATGAGTGGCACGGCATTAACCCTGGGCCGAAACTGCACGGATAGCATATGCAAAGTAGAACATTAGCATGATGTGTCAGAACACACTAGATATATACTTTGCCTGTTATTCCCTCCCTCTCTCTCTCTCTCACACACACACGCACACACTCTCTCTATCTCTCTGGTCACCGATGCGTCCCTCTCTGTCCCACAGTATTATTAATGACACCGTTCCAGAGGCACTCGAAGACCCACCGGTTACCTCGTGAACGTACGTATGTACGTGTAAACACGCGGCGAGGGTTGTCGGTTTGCTGAAGGGTTCATTTGCGGCGTCGATCGATCGGACAATGTCTTCTCGAACAAGATCTCTCGTGCTCCCCTTTTCGTTGTTTTTTCCGATTCTTTTCATTGTTTTTTTTCCTTCTTCTCCTTCGTTCGTTCGTTCAAGAGAGAGAGAGAGAGAGAGAGAGAGAGAGAGAGAGAGAGAGGAAGGAACCGAGTGTTTGTCGCATTGGCTCGCGTGGAAACTGGGTCACTCGTGGCACGCCTTGTCTTTTTGTGTTTCTGGTGTCTAAGTGTCTGTTGGAAAGTTTCGGCGAGCACAGGGAGGAGGAAGAGGGTGGTTTTAGAGTGGCTGATTGGGTTTTTGGACCACGGCTGTGATTGTTGCCGTTCGCGAGCATCTCTACCTTTATTTTATATTTACGAGCCTCTCAGGAGTCGAACCGATCGATGAGCCTTTTTTTTCTTTTCTTTTTTTTTTTACCAATCTGTCGATTTCGTTGCGCAAACGCACGAACAATGTTTCATTCTCGGGTAGAAATAACTCAGCTTGCGTGAGTTCATTTACTGCGGGACGTAAATAGTTGCGAGCTCCAAAGTGGATTTCGAAAATGGTGTTTCTTTTTTTTTTTTTTTTTTGTGATATCATCGATTCTTCCTGCTGCTTGTTTTATAAAGTTGATCATGAATGTGGCTTCTGAGCTATCTGAGCTACTTGTATCTCTGTTGAACTGAATTAGAGAATCTCTTTTTAATATGGAACTGTATAAAAACAAGAAAACTGCAGAATAATGGAATATTGGTAAGAAACGATCACTGAAAAATTACGACCCTTCACGTCTGTGCAATCTTTGTCAAAAGTTATTTCAACGCTAATTAATAAATTTCATAATTGTGGAAAATTTAGAGCTAGAAAAATTATTATTAAATATCTAGCTAATTATTATTATTAATCTAAAAGTTCAAACCATCATCGGGCGTCATTCCTGAATAATTACATTATAGTATAATTCCAAATTTTCATTCGATAAGACGAATTTCTAAATGAAGAATCTCACGAGAATACGATCTTCACTGCTTCTTCGAACTCTTCTGATCCATTCGCACGAGCGTGAAGAACTTGACGAACAAACGTGACGCGAATACTGTTTCTAATCAGTCACTTTGGTGGAAGTCTAACAACGGTTCTTTGTTGCAAAGTTCCTTCCCATGCTGGAGCAATTGAACTAGATATCTCTTCAGTCTGTTGCGCAAAAGTTACACGCGGTATTTCGCGCCCGTGAAACTGCAATCGTGATATCGTGCAAAACAACAATCTTTAAATATTAACTATTTAGCAAGAGGAAACATTTGATTGTCCAATTAATATATTAATTTATTAATAATTAGTTCGTTGACTGTTACACAAACACTCTGCACACGATACATCTGTACATGCTTCACGTGATCTATCAAACAATTAGGTTTAACAATTACACCGTTCATTATGCAACCCATCGTTCCTCATCGAACAATTATCTCGAAATTTTTCAACATTGCTGTGTGTATGTTATGGCGTGTTTACAACAAACGAACGAATACTCGATCAAATTTATGCTTGTGTTACTACCACCGGTAGTATGAGATTATCATATCAGAGAAATTCAAGTGCAAGGAATAGGGGGAAAGTTCATTATGAAATTAGAAAATCTGAGCTCATTTGCGTAGACATTATATGATAGATCATTCAAATCTCTACGAACTCATTGTTACTAGTGAAAAAATTTCGACTACTAAATTACTTAAATTACTAGAACTATGACAATTAAAGCATAATATTTGTGGCAAAGAAATTGAAGTTTAATGTACAAGAAAAAGTTAATGATACAATAAATAACACAAGCTTCTATTGATATATTTTATTAAAGAAAAAGAGTATTTGATATAAACTCGAGTATCTACTTTATATAAAAATAATTTATTTGTTAATGCATATTCAAAATACATTATCTTATATTTTATATAAAATATATAAAATTTTAGAAAATTATATATAATAAATATATATATATATATAAAGTTTTAGAAAACATAGAAAATTATAAATTGTTTTCGACAAAATTCAATGGCAATTAAAATTACCTTTGGCTACCACTTTGGTAGTTCTGGCGTTAATGCGATAGTGAATGAACGTGAATTTGTCGGAGTGACGCGAACACGGCATTATGTTTCAATTAAAAAGTAAAGAAACCAACAGCCAAATTGACATAATCAAAATATTCAGACGTTGCGTCGTAGCGATTGCACCGGTCACGCGTCAATGAACGACGATTCGCGAGTAATTGCTTGTAAAGCGGTTTCGTTCATTGATCCAAGTCGTGGACAGCGGTTGCACCAAGTCTCTTGCTCTTTTTAACACCCACGCATATTGTCTGGCTCGTGCACACGCAACGTGTGCGCAATCGGGATTCGAAGCACGTGGTATTGACGTTTGAATGCCAATGGACCGATCGATCGATCACTTGCGCAACGCTGACACGAAAATAAATTGGCCAACTTGCCAATGAAAACGGACAAGCACGCATCAAAAATTCTTAAACACTCCCGAGGTTTTTTTCTTTCTTTTTTTTCTTTTTTTCAGAGTTTGATCAGTGCATTTTGCGAATGCATCGATATGATCATCAGTATCAAGTGATCTTCACGTTGACAACGACGCTATGTCCCGAGTTGCGTGTATATATTTTTTTTCGAGAGCTGACAATAGAGAAAGAATTTAAGAAAAAATGTTCGATCGAACGAAAATTTGATTCAATAACACAGAAATCATCGAGACACAAAATACTGAGAAAATAAAATTAGCGATTTCGATATTTCGCGAATGCTCCTAATTACTTTCCGGTGCTATTCCACAGCGAATATTTTTGGTCACGGATTGTATATTGGAAAATCACTGTTTGGTATAATTACAGAAATCTGTCACTCAACGAATTGATACTCTTCAGTATCAAGAGCGAAATAAACTAAACGCCAATTATGACTGAGAAGAGGTTAATGAACTTATAGTTCTTTGTAGGTTCATTTCAAAACGTGCAGACACTGCGATTTCATGTAAAAGCTATTCCACGCCGCGAGCAAGTGCAAATACGAGTTAACTTGCCACCGGTAAACAGCGTTTGTGCATGAAAACGCGAGTCAACTCTCAACCAGACAACAACGTTTGTGCAAGTTTATTCGTGACAACCGGTCAACAACAGCGTTGATAAAATATTCAAAACACTACCACTCACAGAACAGACGCTTACAATAGAACCCATACGTCGTTGGTGGCGTATTATCGTAATCGCGCGAACGAAATTCTTTTCCAACAGTACCTGATTGGGATTTATATTGTCGAATTGTCAGAATGTTCGTCGGCAATTAGTCGTTTTACACGATGAATGAGGATAGTCACGCCACGTTACACGTATTTACGTTAAATGTTAAAGTACGTTCGCAAGTGGAACAACTGTGGTAATCGGTTGTATTATAGCATTCAGGAATTCGCTGTTATTCTGGAGTGAATGTTGGATTATCATGTCGGATGAACATTCAACGTTAATGCCTTATAAATTTCCCACAGACACGTGTGTCAGATTCCTCGATTCGAAACATCACGTGAAACGTGTCGAATAAATCCCAAGTGTTGATGCACCATTTACAAGATCTCTAATGAGGTCTGCAATCGAAAGTATCCGATCGAACGGTGAATAAACTTGATTGATGCGCGAGCGGCTGTTGAATGTAATATTCGTGTCTGTTCTAATGAATATTTACTCGAACGATTATTGGCAAAATTTAGAGGGAATTTGAAAATGTAATGTAAAAGTTCCAATATAGAGGTAGAAGTAGAAGAAATCTGTTCTAGAATAGAAAGATTATTTTTTATTCCATTAAAATATCATAAAATTCCAGTCATTATATTTCATTCGATTGAAACGTTACAAAATTTTAGTCGTCGCTCTTATTCAATTAAAACATTGTAAAATTTACAATTAGTCGCAATGCGTTCTAGCATTAAACGTGCTTGGCTAAGAGCTGCTTCATTATTTGAACAATTACCATTAAAGGCCGAACTATAAATATGTACATGGCGTGTGTTGCGTGAGATTTGATGAAAACGTTTTTTAGTACTGTAGCGAGGCAAATTTTAATTTGAAAAGAATTTCTTTACAAATTAGAGTACACTTTCAAATTACCTCTCAATTTTACCAATGTAATCGTTGGAGTAAAAATTCATTAGAGTGTAAAATTCAAAATACACTCAGTATTAGAATAATATACTCTTGTATTAGAATAAAATAATATTATTATATATTTTTATATTTTTATTATAATATTAATTATATTATATAATAATATGAATATTATTGTATAAAATATTAATAAATAATAATATTATAACTAATTATTAATAATCATAAATAATATTATAAAATAATAATATTAGACTATTATGCTCTTAGAATAAGTAGAAATAAATTTAAAAAAAAAAGAAAAGAAACACTCTATTTTGTCTGATACACGAGGATCTTCATAGGCAAGTGCACGCAATGGTAACGAACAATAAGTTCTTCTAACTAGATAGCTCCTCTGTGTTCTAAAATTCCAGTGACGATTCCAGTTGGATACACGCCGATCGGTTGATATCCAACAATTCCAATTACCAATCAGTGCATCTATCTAATCAACGTCGGCCTTTAGCGCGCCTCTGTCCCTAAAAGGGATCGAAGCTATCGATACCAACAGCAACGCCGAAGTGGATGAAATTAAACACCGTTACGAAATTTCCCTCGGCACTAACTTCCCGACCATTCGACCGTCACAATCGAATCGATCTTTCGGAAACTCCCGGTTCTCGTCGAAGTTTTTACGATATCGAGAGCGAGAGACACGAATTTCCCGGGCAGTTTAGCCGGACCATTTCAACTTCCTCTCCTGTAGCGTAACTTTATCTAAAAATCACGTTCTATTAATTCTGTCGAGTTCGACAGGCGCCGTTATCTCGTTGCACTGAATTTTTCGAATATTTTATAAGACAGTAAGAAACGTTCTCTGTCGGAGAAATTTTTCAGAATTGTATCTCCATGCGTGGACAGCGGATAGTTATTGAACATTTTGAGAAGGACAATTTAGAATCTTCTACGCTCGAGGCACTGCTCTCAGGCACTGTCAAAGTTGCTGTAAGCTTTCAGCATAGAAGATTAAATTATTTATAATGAAAAAGTGAAAGATTAAGTAATAAATTAAATGATTTAAAGAATTGGACAATACATTAAAATTAAATAAGAAATTATAATAACAAGTAATAAATAATAAGTTAAATTATTTATAATAAAAAATATGATATACCGATTGATTTCAATGTTTTATATTTGTGAGAGCGATCAGCGCTTCCAAATGAAATCAAAGAAAATATATCAGAAATCTGTTTCTGCGTTATATTAATTACGCTACAAATTTAGCCGCGCTGTTTAGCATATTGTACAGTATACAACGCAAATACAACACAATCCGCCTTCATCCTGTAAAGGACACTCGCACAGCTTGATGCAAAAGCACAGTTGGTCCTTGGTTTATGCAAACTAGACGGTTGCCGTACCGGAAGTACTTGAATTTCATAGTCCCATAATTTTTCATTAATTTCGTTAATTGGATTAAACCTCACCCGCCCGTGACTGAGAATGAACATGTACGTACGAATACATCGACGATGCCAAAATACATATAATTTCGTTCGTGTAATTTTAAAAATTTTAAAATTCAGATTAACCGAAACAAAAATTTCCCTAAATCTACGAATCTTACTTTGTCAGTACACGTATATTTAATAAAATATTGATTGCTGTAACATGGAGTCTGGTGGGTAATGATGTAATTAAATAATTTCATAGCCAACATATTTTTAAGGTACAATAGAATTTCACGATTCATCTGAATATTCGAATCGTCTGCTACTTATTAATGGGTATTTTATTGCAGTAAGATAAAAATATTAAAATATTAAAATATTTGCAAAATAAAAGTTCGAATAAAGATTCTACTGTAATTTAACAAATAAAATATAAATAAACGAAATAAAATATTAGATCTATTATTACTTCTAAAATAGGCAATATGACCTAAAAGAAATAAGGAAACTTTCAACATTCTGCGAAACGCTGAGATATCAACGGAATACCTAAGCGCAACTGCAAAATTCAATACACCGAAAATCTATGGAACGTGTAGGAAAGAGGAAGTGGACAAATGTCGGAGCTGGTAGAATCTCGTTCGTTCAATACCAGTTAATTATCCGGAATTACGTAACGCGGGGAATTCCGGGACGAATTTCAGGGCATTTGATAAAACCAGACAGCCGAGGACGAGGAAAATAATTGGATTATACGGACAAGCACGCTTCAGAGTGACCGGTTAATCCAGTCGTTACAGTGTTCCGATACACGTCGTAGACGAGAAAACGTGTATTCAAATTCGCCACTCTTACACCGATTTCAAGAGGGCAGATTACAATGGGATCGGTTCCCGATAGCTCGAGGTATCCAATGAATTTTACCACAATTGCGCTGCTATGAATACCGACGTATAAACGTTTCGCAGTTATGTAAAACATCGAGGCGGCAAACTTGATTTAATCACCAGTTAGAGATGTCGTGATATCGAATTTTTCAATCTAGTTTTTCAATTTTTATTAGATGTGGAAACTTTTTTAATTAAAATTACATTGCCCTGGAGAATTAGAGTGGTTTTTTTTTTTTATTAAAATCAATACCCTTGAGATTCATCGAGAATCTATTAAGCTATTAAAAATGGAATTCGACAATCGAAACGAGGCTTTTCTATAAATTTAATTATAAATCGAAATATTTCATACTTAGTAATTCGATCTTTATTTCATTTGAACCGCGTTAAAATTGTAAAACCCGGTGTATACGAAATAGTAAGAAAAAGAGGTCGAATATTTTAAACACAAACATTTTTTTAACAGAGTAACTTTTAGTGTTGTTGGTTCGAAAAATCATTTGTCAGTCATCGAAGTGCGTAACCGACAACAAATTTGATAACGATATCGTTGACAAAATTCTTACTATGCAAAATTCAGTAGATTAAAGAATGTCATTATTTACCCCAATTTTGTTATCGTGACATTGCATAACATACACTGTACATACACCATACTAACCATACTAACGTACACTATAACATCTTTTCTTAATTGACACTGTCGACCCAGTCTGAAAATAGTCAAGAGAAGTGTGCAAGTTTGACAAGAGGCATTAACCATGGAATTTCTATATGGATTTCAGACAGTCGCGAATCGCATTAGAATCTATTTTAATTACGTTGCAAATTTAATGAAACGCACTGTCATCCGCATACCACAGCCCTGTCTCGTGTAATTAAAACGTCATTGCGGCGTGCTGACACGTGAAACGAGTTAATATTTTATTTTTTTTTCCTTCTTTTTCTACGTTAACAAGGAACAAGGAAAAACCCGCGTATGAAGATGGAAAAAAAAAAAGAAAATCAAACGTAAGCTTAATTTTTCCTCTGTAAAGGATTTATTCACGATTCGTTCGCGATAAAAACATGCTGTGAAACGCAAGCGAAATCATTCGTTTCGCAGCATTTTTATCAAGAAAAAACGAAAATTCTGAAAAAATAAACATCGTTGTAGTAACTATGTAAAAGTACGATTTACGTGAATATAATAATGTAACGATTAAATTAAGTTTTCTTGTTTTTTATAATATTACATATTACTTATTATTCCATATATCGCATGCATCAGTCACGTCAATCATTTCTTTATGAATTTTAACACACGTGCACAAATTCCATTTGAATATAACACTTTGACATGTGTCTCAATTTCATAATCTCGATTTGATTAAAAAATTTGGTTAGTATTGTATCACGATCCTATCCGAGCTTTCAATCCTATCCTCGCGAACACGCGTATCAACATACCTGTCAGTCAAATTCACCTGTTTACAACAATCAGTGATCAAACATACAAATAAATTACTACGTAGTGATAATGTATAACGCTAGTTACACTAATTAACACATCAACACTCTAACATTTACAAGAGATAATCGAACGTGAAAAAAATGAATAACGAAGAATGACTATGGATGAGGAAATTAATTATCTTACTTCTGGTTTTTATTATAGGTATAATTTAGTAGTTCTCTGACATATTTGTTTATAACAGTGTTGTTGAATTGCTCGTTTCTTAACGTAATAGTGAGTTTGTGTTTTAACATGATATAACAACGCAATACGTTTTTTAACATTTGACACAATACATGTGCTTTAGTATATTAACCATTTCAGTAGCCAAGAGACGAAGTATTTCAATACTTTTCGAACATTCGAATATTTTGGCTTTTCTTATTTTTATTTACTAATTATTTATTTCTCAATTAATTCAATTATTTTTAAAAAATAATTTATTCATTAATTATTTATTTCTTAAAATGTTTCTACTGAGAAACAGCACGTACGCTTCGCCGAGATCTTTAGAGTCCTAAACGACGCGCAAAAAAATTACAAGATACTAAAAGGATCAAGAAAACAATTAGTCGTAAACAAATACACGAATATCAACTGCAAGTTACTTCAGTCTCTCAAAGATTTTCACAACCCGCTTTCCATTCGTACTAATTCATTCCCGTAGACGATATTCACGCACGAGTGCATGTATTATTAACCAACAGCGTCATTCGCAGACAAGTCGATCCGTGTATCGACGAAAAGCAAAACTTTTTCGTCCAAGCAAGTTTCTATCAGTCAGGAGTTCGGCCACTGACAGATTTCACAAGCGGAGAGGATGCCCGCGCGGAACGATATCTCGGGCATCAAAGTCTCCCCTTTCCCCCCCAGCAAATTCATTGCTAAACCTATCATCTCCTCTCGGCAGCATTTGTCAACACGTCGGGGGGGGGGGGGGAACTTGCAGGCCTCGAACGCAGTATCCCTATCGTTCAGATGAAATTGTTGGAAAATTTAGCAGGGCATGGTTTCACCGTGCAATCACCCTCGTCATGTACCAGACAGGGGAGTTTCTTGGCAAACTCGCCGACAACTATCCCCGGCGCGAGAACCACGGCTCAACCACGGCTAACAACTTCTTCGAGCAACTCGGATATACATCGAGCAACGCGCGCGCCGAGTCTGATTGCGTGCAACGACGGCCACGCGTGAATCTCCATTAGGGTGATTGATATCCATTCAAGAAATGACAACCGGCGCTAATAACACTGACAACGCAGTCGCTGCTGCGATCGCGCGCGCGCGCGCGCTACAACGCTAATTGCCGCTGGTTCCCCGCGACGAGGTTGGTTCGATGTTTGGCAATCGATCGCGGCGCCGGAGAGCGAGAATTCCGGCTATTGGTTGCACGCCTCGGTCGCAAGGAGAGATCGATCGCCATTTTGCTGATCCTCCGCGGCCAGATAACCAAACGTGTCAAGATGTGGCCCACGCCGTGTGAATCCGTGTTCCGCAACACACCTGACGCCGAGTTTAGCCGACGATCGAACGTCGACCGTTCCCTCTTCCTGTCTTCGACCTTTCGAGATTCCGTTCAGATAGACGCGCGTTTCCGCCGTTAGGCTGGAGGGGTATCACGATGTTTCGACGCTGGATGCAATTGCGTTCTTTGAGGTTTCGATGCACGCGTGTACAGGATAGGAAGGGAAAGGTTTGGGTTAGGTTTGTCCGATGAACCTCCGCGGAGGACAAAATTTCGCAAAATTGACGTTGACCTTGAATTTCAACTTCATTTTGCGTTGTATATAATCGTCACGAGGGTAGGCAGCGACCTGATAGTTTGAAAAATGGCGAAAGAGTTAACACTGCGTGCGTCCTAACAGCGACTTTATGATTCTGAACGCGCGGAACATCTGTTTTACATAATTTTTGACTAACATTTGATTTATCATCGTTTTAGCAGCAGTGTGAGTCTAAATGATCAAACGACTGTAACTGTCAACATCATTCGAAATATAAACATTACATCCACACGACCATAAAGTCGCTGTTAGAACGCAAACGTCTGGAGTGTTGAATGATTAAGAAACATTTCTGTCATTTTTCAATAGAACTATTAGATTCCTTCATGATGAGTATAATACAATGAAAAGAAAATATTTTAACCGTGAAATTGAACGTCAAAGTCAATTTTGCAGCATGCTCCTTACATGTATTTCGATCAAATCGAAGGTGAAGAATTCGTATATAATAGCCATGGACAAATGTTTCTTTTCCTGTACATGTCTCAACAGACAATGAGTTCGCATCACATACCGTCGTTGTTTTTGGAGACACGAGCAAATTTTATCGACAGAAGCTATTCAGAGAGGGCCATAATGATTTCTTTCATAATTGAAGGGAATTCGGAGATTTCAAGATCATTTTTTTAATACTAAAACTACCAACGACCAAAGCGTAAAGCTTTGTATCAAAGAGATTAGAGTGCAGATTGAATAGCAAAGTTTACGATATGACAAAGGACACAAACTTTCATTCGTGTATTTTACAAAAATTATGCAAATTATTAAAAATACAACGTCGCAAATATGCAGAATTACACTTTGAAAAATTATAAATTGATCATTTTTATAGTTTTGTATGAGATAATGTTAAGTGAAACTTTTAAATGACATATTTTCCCATCTTTTCATTATATCTTTCATTCTTTATGAAAAAAAAGTATTAACTATGTACGTCGAAAAATTATTAATTTAGGAGATATTTTGACTTTAATTCTGCTTTAGAATTTATCAATTTTTTTTTTTTGACTGAAAAGACAGGGACAGTATTTTTTACGTTTAGAACTGTCCTTGGCTCTCGTGCATAGATCTTACATATAATTTCTAATCTAATTCTTTTACGTTATTAATTTCTATTGATTTGCTCAGACACGAGATCTCTTCAAAATTGTCAACCATCCCGTGCGAGGAACATAAAGACTATTAAAAATGTACTATAAAATTTATACAGTGTCTTAAAGGTAAAATTAATGTTCCTCGCAAACGACGGTCATCGTCGTTTCATTGATCGTGAAACGCGCTTGTGGACAGTAAAATTCCTGAAATGTCCCTCTAAAAAACTATTAAGATACAACGATGTCGTTGTGTCAAATATATGATTAACGAAATTTTCAACGTGAAGAGAACTTGAGATTAAGAAAAGTTACAAACACAAGTCGAGCGTGGTATCTGAAGAATTCTTCAAGCCCTTGGTATCTAAAAATTTCTTCAATATCCTGTCTTTAGATAGAGGGATAAAGTATCTGAGACACGTTCTAGCCTCCAAGCGTTTACGGTTTGGGATGTGGAGGAGATCGGGGCGTATGTGTAGAGCGTAAGTAAGCATTACGGTCGTATAAGCGACGTCTTTATCATCGGATGGAGAGATATCAAGAGTGTGGGAGTTGTTGATACGCTTTACATTGTCAGGCATTATCTAATGTTTAATGCTAGGTGCAAAGCGGAGCAGCAAGACGAGTTAGTTAACTCGTTGTCCTCGGTCAACAGAGTAATAGAAAGCTTTTAGAACGCTTAATAAAATTTGGAAAGAGTCAAGTGTAGGATATGTTGGATTCGTCTGATATACAAATTATTTCAACGGTACAAAGATACGAGTAATTCTTTGGTACGACAAATAAGTTACTATATAACTGAATAAATTTTACATTTCCCTCTTGAGAGTAAAGTACGTGGATGAATTTATTTATCCAATCCAATATTTATGCTACGTACATAACTAGATGAAGGATACTTTTGCGAATTCATACTCTTACGAATGCAACTGAAGAAATTAGACTGCTGGTATACACTTCGAGTGCTATATTTTGTTCGACATTTGTAAATTATTGCCCCATAAAATACAATTCAGACGAATTTCTCTTTTGTTCGATTTTAGTAAATTAAATTTGATAAGATGTCGATGAAAAGAATAGCTAATATTACACTAACCACATAGATGATTAACCTTAAGTATAATACGTCATTTTTGTTCATTGTTGAAATTGAGATGTATATTTATGAAAAAATGTATAAATATATATATAAAAGTTTTTATAAAGTATTAGCCATTTATCAAAACTTGAGAATTTCTTGTCGAAACGCAACAAAAGATACCAAGCTTTCAATGGAATTGCACCAAGCACGATACTCTTCAATAATTTATGCACGACACTCTGCAATCTGGAAATCTTCTTTACCTTCAAATTTCTCGCAAAATGCTCGAAAATCCAGAGTCCGGTTGCAACTGCACGCGACGCAAGTGCATACCGAGAATACCATTTAAAATGCCTTTGTCCTCTCTCTACAAACGTTTGCATTTCTCCAAGGAACTTCGTCGTTTCTTTTCTCGTTTCGTCAAAGTTGAACACGCATCAAAGTTGGCCAAAACAAGACGGCTCGGAACAAAGACTACGGTTTTCAATTTTCGCACTTGGCTCGTGCCGCTTTATTTTGCGGTGCTTTTGTTTTCGTGATCGACTCGCGGGCCAAGAATATTATTTTTTTTTTTTTCTTTTTTTTCTTCGGTTAATCGAGTAAGACGACTGACGTGCTCGACGGCCATCGAGCCAGAAGAAGGGTTTCAAAAAGGAAACCGGCGACGAAAAAAGAACTAGCCCGCGTCGAATATTATTAAGAGAATTAACTTTGACCCGGCTGAAATTTCCCTTAATCTGACGAGGTCGGTAAGTACCGGGGGCTGCTTAAAGGCTTGGCGATTTCACGGAAGAAAGAATTTCTCCCGTTATCATTGACCGGTACCCCTAATTGTTCAGAATCAGCTGCTTTTCTAACGCGTTCCAACTCTTCCAAGCGATCAGTATAATTAATCAAAGTGAATAATTGGCAATAATTTATAGAGAAGCCTTGGATATTTCTTGTTTTCAATAAGAGTCAACAATTCTCGTGGATAATATAATTATATAATATTAAAATAATAATAATATAATTTTGTATAATTTTAATATAATAATTTTAATTTTAATCTTATATAATTTTAACATAATAATTTGAATTTTATATAATTTTAACATAATAATTTTAACTTCAATTTTATATAATTTTACTATAATAATTTTAATTTTATATAATTTTAGTATAATAATTTCAACTTTAATTTTATATAATTTTAATACGTACTAGTATTATAGTTGCCACTAGTACCGTACTTGCCAAGAAATTTGAAATAGAATTTTTCAGGTTTTCCTCGTTTTGCAAGTATGACAACTGAAGTAAATTCTTATATTTTTCAAACGATGTTTCTAGCTCCAAATTTGTCAAATGTTCGAAATATGTATACCTCTCCGTTTTTCGATGCATTTTATTCTTCAGACATGTAATAAACGTCGAATCTCACGTGTCACGGCCTTTCATTTCTCGCTTGTTTTAGAATTGAGAAAAAATTCAATCTCCAGGAACATCGAAGAATTTTCACGAAGGTATTTTATTTCAGCGAAAGTGTAAAAAGAAGGTTAATTCAACGAGAACTCTACGCTTCATAATTTTCCGCTTTCTTTATATTTATAGCTTCTGTTTCGAATTATTTACATTCCGAGTGCCTTTCAATCGCGTACGAATGAATTCCGAACTAGATCCCGATCATAAAACCTGAAATCCCTTTGAGCACGCGTGTCGCATGGAAATTCTGACAAAACTCTGGCCAGCACCGAGAGAGAAGAGAGAAGGATCGAATAAAAAATGGGAATATATATTTTCTGTTTTTTCGTCAAAACAATTGAATACTTATTGATACCAAATATACGAGAAATTTCCAAAAGATACAGACGCAGTTGCTCGCGTTTACACTCGGCCGCTAAATATTTAAACTTCGTCGAAACAATTTAAATTTCTCGCGAAACAAGATCGTGCAAAGCCACTTTAAAAATATGCTGTTCACTTGATTTGAAAATGTCTCTGCATCGAACAGAGGGTGGAAAATCGGAGGTAATTTTCTTTCAAAAAGGGAAAGTTACAGATTGTCATGGTACGTAAAAACATTGAAAAATTCTTCTCGCGATTGAGACTGTAATAGGTTTGAAAATTGAAATCCTCCTCTTTTTTACAGGCTTCTAAAATTTGACGTTCGCTATTCCCTTGAACTTTGAATATTAGACGTTTCGACGAAAATTCGAGAAATCGTAATATTCGTGTATTCGTGTTTTCGTCTGATATTCAAAATCGAGAGAAGGATAGAGAAATAAATATTGAACCGAGCCACGTTTTACGTTTAGATACGTTTCCGGGGGAAATATTCCACACACCGGGCAGGATGGAAACTATTTTTGATCGGAAGATATTTGATATCTGCCAGGGATATCAGATATTTCAAATTGCATTGATTGTTCAAGACAACGTGGTAATTTCAATAGATCGTGTCACCGACAATGCAAACGTCGTTAAAATATCTCGTTTGAACGTTATGATAATAGAAATTTACACGAGTACTTCGATTTCCATTTAATTGGACAAGGTGTAAAATATTTGATTTGTTTCAATGAAAATTTCTGGAGACACGCATAAATTTAAACGGATGTTACTAAAACTTTTGCTCGGTACAATTTAGAACTTTAGAATGACTTGCATAGTTTAAAAAAAGATTGCAATGTATTATAAAACCGATCATAGATTCTAGATTTATAAAATATAAATTTTGAGGCATCTCTTGTGACTGACAGATTTACGAAAACAGATTGAAGGAACGCAAGTACATACAGTTAACAAATGTTAAATAATGTCTTTCACCACATTGTCGAAATTTGCATTTGTATTTATTAAACATGAACGTGTTCCCCATTTTTGAGTACACTGTAAACGACGAACCGAATTTGTGTATGGTTAATTGGAAATTATAATTGACTGATGTCAAAATTATAATAACAATTTGAGGTAATAACAATCAATAATTGGTCCATAACATACGGAATAGTACGACAGACATGAAATAGTATATTAATATTGTATATAATAGAGTAACATAACGTAGAAGCAAAAATGTATGAATAAATATTTTGAAATCTTTTCATTTCTATTTATGTCGCTGCATTTACAAAGAGAATATTTTCGCTTGCAAATAATTTTTTATTTAATTACTACAACTTGTTTATTATTTTCTTACTGTCTTTATTTGTTTATTATGTTTATTACGTTTTCTTTTTCTTCTTTTTTTTTTTGCTAATAAAAATACTTTAATAGTGCAATTATAAAACTAAAAATCGCAAGTTGAGAAATACATTTCGTTGGCGCAACAATTGAAGAACTCTTGAAATAAATATTCGGGGTCAAAGACATTTTAACTCAGAAATAATCCTACCAATCGTAGATAAATAATAATCAAAAAATTTAATCAAGAAATCCTTTAAAATAAAAAGAGAAAAGAAGAAGAAAGGTAAAATGAGAAATCCATTTCGTTCGTTGAAACGTTCTTGTCTGTGACATTCTCGAACAATAGCTATAGTACAAAAGTATAGGTTTGGAGAGAAAAAGAAAAAAAACACCACTGTATCCACGTGTTCACCCGACTGTCCATTTAATACTTTATACACATACTACGCCATACTAAGCCCAACGAAATTATTTACAATTCAAAGCAACCCGACATAGAAAAAAAAGAAAAAAAGAAAAAAGACGGGCAGAAAATCCATCAGAGAAAATTTCAAGCAGCGAGTCGCTTTGACGCGAGCCCCGTGAACGAACGAAATTAAAGCACGCCGAGGCGAGTCGTAACAAGACGCTTCGAGTGGTCGGTCGATCAATCGGAGGTGTCGTTTCAAAGTGTACACTCTCGAAGCTGCTCGAAACGTTGGAATTTACATTGCGCATCGGCGCAGATCTGCAGCACGATCGCTCGACAGTAATCTAGATTTACTGAAACATTCCACCGTCTTGTGCCATTTTCGTTCCACTTTGTTCTCACTGATCGTGCAATTGTTGAGTGTCGTGGATTCCAAAAAATCGTCGACACGATCGGAGAAGAAGAGAGACACAGTGCACATACATCGGTCGATGTGTGGAATTCTCGCACCTGTGGAATAATGATTTCCGGTAACGGAAATTTAACGCCACTTGAAAACCATAAACGAACCATTACAAGTCGACAGCGCTTGTTCGTTGAGCAGACTACGAGCGAGCTTCTTGAGACATTCGAGCGTATTTCTTTTTTTTTTTTTTTTTTTAATTTATAATCAACGTAGCATCTACCTTCTGATCATTAGCGACGACTAGGTACTGTTCCCTTCTTTTCAAGACGATTACATCTCATGGTAGATGCTAGTTTCCTTTAGATCATTCAGGACATTTCCTATGTATTTCTGCGACGTCAGGTCGTGCCGCTGAAGTTATTTTGTATTTTTACCTTCGAGCGTGGTACTTGCTGCATTCAAATAGAAGACGATGGAGTTGATAAAATTCGGTTGCATTGGATACACATTGGGGGTTCTGTTTACTTTTAATAGATACTCATGTGTGAGTTTGCAGTGTCCTGTTCTAAGCCTTGTCATGACTATTCTGTCTTTTCTTTTCATGCTGTGGGTAGGCATTGTTTGATAGAAATCTTGGGTTATATTATGAGTTTTTGTTTTTTTTGGAGGTGTTCCATATTTTGTTCCGTGATTGTTTTTCGGCACGGTGCAATGTTAGAACAAGGTCTTGGGTGATAAGGAATTCGTCTTCGGATGACATCCGACGAGGGCGATGTTGCTTCTTTGGCTGCTATGTCAGCTTCCTCCTTTGATTCCCTGGTGGGATGGAACCCAGGCGATGATCATGTCTTTGTTATTGTTGGTGAGGTACGTAAAAATATGGTTTCATGTTTTATTTTACTATTTATGTTTTCTATTGCTCTGATTACGCTATCGAGCGTATTGTTTCTTCGTGGACTGAGTTTATCTATTGTATAGAGTGGCCACCGAGAAAACTGAAGGGTTTGAAAGTCATATCTTGTTCATTTTTAATCTTCTTTATTTTCTTGTTTTGTAGGCTATAGAAAAAAATACTGAAGAGAAATATCCATTAATAAAATAATAAAAAATTGAAAGAACATGTGTGAATTTATTTAATAATTTGATATGAAAATTTATTTAATTTGAAATATAAAAATTTTATTTTATTTATTTCTAGTTTATTTATTTCTAGTATATTTATTTCAGGTTTAATAGCTAATTTTGAAATAGATTTTAAAAAAATTATCGCTTTTTCTACATTAAGTCAATTAGGATTTATATTAAGAATTTTATGTTTAAATTTAGATAATTTAACTTTTTTACATTTATTTATTCATGCATTATTTAAATCTATGATATTTATATGTGTAGGAAGATTTATTCATTATATAAATGGTATTCAAAATTTTCGATTTTATAAAGAAATATTTTATATTTATCCAATAAAAAGAATATATATATATATATATGTATATATATAATTTACAATTGTTTGTAAAAGTTATCTTTGTTTTATATCATTCAATTTTTCCGTGACCACCCTATATTAAAGAATCCTCTAAATTCTCTCTCTGCTCTGAAACAGTTCTGAGAGTTTAATTTCTCACCCGATGTTGTCTTTCAGTTTTCAAACATTCACCTTCGATATTTAATACAAGTTCTCGTGTGCCGCACGATTTTCTTGAAAAAGAGTGTTTTAACTCTTCGCGCTCGACTGTCCCTTTTGAGGACTTCTCTTCAATTCATAGTTTGCTGATCATTATAACGAACGTATACATTTGGTGTGTGTATGATGCGACGCGATACTATAATATATGAACAGACGCCTAGAGTGAAAGCTATAATGTAACAACGTAAGAAACAAATTTCAGAAGATGAAATTTCTGAAGACACAGTCCTTTGAGTTAATTGACACTCATTGAAATAATTCGCATAAACTAAACTTTTCATTGCTTCTCGTGAAAGTTTAAAAGATGCTGATATTAATTTTCCAGAGATTGAAATTAATGTAGATTAATACATCATTAACTCTTGCATATTGCACAAGCTAGTTCTAGCAAACTCACAATGCATGTTGATAATTGCTTTAAATTTAAACGATATCACATCGTTAGAAAGATGAAATGAAAGTCAATAAAATTTCGTTTCTAAATTTGAATGATTATTTCCAATGCTATTTCATTTTCTTCGAAGCGATGAATGCTTCGTAAATAAATTGCTAGGTAGGTGATACGAGGAAAGTTTCCAAGGACAAAGGGTTAAAGAAGAGATACAAACGCGAAGAGAAAGTGAGAAAAACAGCACAGATATTTGATGGATACCGATACTTTGTTATCAGCGTGTAAACTAAGGATTGAAAAATTTATAAAATACGTACGATGTGAAAAAAATTCGTAAAAATATCCAAACATAGTATTCAGCAATAGTGTGCTCGTTACGGTGTTTAATAAATAAAAACGTCTAGATTCCCACTCTTTTAATTATCCTTTTTGAGAAACATGCCCGTGATTAACATTTAAATCCAAGACACGATTAATATCCAAATTTGAGTTCAATCTCCTTCGAGGGAACATTATCTCTAGTTTTTTTTTACACCTCTCACGTTCGCCAGTATCCGTTTAATAACGGATATACACCATATCTTTGCGCTGTCTTTTCTCGCAGAGGAGAAAATTAAAATGTTCTGGCGCCGATGTAATATGAATACACGTGCAAGTCACACGTGGACCCGACAGCTTGTACCACGGATACGAATCTGCATATTTCATTTACGTTCGTGATTCTTACGCTGAATCTATCTGTTTCTACATATACGTTGTTTCATCATTTACTAACCTGACGCAAGAAATGATTAATTAGCGTTCGTACACTATTTTCTTTCTTGTGGAAGAAATTAAAAACAAAAATATATATAACACAGTACTATCATATTTGCAAATTTATTTTGCTGCAAATTACAGAATGCAACAAATTACAAAAGTATACATATATATATATGAAATATATAAGACGTGTATATATATATATATATGTTACATGAATATAATATTATAGTTAAGATTACACACACACACACACACACATGTATGTAATCTCAACTATAATATTATATTCATGTAATATAGTATATATATATATATATATATATATATACGTCATAATATTCATCAAAATATATAATTAACCTCTTTTAATTTGTTGCATTCTGTAATTTGCCGCAAAGTAAATTTGCAAATGCGATGGCACTGTGTTTTCAATGTCATTCCCAAAAGAAAGAGATGTAAAGAAATCGAACGAAGGGAATACTGATAATTCTAAACGAATCATGGAAACACGCCTTCATGTACTTATTCAAACTCGCCGGCGGAGTTATGCGTTCGGTAACGAAATTTGTATTCAAACTAAACAGACTTTCGAAATTTTTATCTTTGGCCAGGTGTGTAAAAGACACGGGGGTAAGTTTGCACGTTCGGGAAAAATCGGAGCATAGTTGTCGAGACATTGTTTCAGAAGTGAAACGGAGTATACGTTTGAAAGTTCGCGCCTTGGAAACAAATGTTTGCATCAAAATGGCCACTGAAATGTTATTCCCTACTTTACCCTAGTTAGGGAAAAAATGTAATTTGCGTGTATAATTTAATTTTGAACCGTCGTACGAGAATATATAATGTGACAATGGCGAAAAATTGTTCCTTTGTAGTTACTTTTAGCTGTTACATGACAAACAATCGTCTGTTGACGATCACTCATCTTTACTATGTTTAATTCAACTTTATTTAATATTATCGTTTAATATTTAATATTTAATTCAAATAAATTCTGATATTAATTAAATCAATATTGAATTAGTAATTAGTAATTAATAATAACGAACTAATAATTTAAAACACATATTGGTATAAACAATATTTGAAACGAGATTTATTTGTAATTCTACGGATTTTTATGCATTTCTCAATATTTATGTGCAGAAGAAAATGGACATTGTTTTATTTACTGTAGTACTTTACACATTGTGAGTGTTTCAATTCCCCGTGAAAGCACGAAAACCATAAGCAATCTAACAGTCTATTGTCTGACGAGTGTAATATTCTACTTCATGACTACACACAGAAATGGTAAGGTTAAAACGGGAGAATTATTTTCTTCGGAGCAATTATTTCGAAGTAAATATCGCAATAATCAACTCGGCGCTTGATATTCGGTGCTTACGAGCTCGTTGACCCGGCTATTGTACAACGAAAGAACGTGAAAGCGAGTTTCATTCGCGTCGAAATCTAAAATACACAAATAACAGCGATGTTTACACTGGAACGTGCAATCTGGACAATGGAAAGCGAACGAATAATTCTACCCTTTCGATTCTCATTAAAACGACACGACATCCGAGAACGAATGGATCGAGAAGTCAATATTTGATTCGTTGGGAGAAAATCCTGATTACAGGATTACATATTTCAATTCGACGAGAATCTGTCACAAATGACAAAATCGTGGATATTTCAAAAATTGAAAGCGGACAGGAAAATAAAGAAAAATAAAAAAAGACGAAAAGAAATAGACGTAGAAATGCATGCAACGTATTGTTACGAGTTATTGTCCATTTTTGTACGAAAGTTTTATGTGTGAAGTTTCGCATTCGCTATTAAAATCCGAGTTTCCCCGTTATTTTTCTTTGAACAGCAAACTTTTACCATGTGCGTTAAGCAGCTGTTAAAAGCAAGTGATTTGTTAGTGTTTCGAAACTACAATGCTGGTACAGAGTTATACGCAAAAGTAACCCTGCTCTGAATATTAGAAATTTTTACTCGTGATAAATTTGAACGTGCGATATTTAAAATATACGTTCGACATAAATCACCCAAGTCAGCTGAACTACGAATTATCATTGAAAAGAGAACTTGATTTTTTTGAAATCACACGTGTAAAGAAACTATCGTACAAATTGTACTTCTCGCTGTAAATACTATAAATACAAAGTTGAATTTTTATCGTAGAAACTGCATAGAGCTTTCCTATGAAATAGAATAGAAATTTAAATAACGAAAAGCTCTGGGGAATCTCTCTTGTCAGAGGAGCAAATAAATGTGCGAAATTTATTTTTCACTGTTCAAGCCCAGAACGCAAGGTAATCACGGAAACGCAAATGAGAATCGATATTAAAATTCCATCTTACAAATGAGTAATTCAATATACATTCTGAAAAAGAAACGGAGGGGACTGCGGGCACTCCTGCAAATGAAGCACGTAAACGCCGGGCTTTTATATCCGCTCGCGAAACTTACTACACCACTGCATGCATAATAAAATCATTCGGAATTCAAACTCGATGCACACAGAGCTCCCTTTTTTTCCCGTCGTTTATCTTCTATTTCCCTCCATATTCTATTTCTATCAAACGAGAGACAACCCCCTCCCAAAAAAAAGGAGAAAAATCATACCAAGTGCATCTATGTATATAAATACACACACACACACACACACATTTCTCTCGCGTCTCCGCTCGAACACCCATTGAAAAACGCACGAACCGATAGAGCAATCGATAGACGAGCGCTCTCTCGTATCTGTAAATACCTGTTTCCGATAACCATCGTATTCCCACCGGTAACTTTGTTCAGGCCACGAGAAAAATCTCTCCTTTCCGTGAATTTAATCGAAAATTTTTAACCGTTGACTCGATACCATTTGTATTCGAATCGCCTGATCTCGAATTTAATAAGAAAAGGATGTCTAGAATTATCGCCGAAAGAACAAATGGCCATGAATCCATGAATTAGAAAAGGGTGAGTTTGTTACAGACATGTGTAGCAAGTTTTAAGTAGACTGGTTTCATTTGCCAATTTAATTCGCGTATATTTTGTTTCGCGTTGATAAAAAATAACAGTCGATCTTTGCATAGTAAGTACATGAATACATGCACTTGATTATTCGTTATTAGTTCGCTGTTGAAAGAAATAAAGATTTTCTCAGATATGTTATCATTTTATTATTCTTGCATTCTGCGCTTAATTCGTTACAAAACATCACATGAAAGTTCAAATTTCACATCGTTTAAAAAGGGGATCTTCCTTCCTGTTTTTTGATTCATCTTTGAAAAACTATAACCTAAAATCACTGAACTATAATAATTTAGCGTTTTTAAAATTTTTTTGATTAATCGAATGTTGGAGAAATTTAAATGTGAAAATTCACAGAATGCATACAATGAATGGAACGTCCAAAGTAGAATACTTATTGCATCTAATCAGTAATAATTTATCTAATAGACAAAACAAACTTCTATTTAGATTCCATTTCTTTAGTTAAATTGTGAAAATGTAAAAGTTCTTTGCTAATCTCTATCACGAAGAACATGAAATACATATATATGTAACAAAACCCTTAATTTTTGTCATTTGACATGAATCTCAGTATTACTACATAATATATACGGTAATTTCATATTTTTCATACAGTAGTATAATATATACAGTAACCTCATATTTTTCATACAGTAATATAGTATACACAGTAATTTCATTATTAGTTCGGCCATTTTATCTCTGATCAACGATCCAACGCGCACCTCGCTCAATCTAAACGAAGCTTCGAACTTCGATCCCATACCACGCGCGTTTGCTTGCGATTCAATTTTTTCCCCAAACTAACTACCAATGAACATGTACACACACGTACGTACGTGTATGCAGATTCGCCCCCCCCCAAAAAAAATATAGCAAAAAAAAAAAAGAAAAAAAAGAGGAACAAATGTACAGATGGAGGAGAAATTGGTGCAGGTTGCTCTCGAAGCGTGTCGGAAATTTATTGTCTATTTTACAGAGTGACACTGGCGCCGTTCCTCTCCGGACAAATTCGACCGTCCATTCGAACGGACGCGAGATTGTCGATATGCCTGTCCGTGGACATTAATCTGCACGCGCGCGTGGCAACACCAAGGGAACACCACGAGAAACACGAACGTGAACCGACCCTTGCCCTTTCGAATTATTCTCGCGTTTACCTCGACCCGTCACGTCTCGTACGAGCCTTGTCGTTACGAGCCAGCCAGCTACCGCCAGCAATTCCGCCACAACCGGCGACGAAATTTCGTTCGGTAATTTTCCGTGGAAACCTCGAATACCTGAGACGACGACTCGGACGACCGGCGGCCAATCAAAAATCGTTTCGAACCGGAGAGAGAGAGAGACCCGGGATTTTGAATTCTGTCGAGTTAATTGCGCCGGCTGATGAATCGCGGCGAGCTAGGAAATTATATTATTGACGTTGCGGGTTGAAATTCGCGAGTTGCGGGAAAATTGGCGGTAAAAGTGGGAGTCATTCGGAGAATTCGTGAGAATTTATAAACTGTAAAAAATTTCGCGGTGAAATTGCAGGAAACAATTGTGTTTACCAACTGTAGGAAAAATAATGTGCAGCGATGTTCGCGGAATACAAAAAGAAAATTTATGACTGACGGAGGAAGTTTGTAATTAAAGTTTTGGAACTGTGAGAAAAATACGTAGAGAAATAATATATTTGTGAATTATGTTATGAGGAGAATGACGTGGTGAGATTTTTGAGCTATAGAAAAATTCGTAACGAAATTTCTCAACGGCAGGGAGAATAATGTGTAGCGAAATTTATGGACGGTAGAAAAGTTCACGCTGAAATTTGTTAACTGCAGCAAAACTCGTAGTGACTTTTATGAAAATTACACTTTTATAAGACGAACTCTTCGTGTAAATTGTTCCTTTTTATTTCCAGCGATCATTTTCGATTTATCAAATAAACCGTTCGGCTAATAAAACTAAATTCTAAGAAAAAAAAACTGTTCCTCCTTCAACGAAAAATTTTTCAAATTTACCTGTCAAATATTCAAACAACGACTAGCGTTATTAAACATTATTGACAATAGACTAAACTCTGCGAACGTTACGAGACAATTCACATGAATTTTGTTTAATTCTTCGAAAAATTCCGTGGTATTTTCTCTCTTTGGATCGATACGCTATTTCCAATTGGATATTCGAATTGAATGTCTGTCGTTACTCCTTTTACGTTCCGTGTTAATTTCCCTGAATACAATCGAGCGTACCTTCGCCTGGCACAATGGCGGAGAATGAAATTTAATACGAGCATACGTTGACCAATTGTCAATTAATTCGATCTCGTTAGCAGGCAAGCGTGACAATAACTCAGCCCATTCAGTGGCCTGTCAATGAACGTGTTGACAAGGTTTTATGTAGCGTGTCTCAAACATCATTTTAATATCCCCCGCATTGAATAATTGATTCTTTGCGTCACGTGCGGATTCGTGTGCGGCTCTTTCTCGGACGCGATCGAGCAAATATATATCATTATAATTTCAACCATCGAATTTCCTATGATTTATAATACGATGAATAATATTAAAACAGTGATATAGTTCGCGGTATTTGCACAAATTGTCACAAATTCAAAATGTTTTCAAACCTTAAACTTTCAATTTTGTTTCAATTTCTGACATGTCTGTTAATTTAGAACTTTCATTTTTTTTTTTTTTTTTAATTAATTCTTTGTAATTCTTTGTATTCCTTAACCTGTTGCGCATGTCGAGAATTTTTTGTTCCAAAATTGTAATAAAATTTATATTTAAGTGGAACAAAATAGGCGAAACAAATAATAAATTTATTACTTCTCGATAATTTCTATCCAGTGATATCATATTGACGAGTTCAAGAAAGAAAGCGACGAATTATTGTATACGGTTTGGTCACTCGTTACGGTCCGCAATCAGTTGCCAGCGCAAGTGGTTAAATCTAACAGGCTCGGACTTCCTCACGAATTCTTTAGAAATTTTCGAGGGCAAAGGATTAAATTCGTCCCTTTTCATCAACACCGAATCTCGAATTTACTAAATTCTCCTTCATTCTAAATCTCAAACTTGTGGAATTTTTCTTAAGTTTACTTCAAATTTCCTCAATTTCCATTCAAATTTGCCAAATGTTGCTTAGTTCTCGTATCCTCGAGAAACGTAATTTCAAATAGTCAGCTGGCGAAAGTTCCTCTCCTGTATGCAAATGGTGCTGTCGTCATCGTGACCTTGATGAAAATATTTCAAGGTCGTTGGTCGTGACGGCAACTTTGTCACCGTGTTTTATTGCCGTTGACACTGTGCATATTTCCAAGCGACATCAAAGCGTGTCCGCATTGTTTCAGAATGTTCATCGTACAGAGGTGGCAGTACGGCATCGATAGAAGTCAGACTCCAATGATATCACTGATTTCTTCGGTTTACAGCAGCACATATGCTCCCGGCCAAGGAAAATAAATGAGCATCGCTCCTCAGTGCCTTTCCTTGAGCCGCAATCCCTGTAGAACGAGGTCAGATCGAAGCTCAATTCGACTTTGACACGTATTGATGCTTCTTTTTTCTTTCTCTCTTTTCACATTTACGTCGGTAACACTTCAAGTCGAATGAAAAACAGTGGCTGCTGGATTTAGTCATAAATTGTTTCCTTTTTCGTTCCTTAATTGATTCGTATTAATAGTGAAGAAAAAAAAAAAAGAGTGAATAACAAACATATTATATAAAAGGTATTGGTGGCTCCAATTGAAACATTTTTCTGCATTTCGTTTTCGTAGTATTAAATTTTTGTTTGCGTGTGAATGCATGACAAGGAGACAGCTGAAATATTTAAATCGTAAATTGATTAAAGAAGAAACAAAATTCAAACGTTTATTACGGAAGAACTTCATTTATACGAACTTTTAATCAATTATTGTCATCTTTAAATTTATAGCACGAATATCACAAACATTCATTTGAGAAATAAACGTTAGGATCATCCAAATATTTATTAGGTTGTGACAGATGGAATTGCGAAATTCTACAGCTTTTTTTTTTTTTAAAGTAATATTAAATCAAATATGATTCGATTTTTTCCCGTTCTAAATAATTTTACGATCGTTACAATTCAAACCTTCAACAACCGATCATCGTTGATAATTTTCTGATTCGTTGTTCACGTTTGCGTATTCTAAATTTATGCGAATTGCATATTATTTGTTTTCTTATTGCAGCTTTTTCTCTTTTCTTTATTTATGTATATCAGCGTTTCGAGCAATTCTTAGTTCGTTAGATTGAAGAATTACTACAATTACTACAATTAAAATCTTTGGTCGATTATTATTTCTAATTTTGTGGTTCATTGTCTGTATTTTTTAATCCAGATTTTTCATTCAAATTTCAGATAGTTTTCTTAATCTAGCTTCTGGAATACTTATATCAGTGTTACCAGCAACTTTTACTCTGTTACATCGAAATTTCATATTTCATAAAAATACATTCGAATTCATTTATAGGTCGTTTTGACAAATAATCTTTTATAATAAAAACTTACTTTTTATACTTTAAACTTACTTTTTATAATAAAACAATCGACGAAACAGAAATCACAAGCTTCAGGCGTTTAGCGTTTTGAATGTTCACTCCGTACTAGAGTATCATACATTTAGTTAAAGACGTATTGAATAAATATACCAACAAATATACACGTTTAAAGATAAATGCATTCTTACAACAGTTCGCCCCTCGTTCAATATTAAACTTTTAGACAATTCGTTTGACAAAATTTCAAACACTCGAACGTTCAAATCGACGTCCAGCATCTACTGTCTTCAACCAGACTAAAAATTCTGAACGATTTCACACAACTGACCCTAGAAAAACGCACGAGCGTGTTGCAATAATCTGTACATATTTATTTCTCCAGTAGCAGCACCGACCAACGGCAGATAATCATTTCGAGAAGTCAACACCCACAAGTCAAACATAACGTAACGTTCGTCGAACCTGCTCGAGTTTGCAAGCGCCAAACGGTTTGATTTATTATTCGATCGATTAATTACCACGATAATAGCCGGATGTATACCTGCGTAAATTGTGGATGGATACGTGCGCTACGTAGTGGCGTTTGTACGCGCGCAGAACACGATCTATGCGTTGTCGCCTTGGATGGCTATCCTGTGCCCGTGCACGTTTGTAATTATAGATCGTGCTCATGCGAGAACCGGAGAAACTGGTGGAATGACGCGTTGCGAGAACGCGTTCCTCATATTCGTTCTTTCAAATCTCTTTCGAATTCGTTCTCTCATTTCTCGTATCTCCGCGAGCAAAATATTTTTTCTTTTCGCCAGTCGTCTGTTCAGTTTGCGAGAAACGACTCGGGTATTTCCTTCTCCTTCCGCCTTCTTCGCCGAGCGCCACTGTTCTTCTCCTCACCGCCCCTCTTTTCAGACGATCGCTTGAGAAGCTCGCTCGGTTGACCTTCGTGGTTCAAAGGTGTGTGCGAGAGCAAAGGTGTGACCGATAAACGGTGAAATTGCCAACTTACTGGTCGTAGCAGCTCGTTTTCTAATTATTACTGTCTGTGAATTGAACTGCGAACTGTCCGCCGTTTTAATTTCGGTGTTACAATTCGGTGGAATTAAGGAGAGACTCGCGTTAGCTGTGTGAGCTGAGTGTTATAAATTTATGAGAAATTTACATTCGTGATGCAAGGTGTACATCAGTCGAGTCGTTTGGACGAGTAGAAGACTCTAAAAGTCTGAGAATTTTCATTTTTGACAACATACTTTTGATATGTTTACTCAATGTATCGTGATGTGCCATTTTCTTTGAGAAGAAGATTAATTAATTAATTATAATACGAATGAAAATTATCTTTATTATCTAATACAGATTAAGCGGTCGAGGGGCTAAGAAAATATTGAAATTGTTTCGTGGAATAATCACTGTTATCTATTCAATATATCTTCTTCGAGCAGAATAAATTAGTGAATTTACGAATAAAAATTATCTTTATTATCTAATACAGATCAAACGGACAAAGGGTTAAGAAAATATTAAAATTATTTCGTGGAACTCACTGTCATTGTTTACGTCTTTTTGATCGCGGAAGACAAATTCTAACGACTCACGAGCAATTAAAAACCATCATTCAACAGATTGTTGATTTTTGTTCGACAGTTACTGTCGCAAAATGTAAACAAAAAAATACATGAAAAGATTAAAAAAATATGATCAAAACTTTGTTCCTTGTTCATTTTACAAATTTCCTACAAACAGATGAAAATTCGTAATCTAGTTATACAGGTGTGTAGTTATTTAAAATACAATGTGCTTGGAAATTAATTTTAGCTCAGTATTTGGATAATTTGGTGGCTGACTATATATATGACTGTGTATATAATTTTCTTCTACCTTTTAACCGGCTCTGTTATCGCTTGCGAGAGGGAGGGGTAGGGAAAAGGACGCGTAATGAGAAAAATGAAAAAAGAGGTACACGCTGAAAAGGTTAGGAGAAAATTATCCGTGACTTACGATACCATATCTTTCGGATATTAAAGCTAT
The DNA here is from genome assembly GCA_036937485.2 of Tetragonisca angustula. NCBI lineage: Eukaryota > Metazoa > Arthropoda > Insecta > Hymenoptera > Apidae > Tetragonisca > Tetragonisca angustula. The sequence goes on along the minus strand of JAWNGG020000102.1, from coordinate 324,255 downwards.
CACTTCGTGCAAGCACGTGCAATCAGAGAGTGCTTTCATTTAATTCAGGCGCTGTTCGTAAAGATATAGTCCGAAAATAATAAGTAACAAAGGGAAGTACATTACTATTTCACATACAGCTCCGTTATTACTTAAATTAATTCGCTTAATAGATAAAATTAGTATGTTTCTGAAATTTTATCACGTTTATTGCTACTTGTGCTATTGATATAAATTAAATTGTATCTAAAAATATTAAATTGGGTGTGATACAAATTAAATTGTATCTGAAAATATTAAATTAGGTGTGATACAAATTAAATTGTATCTGAAAATATTAAATTAGGTGTGATACAAATTGTATCTAAAAATATTAAATTAGTTGTGATACAAATTGTATCTAAAAATATTAAATTAGATGTGATACAAATTGTATCTAAAAATATTAAATTAGGTGTGATACAAATTGTATCTAAAAATATTAAATTAGGTGTGATACAAATTGTATCTAAAAATATTAAATTAGGTGTGATACAAATTGTATCTAAAAATATTAAATTAGTTGTGATACAAATTGTATCTAAAAATATTAAATTAGGTGTGATACAAATTGTATCTAAAAATATTAAATTAGGTGTGATACAAATTGTATCTAAAAATATTAAATTAGGTGTGATACAAATTGTATCTAAAAATATTAAATTAGGTGTGATACAAATTGTATCTAAAAATATTAAATTAGGTGTGATACAAATTGTATCTAAAAATATTAAATTAGGTGTGATACAAATTGTATCTAAAAATATTAAATTAGTTGTGATACAAATTGTATCTAAAAATATTAAATTAGATGTGATACAAATTGTATCTAAAAATATTAAATTAGGTGTGATACAAATTGTATCTAAAAATATTAAATTAGGTGTGATACAAATTGTATCTAAAAATATTAAATTAGGTGTGATACAAATTGTATCTAAAAATATTAAATTAGGTGTGATACAAATTAAATTGTATCTAAAAATATTAAATTAGGTGTGATACAAATTAAATTGTATCTGAAAATATTAAATCAGGTGTGATACAAATTAAATTGTATCTAAAAATATGTATAAAAATGTCAAACACGTCTAACAGAATGTCACGTACATACGTAGGTTTATAAAATAATTTCTTGCAATTTTTACGTACGTGCACTTCTTCAAATTTCACAAAAGGTGATTCAAAAATATTTTCACGAACCACCCCAGGATATACAACTAAACTTTCCCTTCAACTCGTCAGATATTTACACTAATTTACAATTACCAATTAAAGCTCTTATCTTACTCTCTCCCTCTCGGATCGATCAATTTCACCAGCATTGCTGCAGAGTCCATTATCATCGATAACACGAAATCGGCCGGGAAATTCGCGTTTATCGGTCATTCGTTGCATGATTCCGCAATTTGACCCCTTCCCCTCCCATCGTTGGCGATTATGACCACGCGTGGACACGCTGTCATACCGAAAAGTTTATCGATTCTCCACGAGAACGTGTACTGTTTCACGTCGTTCATCGCCCAGACTTCGAAGGACAGAGTTCGAACAACGCGCACGTGTCCGTCTACGAAGCGCGTATAAATTGCGTGGCACGCGTGTATAACCGCGTCAGCTCTAACGACGAGCGTATTACGCGACGCGAATCGATATTGTCCGGTAGAATTTACGGTCCCGCGTTGCCCGAATCATCGATTCGTGTAATGACCTCGTGACGCCACAACCAGCCCCGGGTAAATGAGACGTCGCACGATACCGGACAGCCAAGTCACGCATATCAGCCGGAAGACCCGGCAGGAATCATGGCTGCTCCGAGGAAATCCTCAGAAAATTGATAAGTATCGCGACACGGGATAGAGAGTTTAATTATCAATGCCGTAATCGCTGGTTTCCTTAGTTGCTTTGAATCGACGCTGTGTTTCCTATTCGTTGTGACAGAACAGAGCATACAACGTAACGAAAATATTGTACTGTATATTTATTCTTGTATAATGTCGTATAACGTGTCGTGACTCTCGTAGATCTATGTGAACAAATGTGCGTTGTGTATTTGATTTTTGGAAATGACAGAATCATTTTGCTGTTTCTTTGGATGTCAATGGAAAGTAAGTGATTTTGAATCGAGAGAATATCGAACGTCCTACGCCATTTGTGATATTCGATAGGGCGATTTTGGCTTTGAAAATACTTGTCACAACGAATTTTCAATATTGATATTCAATTAACTAGAAAAATGATTGTTCTTTTAAATTACGAAAGACGATTTCGAAATGTGGTATTCTACGTTTTTGGAAAATGAGGGAGATGTATTTTGTCTTCAATTAATTAGAAACATGGTGGTTCCCTGTGAACAAACACGTAAATACGTAGATCTTGAATCTCTCATTTTTAAGAATGATTTTACAAAAACTTCCGAAAAAATGTATTTCAAGCAATTATTATTATAATATATATAATATAATAAAATGCAATACTATATCATTTTCGTTTCATTAAAACTGTTATAACAGTATAATAATTTTCGTTTTATATAACACATAATATACAAAATATAATAGCATAATAGTACAATAATTTTCGTTAAATTTATATATTAATAGCACAATAATTTTCGTTTAATAGTGTAATAATTTCGAAAGCAATATATCCAATATACGTGCATTTTTATTCGCGAGCAACAAAAAAAAAAAAAAACAGAAAAATAGCATCGGTGGTGCAGCTACAATAAATTTTCGAAAAACGTACGCAGCGACAGCGGCGAATTTAACTTTCCCGACAACTGGCAGCCAACCCTACGGGCTCACAGTCACCCATGTGCGCGAACATTTTCGGCCAGCTAATTACATTCTGTGTTGGTCGCATTAACTTCTAACAACGCGGCATTTTTCGTCGCTAACTTTGTGCCGGGGAATTACGAGAAGTCAAACAAAATGCGCGCGCGACCCTCTTTCCGCCCCTTCCATTCGCGCGGGCGCGCGTGCAAAAAAAATAAAAAAATAAAAAAATGGAAAAAACAGAGGGGAAAAAAGCCCAAAAGCGTTTTTCATACGCGTATTTACAAAAAGTTTTAACAACGTTGAATTTGACGTGACACAGCCCCGCCGCGGAAACCGTTTCAATGGAACCGCGCCCTTTGTTTCGCGCTGTAAAGATATTTCGAGACCGTTCCCATCGGAACGTTTGTTGTCGCTGAACTTTTCACGGAAATAATTTCCATGGAAACACGCCGTATTAAACAGAGGCGGCCACGGTCTTGGAATTTTTACGCACCCAATCTCGTTTCTGTTCCTACGCGGAGAAAGGACAAGTTAGCCGTCAATATTTGGTGGGAAAACTTGGTAATTGAAAACGACAAATCGCGCATATTAACGACGACTTCTCGTTCTCTTGGAAAATTTCCTCTTGTTTCTTTTTCCTTCGGGGGGATAGAATGAGTGCGATTGGGTTGAAAATGACCTAAGAGACGTGGCAACAAAGGCTGGATTATTCTTGTCACGAGCGTGGAATATTTTATTTCGTGGCGGTGAAATGGCGGACCGGCTGGAAAGGATTTTTACCTCCGTGCGAGAAATAAATTTATTTAAGAAGATGAAAATCGTTCGTGCAATAAACTGACACGATGGATCAACTGTCGTAATTGATCCAAGATATTTCCAGATATCCCCAATCTGAATGGATATTTCAATTTCAATTTCAGATATCGATATATATTCCACGGAGTTTCACATCCTTTTTCTATTATCGTTAATCGTTTGAAAATCGCACGCGAAGTTCATTCAACCGGTGAGCCGCGATTTCGCGTAATTTATTCCGAATATCCAGGCCGATCAATCTTCGACAGAGAGATTGTTCATTTTCGACGATGAAGATAAATTGAAAAATGAAATTGATGACGCTGCTGAGCTATCTGCAGTGAATTTTTATCAGAACTCTGCCTGATGAATTTTAATATCTCGTACCAGTTCCCGAAGAGCTGATTGGTATGTATCTAATGCACCTACTAATTGCGTCAGTGCTCCGGTGATACAAATTCCGATCCATTTCGCGACGGTCTTAACGATCGGGTGAACATTTGCGAGACGTAGCCGTGTCATTAAACTTAGGTATAAAAATTCAATATTTACAAATGTATTTAAATTTTATGTTTTGTGAAATTTCGTAAATTTTTGTAAATCCTTAAATTTTGTATATTTTGTGAAACTGTTCAACACATGTGTATAAAAACATTCTACATTTTGTTCGTAATCACTTCGTTGTAAAAACACTTCTGTCCTCATAAACATTTAAATATATGAATATTTCTGAATATAAATCATGTTAATAATATGAATACCATCGACGGCAAGGTTACAAAAAGAAAAAAAAAAAAATACGCCTTTAATGCAATTTTATTGCAATGTAATGTTTTATATCAATTAAACGTAAACAAGTAGTATACAAATTTTTCGCTGTGTTAATTATTATTGTATTAGTAGATGGCAATGAATTAATTAGTCAGTACGAACCTATCGATATCTTCAGTGAAAGTATCTGTGGGTATAGTGATAGTGGGCAATGTGATCACTTTGAAAAATGAGTAGTATTGTTGAAAAGAATGCGGATCAGGTTGATTCTGATGATCCAATTAAGTCATATAAATAAAAATTCCATATCTGCGAGATAACGTAGTATTAAGTTACAGTAAACAAGCCAGGCCCATATGCCCATACGTCGGCTCAAATATCATTTGACAACGAACGACGATAGTAAGTACCAGATGCAGTTTTATAAATAAATAATTAGCTGAGATACGCACTGGAATTTTATTTCGTCACACTCGCTTTATTTAGATAATGTTTCATGTTTTGCATTGTACTGATAACTAGGCTTCAAAAAGTTCACATCCGCCATGAATTTTCCATTTCTTTTTAGAAAGAAGACAACAATCTGACAACAAGCTGGGCAAAACTTAAATAAACTTGAACTTGCGGATGTTTATGGAAAATTTTGAAATGTGAAGTTGCATATAATATTCGAAATGTAATACTTTCTGTAACATTTGATATCTAAAGCAATTTCCAACTCTCAAGTCTCTTGCGTTCTCGAAAGCGTGAAAAATTGCATGAAATTTTCAGTCGAAAATTTCATATCTCGAAGACAAAACGAAGACAAATCTCCCCGAGAGAGAGCGTGTATACCTATCTTTTACCTTTTCACAATTTCGTAAGTGCTTCAAAGTGAAAATTCACCACCTAGCAATTTTTCTATTCTTCTTTCTTTTCGTTGCAACAACACTCGCAATTGATTCGACTCCTTTCATTATGTTCTCAAAAACATGAATTTTTATGCAAAATTCAAAGTGAAATTCATCGTTTAGCAAATTTTCCTCTTCTTCTTTCATCGCATTGATACTCACAATTGTCTCGATTCTGGATTCTACCTTTTAATTATGTTCTCAGAAATATAAATTTGCGCAAAAATCCGCAGTCTACTGAGTATTCATACCGACTCGTATCTCAAGAACAGAAGACACATCTCAAGACGTATATACTATCTTTCACTTTCTTGGAATTTTAAACACGCTCCAAAATAAAATTATCTAGCAATCTCTACTTTCCTAACGAGTCTTTTGTATTATCGCAACGATATTCACAATTGTTCCATCTTTCAATTACGTTCTCGAGAACATGAATTTTCATAAAAATCCACAAATTACTTAATCCATATCTCAAGAATAGAACAGAGACAAATCTCCTCAAAACCTACATATATCTTCAATCTTTTACTGTCTTACGATTCTAAACGGGCTTCAAAGTAAAATTCACCATCTAGCAACGTCTCTGTTCTTCTCTAATGCAACGATATTCATAATTGTTCTAGGTTCCATCTTTCAATTATGTTCTCAAGATCATGAATTTTCATAAAAATCCATAAATTACTTGATTCATACCAATCCGTATCTCAAGAACAGAACACAGACAAATCTCCTCAAGACGTACATACGTACCACTTTTCTACTTTCTTACGATTCTAAACACGCTCCAAAGTAAAATTCACCACCAATCAATGTCTCTGTTCTTCTCTGACGCAACGATATTTACAATTGTTTCGATTCCAAGTGAATTTTCATAAATTACCAAGTATTCGTAGTTCGTACCAACCGATATATATCTCAAGAATAGAAGCAAGACAAATCTCCTCGAGGACGTTTGTACCACTCGTTTACTTTCTTACGATTCCAAACGGGCTCCAAAGTAAAATTCACCACCAATCAATGTCTCTGTTCTTCTCTGACGCAACGATATTTACAATTGTTTCGATTCCAAGTGAATTTTCATAAATTACCAAGTATTCGTAGTTCGTACCAACCGATATATATCTCAAGAATAGAAGAAAGACAAATCTCCTCGAGGACGTGTGTACCACTCGTTTACTTTCTTACGATTCCAAACGGGCTCCAAAGTAAAATTCACCACCAAGCAACGTCTCTGTCCCTCTCTAACGATCTGTATCATCGCAACTTGATACTCACACGATTGTGGCTTGGTAATCAGGCAGTGATTCACGCGCACGTGACCCACGGTGGTGGTCGGTAGTGTCTCGTTACCGATGACTTTCGTTAATCACGGGGAGAACGACCGGTTGCATGTGCCATATTCCCCGTGGCCAATAATCGCGTACCCTCCGCTGCCGGAGGAAGACGAGCACACACACGGGGCCCCGAACGTTCGGACCGTGCGGGAACACGTCAGAGTTCACTCTCGTTACCGAACTTTCCACCGTTCCCAGCGGCACTGAACGCTATATATCCCGTAAGCCGTAAGATAGCCCCGGCGTTTTAGCGGCAATCCAATTTGCCACGATCGATGCGACGGCAGCCACGTTCGTGCCGGGCTTTCTCCGCTCCGTAACCCTGTCCTGCACGCTGCAAATCTTTTGGGAACGAGCAGACGCGGACCTCGTTCGCCTATAACACGCGCCGTCTGGCTCTCTTCGTGGTCTAACCGCGTGTACACGGCGGTGGGATTCGCGTTTCGCTGCGTTGGAGACGTGGCGTGATATGTACGGCGAGCTCGTGAAATCAGCCAGGTGTTAAGGTGTCTGCGCGTGTCGAAGAATTGGAACGATAATCTCGAAAGGTTTAGGTTCGTGAAGGCATTTGGAACGGTTTCGTGGGGACCAGGAATTTTCATTTCTATAAGAAATACTTGTGTACGATTTCGTGTAAAGGAGATACTTTAATTGTTCGTGTGAAAAGTATATTTGTCTTTGTGTAGAATTTTTGGAAGGTAGAAACGAGTGTCAGAGAATAGATGATAGGAGACAGAAACAAATAGAATCTAATTATTCGTGTGAAAAGAATATTTGTCCTTGTGTAGAATTTTTGGAAGGTAGAAACAAGTGTCAAAGAATAGATGATAGAAAATAGAAACAAATAGAATTTTTAGAAGATAAAAACAAGTGTCAGACAATAGATGTTGCTCTTATAGAATAGATTTTTTCTTTTTTTTTTTTTGGAATCTGTGTAATAAAAGCCCCATGAAAACAATTTATCTTGGAACATTTGATTAAAAATTAATTTCTATACTCGAGGGTAGTGTCAGTGTTTGCTTACAAATTTAACATTGACGAACAAATTAGGACAGAAAAATTTTTACTTCTATATTTTGCAAGTTCTATTCTGTCTGAAACTTTCATTTTCAAGAGCACTGGCTCTTCTGTACTTCTTCAATTTTCAGGCACAAGAATGCAAAATTTTTTATACACTCTGTTTCAAAAATTTGGAACAACCTTCGTTTCCCAGAAGTAAATTTTTGTGCAAAATTCACTTGAATATCGTGACATTACTTCAGCTATAAATGTTATCAATTGTAGTATCAATAATGATATCATTAAACAAGAATATGTATGTATTTGAAAACTAAATCTAAAATATTCCATTTTCCATTTGTTTTGCAACATTTTCATCGTAGAGTAACGGAGGAGCCTAATCGGTAGGAGTAAGATGTCAATTAACGACAGTTTGTATCAATCGGTCGCGTCCGATGAAAACCTATTCTCGAAGCTAGGAGCTTTCACTTCCTGTAATTCCGAAGCTTAATTCAGCGCGATCCGAAAGCTCGCCCGATGGTGAAATGACGTTCCTCGTAGAAACGTAACACCTCTCAAGAGTTCCACGTGCCTCCGCGGGACTAACGAGTGGCAAACATTACGTTTCCACTCTCGAGGCAACTAGTTTTCGTAATTTCCGAAACAGGAATTAAGAGGGTATTCTAGTGTGAATTTTTGAAAAAAATCAATTCTTTATTTTGCATATTTTTAAAGGACATAACTTTAAAAATAAATCTCTGTGACGTTACATGCGAACTCCTAAAATTAACGAAGTTATGGTTGTTTGAAGGACGCGACGACCAGCGTCATTGCTACCGCAATACTAAACTTTAAAGGCATTTTTCTGAGAACTATGTTTCTGAAACGGGCGTTCATGATATCTCAAAATCTACTTGACCAATTGACTCAAAATTTCAAGTACGCATTTAGTACATGTGTGACTATAGCCCCTACCAGAATCAAAAAATTTTATTTTTTATACTTTTTTAGGCTTTCGAAGTTCAACGAAAACATGCAAAAATCGATAATCGAACTTCAAAGTATCGCCACTTTTTTAATTACCGACTTTTTTCTTTCGTTTTGGTACCTGCTATGGCCAAACTCATACTGATTAAGGAACATTCACGTTTTTTTATTTCCGGCAAGCAGAATGGCCGGAATCATGGACACCGTGAGACGACCTTTTTTAAAAGTATGCAGTGCCACTAATTTTAACTTGTTTTGTCCTAAAAAATTTTAAAACGTCGTTGAAACACGTACAAATAAACCTTGTCAATTTGACTGCAAGAGGTACAGTAGTTTCTTTGCAAAAAATTCCCTAACAAAAAGTTAAAAGAACACGCACTGCACACTAGAATATTCCCTTAACTCGAAGATTTAATTTCCGATTTAGAGCAAAAGGAAAAAAAAAGAAAGAGAAATCCGTGTCATGGAGAAAAACTGTACACAGTTGCGCTTCGTCAGACTTTAGTGACGTCATGGAGATATAATTTTAATTACACCATTACATTAGTGGACACGACTGCAGTTAGGTGACTCATTTCGTGAAATAAAAAATAAAACTCTCGTGATGTAAGAAAAAAAGAAAAAAGAAGAACATAGAGACGATCACGATTAAAGACAGATAACTATAATTTTCCTTTCAGACTGATTCGAATTAATTTTAGTCACCGGATGATCGAACTGATTTCGTAACGTTACAATCAATAGTAAATAAGTTCTAATTAATTAACCAACGTTATGATCTAGGCTAGTACGATTTCCGGCTGATACGAATTTCTGCAAGATGTTATTCAACGAAAATCAAATCAAATCAAATACATAGTATTAGGTATAATCACGAATGATTGGTTTTCCCAACTTATCAACAGAGACGCGATAGTGTACCACCAATTCTATCCAATAAAACGATAAGCCGCATTCATGAAACGGGAAACAATGTTCCAAGTATTCGCATACTGACGTATCTGTTTGCACTGTGCGCGATTTGTCAATTGTTATGTATCTGTGATGTCCCAGTGTTTTCACTCTTTTACGACCAAACTGTAAACATATACGCGATCGTGCATGTTTCTCGATATTTTTCTTTTAATAACAAGGTCAACAATGTGATAGCACAGACTCTGGCATGGCAATGTATTTTACAAAAGAGCAACTTTAAAATTCCATATGTCGTTGAAACTGCCTTTCGTATTGTTTCTGTCGTTCTTTCGAACGTTTGCAAAAAGTTAATGTTATTGTTCGTTCCCTACAAATCATCATAATCTATTTAAATCTTCAAATCTGTCAAACTGTACCTTTCTTCGGTCATCTCGTATTGAGATTTATTCCTTTTCAATCACAAGTAATACAAATGTCAGGAAATGAGGAAAAACAAGTGCTATAATAGTTCAAATTATGAAAATTCCAAAGATAAATCTAAATAACCATTACCAGAGCTCTGGTCAAACTGTCCTCGATTTTACTGTAACTATTTACTATATTTTACTATATTTATATTATATGTACTTTATTATACTTTACTATATTTTACTATATTTATATTATATATACTTTATCATACTTTGCTATATTTTACTATATATTATATATACTTTATTATACTTTACTATATTTTACTATATTTATATTATATATACTTTATCATACTTTACTGTATTTTACTATATTTATATTATGTATACTTTATCATACTCTACTATATTTTACTATATTTATATTATATATACTTTATCATACTCTACTATATTTTACTATATTTATATTATATATACTTTATCATACTCTACTATATTTTACTATATTTATATTATATACACTTTATTATACTTTACTATATTTTACTATATTTTACTATAACTCGAATTTCGTTCAGTTGCGACAGAAAGAGATCGTTAATTAACTGTAGCTGTTTGTACGAATTAACAGTTTGGCAACCGATAATTTTCACAAATAACTCATTCTACAGTACTTTTGTAATAGTGCAACTATAAAATACTAACAGCTATAACAACTATAAAATACTAAACAACTATAAAAACACCTATAAATTTCCAGTTGCACGATATTGATCCTGCCATCGAAAAATTACGCGCACTAACGTAAGAAAAGAAATATTGAAATATTAAATTGCAGAAAAAGTGTACGATCAAAAAAGTAGAGCACAAAATCGATCACTCACGTTTGCGTGTCGATTCAATTCTCCGTAGCAGCCTCGATCTTCCTCGATCTTCCTCTACTCTTCGAATCGATTCACCGGTTCGCGTTCGTTCACGAGACTTTCTCTCTCTCTCTCTCTCTCTCTCTATCTATCTGTACACTTCTGACACTCTGTCACGTGTGTCGAGCTTCCGGGCACCGAGTGAGAAGCGAGTACTCGCGGCACGTGCACGTGGACGTCGTGCGATCCTCGTGAAATCGGCGGCACCAGTACGGTCGATCGCGGTCGAGGTGTCACTGGTTCGGCGCCGGCGAACATCCTCGCGATTTATAAAGCCTCGTCCGCTCTCTCTGACTTTGCTCCGTGTCGTCCGGCTCGTTATTATTCCCCTGCCAGCCGGCTGATTCCCCCGCCAGGCCTGTATGCCAGCGACATTCCGCCCGCCGTGTTGTCACACGCTTCGCTCGAAAACGCGAGATCTTCGACTAACTGGGTGAACCGAGTCCTTTGATCCTCTCTCTCTCCTTTGATCCTTTCCAAACGTCCTGCCGCCAGGATTCTGCCTCGCGGCCGATGATTTAGGATGGTATTGTTTGACCGGCTGATCTCGAACGCGGAAAACCGTGAGAATTGGAATAATCAGAGGATTCGTTGGTGTCTCTGTAAAGATTATATATATATATATATATATATGTACGTGTATTTTTTTAGTTAATAATTTAAATTAATAGTCAATTTATAAGTAATATTTAACAGTCAATAATCTACATTAATAGTTAATTTACAAGTAATATTTAACAGTCAATAATTTAAATCAATAGTTAATTTACAAGTAATATTTAACAGTCAATAATTTAAATTAATAGTTACTTTACAAGTAATATTTAACAGTCAATAATCTACATTAACAGTTAATTTATAAGTAATATTTAACAGTCAATAATTTATAATTTATAAGTAATTTATAATTTATAAGTTAATTTATAAGTAATGTTTAACAGTCAATAATTTAAATTAATAGTTAATTTATAAGTAATATTTAATGATTTAAATTCTAGAAAATCTAAATTTTTTTGACACAGCTGCGTTTGTTTTACAATTGGGACAGTGATCCGTGGACGTTGATAACATTGAAATTTTGTTGAAATGTGGGATTATAAAGTTTTATTTAATGATTGGTCTAAATTCTGTATTATGTTTGTTTCAGTGTTAGAAAAGATGCATAAAAATAACAGAATATTATTTTTTGTTTGTGTTTATATGATAAATTTTGTTTCGAAATGTGAATTATAAAATTTAATTTAATAATTAATCGTCTATTAAAACAATTGTTACATTTGTTTCAATACTAGAAGAAAAGACTGATCACAAACAAATGCATAAAAATAAGAGAAATTTTCTTAATTTCTATAGTAATTTTGTTTGGAAATGTTAAGAAGTACTAGATATGAATTGTAAAGTTTAATTCAATACTTGATCTACGTAAACTCTGTTATTAGAACAATTGTTATATTTGTTTCGGTACCAAAAACAGACGAATCACAAAAAAATTCATAAAAAACAATAGAGTATTGTTTGAATTTATATGACAAAGGAAACAGCTAATGTTTCAAGTGGTGGTATGTTAAAAATTTCATCAAATATCAAACTTTCATTTTTTTTTATTTCTTGTTTTTCATTATCGTTACAGTACTGAACCTCTGTTGTTTTAATTTTCCTGTATTTAATTATGAATTAAATTGAAATTCGCTTCGAAGATAGATTTAGTATCTTAGGATAAATCGACAATTTCGAATAAATAAGAAACGGTATACAAATCGGCTTGTATGTAAACATCTGAAGACACGAATTTTTACTCGGTTTGAAAAGCCTGTAATATTTCTGATTATTAACGGTACGACACACATCTGTGTACATCAAGTGAAATTTTAATAATCTAATGAATTTTTCAGTAATTTCGCCAATTCATTCAATCAATCATTATGTGATCACGATCATTTCTAATCGAAATGAAAAAATTGAATTGACTGATTGAAAATTGAATTTATCGACTGAATTCATTTCAGATGCTCGAAAAAATATAAAACGACGAGACGATATTTTTCAAAATATTACCATTATAATTAATTACATTAATTAATGTGATTAGTCAGGGTAAATTAATTGTTCGTTAAACTATGAGATTGGAATTATACCACGCAGCAGCAACGATAGATCGCAGATTATTACATCGTTTAAACGAAAATGAAAACAAACGACAATAAACGTTCCCTATATATGTATGCATAATTATCGAAGTTTGCTTATAAATTGCTTATAAATACAATTGCTTCCAAATGTAATAACTGTGATGCGCACGCCACAAAAATCGTAACTGATTAATAAGCAAGCCACTGAAATCAAAATAATAGCCACTGAAAATTTCTGAAATTTTTAACAGCCTCGCTCGCGAACAGCTATCGAATGTTCTTTTTGATAAATTTTGTTTTACAATGCACACATACACACAGTATATTATTTCATAATATTTTATCATCATATTTTATTATCATATTATGGAAATTTGAGGATCTTCAAAATGAACTACATCTGCGAGAAGAAGTAATTTTCGAAAAGTTGAGAAAATAACGAAATTAATAGGCTAGAAAAAAAAAAAGAAACTCTCAAACTCCTCTCGAACCCGCATCGTTCCTTGACACCGCGAGTGAAAAATTCAAAGCCAGTTGAGCACGAAGAGTTTCAAAACAATCTTTTCGGGGATCTATTGATAAAAGTTTGGAAACTTGTCGCAGTGTAATCAAAAACTTGTTAGAGCCGTGATATTTGCCAAGTGAGGGGAGATTTATGTTTCAGGAGGAATTATAAGGCTAATTTGCGAAAGTACGAAACAAAGTTGCGAGCAACTTCGCATTTAAGTGCTCCAAGTATATATGTTTAATTATGTCAGCTCCCCGCTGATGGCCGCTGGAGTTTCCAGCCGCTCGGTGAATACGCAACTGAACACTTTCCACGGAGCCATGGTGATAAGCCTTAACACGATCTGACTGAAAATGAAACGCAAAAATCGGTATATCAGCGCGTACGTTTCACAATAATCCTCGTGCCAATGACAGAACAACACGAGCGATCATCCGACAAGTCTGAAACACGCTCGCGAGCCAATTTGTCCGTGAAAAATTTTCACGTGTCTTTCAACTAGTAATTTAATTTTCGAGGTTCGATTTGTAATTAAAAAATTCGCGCCGAATTTATTCAAACCCATGTTCCCGACAGAACCACCTGTCGGTGAAAATGCTCGCCAATATAAATTTCAATGTAATAATTGTCGAAAAATATATGCGTAAAATACGTACGATGCACAGAGTCAAATTTAATTTCATTTAATTCTTGTAGTTTTCTGCCTTGTATTTATATTTCTTTTGAAAAAAACGCTTGAAATTGAAATGCTAATTATTAAAATCACGTACGGTGGAGCTTTGTGCGATCGTGATGTGTAATTGTGATTGTGAAAGCGCAAATAAAGTGAGTTTATAATATTACAAAGTAACTAGTTTATATAACTGGAGTTTTCCCTGATGCTAGCGGTTTTTCGTTTATATAATTAATAGAAGTTCATACAACGAGAGTTCATTTAATCTGACACTGATTAAATACAGCTTGTATAAACGAAGTACTATTATAAATGATGAAGTAAGGAAAATGATAAAAGAATACTACGGAGGATTAACGTGAAATCTATAAAGATCACTTGAGCCTATTAAACTTACGGTAGAAATCAGAGTACACTTGTCAATTTTAGAAGAATCGAAGAATCGTACAAGTTACTAAATTTATTGTTACTTCTTTTTTTCTGAGTATTTTTCTGTCCAAAGAATTTCAAGTGTTTTACTTCTATAAATGGTGAGTACTCCAAGAATTAATCCAACAAGAATCACTTTAAAGTTCACTTAGCGAAACACAGTTGTAAATTTCAGAAAAATCGGAAAGTTTAAGTTGTAACCACATTTTCATTTCGATTTACTCGAACTGTTTTCTATTTAAAAGATTCTTGAGGCATTTCTCTTGTGAATAATAAAAAACGAAAAGTACTATCGAAACGGATAGCGAAACCCATAAAAATCACTTTGAAGTATCAAATTCGTGTAACTCAATTTACCAGAGTATAGATTTCAGAAGAATCAAAAAATCTCGCATGCACACAGATACATGTGTGTATATTTCCATTTATTCGCGAATGACAGTAAAATAATGAAAACAATAATAATAATAAAAATAAAAGAAGTGTAAAGAAGAATTAATCCAACGAGATCTAGAAAAATCACTTGAAAATATCAAATATATCGACGACATATATCGAATCAATTTACAAGCGCACCTAAACGTGAATTTCACAAGAATCAAAAACATTCGTACAAAATTTTTGACACTGTACGAAATTTTATTTTATCTAACAGTTGATACAGTTTCGAATCCGTGATATAATTCGCAGTGAAAATTTAAAATATTAATTTATAAAAATATTATAATAAAAATTCCTTCATCTTTTATTTATTTACCAACACCTATTAATATTAATTGTATATGAAATTTTGGATCTATATTGGGAATTTTTTTATTAATTCAAATTATTTCAGGTTTATTTTTATCTATACATTATTGTCCTAATGTTGATTTTGCTTTTAAAAGTATTTCTCACATTATAAAAGATGTAAATTCTGGTTGATTAATTCGTTTAATTCATATGAATGGTGCATCTTTTTATTTTTTATTAATTTATATTCATATTAGTCGTAATTTATTTTATTATTCTTTTAAATTAAATTATGTTCTTATAAATTAAATTGATTGGAGTATTAATTTTATTTTTATTAATAGGAACTGCTATGTAAGCGCAGTAAATGTCAATATATTTAGATTAGAAGAATACGTAAGATTACGTTGCAACAAGTAAAAAATGGCAATGTTTGTTAAATTTGAAAAAAAAAGATGGGAATCTCTGATATTTTTTCTGCACTCTTTTTTTCGTCGGATGGATTTGAGGCGCCTCGCTTTATGAATGGGGCGGCACGATTCGCGTATCTAGATCGTTCCAGAGAGCGCAGACATTTGCACGTTGCGCTGGTTATCTTCTTCCCGGCATAAAAGAGTTCGTTGCTGCTCGTCTGTTTCCTCCCATGCGTCATCTTGCGTGGGAAAGTTTGTTTAACAAATCTCTCGGCTGTAGCTATCTCAGTGCCGTCAAACTACACCGGCGCAACTTTCAGCAACGAATTTCGCCGGTATAAATATGGAGTGCCAGTTCTCCAACGCGATTGTCTCCGGCCTCTATTGATTCGTTCTTTGCTCTAGCGCGCTCCGCTGTGTTTTATCGCCGCGAATCGCGTACGGAACCGAGGATGAATAAACGAGCTCGTTAATTATAGATTTTCGCTACTTTGTGCCTGCTGCCTGGCATTATTATTCAACGTTCGTTCGTTCTGAATACGTTTGTTTTAAATAAAAGAGCCTGGTGCGATATTTAGAAATAATTTGCGACATAATAAATGAGCTTGTTTATTGAGCTCGTATTTTCCAGTCTATCGTTGTTTTAATGCTCTTTCAGAATAAGCTGAAATGTATGGTGTTATGAACATTTTGGTGCTATAAAAATATGATGATATAAAAATTTTTGAACGAACGTAAATTGAAGAAATTGTTCTCGATTGATGTTATTTTGGTATTATAAAAATATGATAATATAAAAATTTTTGAACGAACGTAAATTGAAGAAATTGTTCTTGATTGATGTTATTTTGGTATTATAAAAATATGATAATATAAAAATTTTTGAACGAACGTAAATTGAAGGAATTGTTCTTGATTGATGTTATTTTGGTATTATAAAAATATGATAACATAAAAATTTTTGAACGAACGTAAATTGAAGAAATTGTTCTTGATTGATGATATTTTGGTAATATAAAAATTTTTGAACGAACGTAAATTGAAAAAATTGTTCTTGACTGATGATATTTTGGTATTATAAAAATATGATAATATAAAAATTTTTGAACGAACGTAAATTGAAAACATTGTTCTCGATTGATGATTATGAAAATGTAATAATTCGAACAAGAGAAAGATCATATATATGTATAATGTAAAATATTCTGTCTATTTTAATATATGTATATTAAATATCCTGTCTGATTCATGAATCTCTTTTCCATCGCGTATGCAACAGACGTGATATATTTATTTCAAACAACGCGTAATATATCGTACTGTGTCATATCGTATGAAGACTATTGAATATCTCATATCATAATAAAATTATTCTCGTAAAATGGAGTCACAGTCAAACTCATTCTTCGTTAAGTTTAAATTGTCCAAAACCAACGATGTATATTTATCGTCGTATCCTTAAATCTGAAACCGAATTCCTTAAATCAAATGAAACATTTTAAATATTACACAAACTATGCATAATTGTATAATCATTTATAAGTCAAAAGAAATTATATGACGAATGATTCATAAAATAAACACAGTGTGATACCTGTGTTTATTGCAATGTCGCGAGGAATAAAAAAGAAGCACCAAATATGATAAATCGAGGCGTTTCATTTGAAATAACTTCTCGCTCGTTAATTTTACATCGAATGACTCGTGCTCGACAGAGTCTATCGAATGCATTTTTTCAGCATGATGTTGCAACTGATAGCAAAGCAGTTGAATGGTCTACTACGTGACATTGGCCAGCTACCAGCAAAACCTTCAGTAAAAAGGAAAAAAGAAAAAAACGAGAAGGATTGCTACAAATATCAAAGTATCATATCTAACTAAGAATATAGCGTAACATACGTATAGGAAGAAGAACATTCTCCTTTGTTAACATTTACGAGTTGTATTAAATTTCGCCGGATTATTAAAAATTGTCAACGTTATAAAATTGTTCTCCTGTCAGTTCACGAGAAATAATATTACTTTCTTCGTCGAATGACGGTCTGCGTTGTTACAATAACAGAATATACGAAGAAACAAAGTATGAAAATAAAACAAAAGATTCAAAAAATCAACCGACACAAGGAAGTTTAATTCAGTAACGACAATTTCAAATTCACTTAGCAACTGATCGTGACAATAATCACGGAATTAACGTCTCTCTGTTAATCGAACAAGCCAAGAACAACTTTACACGTGAGAGCGTAAACTGTCATAACTTGTGCATTACGTAATGCATGCAATTTCATTGGGCAAACTGAACGTTTATCACCGAGTCTCGGAACTCTCAGTAACTTCTTTTACACGAGGTGTTTCGTTTCAATTAATCGAAATGCTCGAAACGTCTTCTGAATATTTCCAGAAAGTTGATGAGACCGAATGAAAAAAAAAAAAAGAAAGAAAGAAAGAAATCTATCTGGTGTTGGAGGAGAACGAAACTTGTCTCGAAATATCGGCGAAATGTATGCCCGGGCTCTCGCATTTTTCACTCGGACGATCGATAAATTATACTCGTTTTCTTTCGGCGATACCGAATGCTTCTCCAATAATTTACATAACTCGGGGTTAAATGCACGCGGCGCGCGCGCAAAGCAAGCTCGTTAATCAAACACTCGACTCGTGTAGCACAGTTTCTCGTCTACGACTGCAGAGAACACGGGTTACATACACACGTACGTACATACGCACGCTTTGTGCACATTTCCCAGGCTGCCGTGCTTCACCACGGCCACTCTTTCACAAATCCAGCTTTATTTATGCTTATTACACCGTGGTCGCTGGTAAACTCGGCTAGTAACAATCGATTCGTTTTAACGATCTTCACCGGCGTTCCTCTCTATTCCGGTTTTTTTTTTTTTTTTTTTTTTTTTTTACGAAACTGCATGCAGTTCCGCTGTTTTTGTACTCGATTTTCGGCGCTAAATATTCATCTGTATTCGTATGCATTTAGCATTTGAATTTGTTTAACGTTTGAAATTACACGTTGCAGTTTCACATCGATGTATAATTAGATGGAAATAGAAATTTAATAACTTTAATGGTTGATCATTTTCGAAAGATTAGTTTCTGTGTTATCATTTTCCGTAGCATGTCTCGTACCTTAGGTATTACATGTACAAAAATTTATTTATTTATTATTATACGATAAATTTGTTATATATAAATTTATTTATTTGTTATTATATAATAAATTTATTATATGTTAATTAATTTATTTATTTTATTACTTATTAAATCCAATTAAATTATTTCTGATTATTTTTTAGTTTGTTCGCTCGTTGTACACAATTGAGTTGTACAAAATTGAATTTCTTAACTCACAGTCAATGAAACATTTAAAATTCCATACAAATCGTATCAACCTGATTTAATTCGTTCGAAAATTACGCAAATTCTGGGATATATTCTGAAAAATCTGCGACAATTTCGCTACAACAGCGTAAAAATTATAAAAGAAAAAATTACCAAAGACGAGTACAATGAAAGTGGCGATCCGTCAGTGAGAAACGTCACTGATTTCAAAGCAAATTCGATGTTTCATTTACGCGGCAAGTGATTCGTCATTTCTCGACTGAGGTTGCCGTGAACGAGCGTTGCAATTATTTTCAGACGGATGATATATATGTATAATCGCGTTGAGATAATAATTCGCATAAGTGATCGAACGCACGTTGCTAATACTAATCGCTGAATTCATACATAGTTACGATAATTCTCTGAAATCGGAGTCGTCGGGGACGAGACACGAATGCGAAAAATTGATAATTTTGTAATCGCGTGTGCTTTCAATAACGTCATCTATTTATTCAGTTCTTCAATTCATAGATTTATAGATGACTATTTTAAATTTTAACGCAGCAATTATATATAATTATAAGTATGAGATGATATAATTATATATATAACAGACAGTTATTATATTATATATAACATATTATAAATATATAATTATGTATAAATATGTAATAATTATTATATATAAAATTCAGGAATTACAACAGTCACCAGTGAATCAAAAATATTACTTTTCGAGAACTAAAACATAATTATTATGTATAAATTTGATTGATATTATTTCGGAATTGAAATTTTATTATTAATCTCTATTACAAAGAACGTAGAATAAAGAAGAAATTAAAATAATAGATTTAAAAAATAACTGTACATTTCACGTTACCATTTAAGCAAAGTATACAACAGGAATTCTTTCGTTGACGAGATTTATCGCGATATACTGTGTAGGTGCGCAGAATATCCCACGAGATTACGGATTCACAAACTTTGCCAATTTAGCAGTTTCAAAATACAAACACAGCCATTATTTACCTATTGTTCGCTGTCATTACCTTAGGATTCTATTATATTTTTATCCACGAAACTCGTCGATGAACTTCTTCGAAAAATCTTCCCACACAATCTTGAGACCGCGGACCATCCAAATTTTCATTAACATCGATGTAAATGTTTCATCAATTTTTATCAATTTTTATCAACTCGTTGTTCTTGTTCGAAAAACATACACTAGACAGATTACTTTATATCGTTATTTATCGAGGTGTCGTGTGATATATCACGATTTATAAATGACGTATCATAATACAGTAGCACGTGACTTTTGTTAGATGTAAATTGTGATATGTGAGGAAGCTTGCCTGAAATTCGTAAAATGACAAAGAGAAACAGAGACTGGACGAAAGAAAGAAAGAAAGAAGAAAGTGTCGCAGGGAAAGCAAAGGGCTGAAGGAAAGTTTCTCGCGAGAGTTGGCGGAGACGAGTGAAAAAATCTCGACAGTCTAGAGAATCCATTTCCATATTTATTTCAATGTTCTTCTCAGTTATTCTCCATTTTCTTTTTCATTTCCGTATTTCACACGAGATCTCGATTCTGTCATCTTTAACCTTTGCGACAAATGCCGCGATTGTTAGTCAGAAGCAGAAATAAAAGCGTCGTGCACTGAAAAAAAAAAAAAAAAGAACGCGTTGATAACTGCAGCAACTAGGATTAATAGCGTTTCTCGAGCCAGTTACGGGCATCGGTGGACAAGGACTGCTGACATGACACGCAGAGACGCAAAAAATATGCACTGATGCGCAATGCATGCGCAATCCATGCACTGATGAACGCATTTTTAACGAATCATCCTCGTATCTTAATATTAGGTAATTGAGAGATGACAGAATCCGCGAGGAACTCGAGACAGCTAATTCGCGAAGAATTCAACGGACGCAGACAGAATTTCGACGTGATTAATATTGATAATCTAATCGACCTCTGAAAATAATCTTTTCAATAGGACGTGCCGTTACGAGGATGAAAATGAATGAATAATCATTGAAATATTTCGAACCTTTAGTAACCCTAGATCATTCTGTCAGAAGATAAAAGAACAATTTCATTTTACGACGTTTGCAATGTCACGGTGAATCACGTGGATTTGTATTAACAACGGAGGCATAATGTCAAGAGAATAACTTTGACTGCTGTTATTTAGAAACGTCGAGTAGACTTTTCTAACCTACGACGTGTGATAATTGCGCTTAAACGTGCCGCAGTAATAATCGATAAACCGCAGATTGTACGTTCAACCGCATCCTTGAAAATCACGGAAATATAATCAAGATATCTTTGTCCATTATCTTCGATAAATGTAAATGATAAATATGATTACGATTATTGATCAATCATCCCATTACCTGCTACGGACAGTATTTGAATTTGACAGAGATTCAAACCGGGATTTAATACCATTTCCATTAAGAATCAATGATTGCCATATACGTATAATTTACATTAGATATTAAGATATTCACACTACAATCTCTTTCTTCTTATTCTAGACAACTATTATTGAGATTTTAAACGCTCAAACGCTATATAGAAACGATGCTTACAATCTTTACATTTTCACGAGCGTAATTGAAGAAATGTAAATAAAAATTCGTTTCTTCCACGTATTACTATGATAAATATTCATCTTTGGATATTTTTGCATATTATGTATATTGTATTGCATCTTTGTACCTTCAAGTTGTTTATACGAATGCGTGGAAATCCGCAGTCTAGTAATAACCTTGCTGTTTAACTGATCAATTTGTAATGCATGAAAACATATGTATGTACATATTCTCATGTATGTGCAGTCTACATATCTGTAAATTATTTTGGCACTTTAAGATGCAATTAATGCTGATTTTTATTTATGAAAGAAATTTTAAAGTGCGAAATTACGAAGGATGATGAGAAAATATAAAATATTAGAAGTGCTTTCTGTGATATTGTAGGTACCCACAAGTAATATCGTTTTTTTGATACTTTTGATTGTACAAAATTTTATTTCACTTAAGAGTCAACACAGTTTTGACATAATTTAACAATAAGCACGCTAAATGTCAATGTATTTAATTAGAATATAAATTATGTTATAATAAGTTAAATTATTGTACTAAATGGCAATGTTTATTAAATTTGAAGAAAAAAAAACGATGTTACTTATGGATATCCCTAATATTTAACATGCAAAACAATTTTCTATCGAGGTTCTATTTTTTCAATTACATTCTCAAAAAATGTAAATTTATTATAAAAATTCACAGTGTGATATCTTAACGTTAAATACACTAGCGATAAAACTACAACATAACAAATGACAAATAACAAGAGTTACATACAGTTAAAATTAAACTACTCATTTCTATGTATTCATCTGTAAGAAACTTTAAAGTTACAAGGAATACACGTGATACGAGAACATGTACAAAGTATTCAAAATAAACTCTCTTTTATAATATCTAACATGCATGTGCATAGAAACGATGTTCCATTTCCTTGATTACATTCTCAAAAAGATATAAAAATCCGCCATTTAATATCCCACGTTAAATATCTTGGCTATAAATCTACAGTATCCCAAATAACACACAGCAAGAGCTTTATATATACAATTATAATTAAGCTACTGATTTCTGAAAGAAATTTTAGAATGCAAAATTACGAGAACACGTGCAACTATCATAGAACGACGTTCCATTGAGCCTCTATCATTTTCTTAATGGCATTTTCATAAAATGTGTAATTTAAATTTGAATGAGAATCGTTGTCATTTAAATTTCTATGAAAGTCCACAATTTTGTTGTGGTCTCTGCATTTTTCGCGAAATAAATCTACGTTGGTAATATCCCAGACATATCTAGACGAATGGCAGAAGAGTAAAGTGAAATTCTCAACGATCTCAATTTCAAATCGGAAACAGAAGCCTGGGAGGGGGGGGGGAGCACCGATTAGCCGACGCTGCAGCATGCAAATTTCCCCGTCACTTGTTCCCTCCCCCCCATGCAATCGCGAGACTTCGGTTCAAAGGTGCACCATGCAAATGCGCGGCGAGAGAACAAGATGAAAAAAAAAAGAAACAGACGAGCGATCGAGTGATCGAGAGCACGGTGACACGCGATGCAGAACCCAGAGTCTTTAAGGTGCAAGGTCAGTTTCCACTGGCGATTGCAGTTGACGTGATCGGCGACTCCAACCGTGTGTCAATTATTTCGCGTTCCGTCCATTCGCGATTTACGTCACGATTACGATTCTACTGTAAACGACACTCAGAATAGGAACGTCGTTTGCGAAACGCTCTCTTTCTCTCTCTATGTCTCTAAAAACGAATCGTCCAATGAAGAACGTGAGAGGAAATTGGAACGTTAAAAATGCAAAACTAGGGTTCGCACGATGCTCGATATCTCCCTCCACGTTACAGTTCAATATGTTAACGTGTTAATTGGGCTAATTCAATTATGTAAATCTAATATTTAACAGGTTTAATTGCGGTTTAATAAGTGATTGAGATTTACGTCACGGCTGCGACTCCGCGTTGCAACGTTGATCGCAGTTTAACGAGTTATCGATTGATTTATCGAGAACGGTGAAATGCATTCGTTCTCGATTAAATTGACTCCGTATTTGAGAAAAATGTACATGTGTGATTTATTAATGGCATGGTATATATAAAGGAAGAGTGTCTCTTAAGCGAAAGAATTTATTTCCGATTTATTCTCTCACGTAGAAACAAATTTTCGGTTGTAGCTTCATATACTGTACATCATTTTATATAATTATCAACGTCGTGTTGAATTATTGTTCTTGAATTTCGAAATCGAATGTGAAATCACTTTCAGAAAGGAGATTTCGATCTTGGCATGGTTACGACAAAATATATGCTTTTTGCACGGATGAAAAATGAAATATTAACAACGTATAAAATGATTGTTTACGATTATGATTATTTCACGGCCTTCTTCCTTTCATCCAACGACGTACATCTTTCCCTGAATTGCCATAAAAGCGAGAATATATTATCGTCTCGAGAACATAAAAATCGCGCAAATAATACGCAGAAAAAATTAGAAAGAGACACGTCGCACAGGTGATACTGCCTTTTTATACAGATTCATTGAAATAATTCTTGGAAAGTCAACCTGTGCCGCGGTTTTCACGAAAGTTCACGTTTACCGCGTGGAAGAATAGACGTGATAATAGCGAATGGGATTATGCACCTAAATTCCAAACTACAGTGCTATTATATTAGCCAGGAGATGAGGGGAGACAATACGTTGGGCCGCGGCTTTATTCACTTCTATGTTATTTATCGCGAAATAGGTGGATTTTGCACAGTACATTGTGCGATAACGCTACAATGGCGTATAGAAATGTGATACGCTTTTGTCAATACTTTAACGAAAACGACAATGCTGGCCTCGTATTTCACGTTTATATAAAAGGAAAGGATCACTCGTCGTTCTGACCACATTTGCCTAAAATCAGTCGAAAGTTACGAACACTCTCGTCATAACTCGCGTCGTCGTCATCCCAATAAATTACCTGTTTCACGAGTTTTACAGGAAAGTCAAGGAGTTCTTTTTTTACATTTTCTCAAAGTATACGCTTTCGAGAATGCCTATACATTGCAAAAGGATTTGTTTGAATTCGTGAAATTAACAAAGTTACGAATGTTTAAAAGAAACGGCGTACTACTCGCAACAGTAAAGAAACATGTGCTTGGTATATTTTTCAATTTAATTCCCACGGAGGACCCAGTCTCATCAATGAAAGATTAAAACGTCTGTTGACACTACTGATTGTCACTTTGGCAGTTTTCAGATAGAAAGATACTTAAGGGGGTATTCTAGTGTTTTTTTTTTTACCTTTGTTAGGGAATTTTTTGCGAAGAAACTATTATACCTTTCGCAGTTAAATTGACAAGGTTTATTTGTACGTATCTCAACGACATTTTAAAATTTTTTGGGACAAAAACAGTGAAAATTAGTAACACTGCATAACATCTCAAACATAATCGCGTTTAAAAAAGATCGTCTCACGGTGTCCATGATTCCGGCCATTCTGCTTGTCGGAAATAAGAAAAACGTGAATGTTCCTTAATTAGTATGAGTTTGGCTACGGTAGGTACCAAAACAAAAAAAAAATGTCGGTAATTAAAAAAGTGGCGATACTTTGAAGTTCGATTATCGATTTTTGCACGTTTTTGTTAAACTTCGGAAGCCTAAAAAGGTATAAAAAAAATAATAGTTTCCAGAAAAATGCCTTTAAAGCTTACTATTGCGGTAACAATGACGCTGGCCGGCGCGTCCATCAAACAACCATAACTTCGTTAATTTTAGGAGTTCGCATGTAACGTTACAGAGATTTATTTTTAAAGTTATGTCCTTTAAAAATATGCAAAATAAAGAATCGATTTTTTTCAAAAATTCACACTAGAATACCCTCTTAATTCCTGTTTCGGAAATTACGAAAACTAGTTGCCTCGAGAGTGGAAACGTAATGTTTGCCACTCGTTAGTCCCAGGTTACAGAGACTTATTTTTGAAACTATGTCCTTCAAGAATATGCAAACAAGAAAAATCGATTTTTTTCAAAAGTCTCTCGCGAGCTCACGCACGACACAGAGATCCCACCGCGGATTAATAATTTTTTTTTATATGGCTGGTTCAGGGGTCGCGTAACGAAATCCCCTCGCTGTTGCCCGGCACGTTTACGCGAATACAGTTGTTCACACCAAGTGTTACGAGGATTTTCAGCGAATTTCAGCGGTGGCCGTCAGAAGGCTTTGGTTGTGAAGTCACCTGACGCATCGACCAGAAAACTCGTGGCATGAAAACGATCCGCGGAATTTAATTAAGCTCCCCGCCTGTTTTTCCTCTTTTTTTATCACCTTGTTTTCCTCTTTCCTTTTTTTTTCCCCTCCTTTCTTTTTTCTTTTGCAACTGCCGACGTGCCGGTCACGATGAACGCGGACGTTGTTATATGGTGGAACACGCGGCGCGAGAAAATAAACGTATTTCCGGCTATCAGCGGATCCGAAGTAAAAAGAAATGTCAGTCTCGCCAGAAGTATTAGTTTCGCTGAGAACTTTTGCTGAGCATTTATTCTCTGATTGAAGATACAGCGTCGATTTTCGAATAGATGATATATTAGAGAAACAATTTGTAGTTTCTCAACCTTCTATGAACAAACTATCGTTACGAGATTGCTAGTTAGTCGTGATTCAATTAAAATCGAGATACCAATAATTGTCGTCAATGAATAATTTTTGTAATACTGTACCGACGAACCAACGAGTGATATTTATGTAATTGCATATGAGAAACTAAAAATGGCAGAAACACGCAGATTTTTGCATATTTATGCGCGAAACATCCAAAATATGATATTCAACAATGTATAAAACAAATTTCTGCTTAAATCCCATTTCTTTCAATCATGTTTATAAAAATGATGGATAAAAGAATTCTTAAAATTTTCCCTCCTGCAGATACATAAAACATTGTCAAAACGAGAACGTTTCATTATTTCTTTAAAATTCGTTAAAACATGAAATACTTTTAACATCCAGTCCTTTAATATCGTAAATTTCGTTTCCATTGTGCTCAGCAAAAATCAACGTGAATCTGCTGCACGTGTGGAATTGTCTTTAGCATTGTTCACGGTTCAGTAACGTTCGCAGCCGAGGAGACACCGCCACTTCCTTCTGCCGATCTAATTTTTCAGTCTGTGCTAAGTGCCATTATTTCCGCCTGCATACAATAAACAAGATTAAAAGGAAGAGTAGCGACTGTCTATAGGAAGCTCGAACTCCTTTACGGAGTCGATCCTCGAGAACGGTGCAAATCAATTTCATTAGTTTCACTGTGGCTGTTTTCAATGTTCACGTTCACTCCGCTCGGGGCCGTAGACTGCGAATGGAATTAAAAGTGCTTTTAAAACTTTCCTTGACGTAAACGCTCTTTAGCTAAGCACTCGTTCAACATCGAAGTGATCCTCGTATATCTTTGTAAATTTTCATCGCCGCGCGAGATCCCTCTTTTAATTTCTTTCGTCCGGAATGCATGCCCGTCGCAGCAGAATTTCGTTAAATTAAAACTTTTCCCCCGCCGAACCGAGAGGTTTTTAATACTTGTGATATAAAAATGTTTCGCAGAGTGAAACTGCACAAGTAATATTAACAGAGAAGTCTTAATATTCCTAGTATATATATTTTAGTAAACGATGTCAAACTACGATTGAATGAATTTTAGGCATGACAAAATTTTATTATTAATAATAAATTTAATTATTAAATTTTTTAATAGTATATATATTTTAGTGTTTAGCAGATGGTATCATCACACTTTGATTGAATGAATCTTAGGTATGACAAAATTTAGGTATAATTAAATTTAAAACTAAAAAAAAAAAAAAAAGAAAAGGAAAACTTTCTCGAATGAAATTGTGAAAATAATACTAACAGAGAAATTTTGATAATATGACTTACAATCAGTGTCGTTAACTTTGACGAAGAAAATAAAGTTAAAAGTTAAATTAATATTATTAGTAACAATATTAAAAGTTAAATTAAGTTAATTAATTTTAACGGGGTATAGCAAAATCTAACAGCCAGAAAATTGTCTCGATTGATATTGCACAAAATAATATTAATAGAAATTTTAATATTTGTAGCAACGTTAATATTAACCCAGATTCATTATAACAAGGATAAAATCTACCAAACCGAGGAATTTTCTAGAATTAAAAACACCTGTTTTAATTATCTCGAACCACACTGTCCTGAAAAAGAAGACAAACGAAAAAAAAAAAATGTTACGCAAAATACATTAATTTGAACGTGTACCCTAATTGCACGTTTTTACTCCCGACGAGGTTAATTAATATAGTTGCGCATGAGTGAGCGAAATCGATTTATCGCCGTCTTGTTATCCCCTGATATTAATTAGTTTTTACGTGGGTGCTCGATAACGGAAGATTCCGAGCATTGTTTCCATTTATCTTGCAGTGGACGTGAAATACCACGCAAACGGCCCGTACTCATCCAAAGATATTCAATCAGTCAATATTCTATGACTCACCAGCAGTTCTCGAAATGAACAGAAATATTTTTATTCGTCGTACTGCTGATGCGTCGTGTTTTAAAACGTAAAACCCCAAGGCAGAGTCCACGAGACTCACGAACTTCCGGTTAATTTATAAATAAATACTTATAATCCTCCTCGATCGACGACTTGTTTTCATTGCACATTTTCATGACGCAAGCATGACTTTCATTTTAACTTGCATCGACAGTGGAATTACCAGGATGATTAAAACCGACCAATTGCTTGTTTCTCACAGAAAGTAATGAACTTTTTAAAATTTGAACTGTGCAGATAACAACCTGCGTTAGCAACTGTTTTCTGTCCCTTGCACTCTTATTTCTTTGAAACACAAGTTTTATATTTTCATCGCCTTTCATTTTTATAAACGTTTTAGAACAATCGGAATAAGACGTAAATTAATAGATAATACTACAAAAGAAAAGAATGTGCTTCTGTTATTATAACGTGATATTTTCTAAAAAAAGAGAAGTAAATATTTCGTCTCAGAGATAGAATGCGGCATCCTAACCTTATCGTTAGAAGGAACGTGCGTACACGTCGAAAATTAGTACTGAGATTCCAGATAATAGATAAACGCCTGTTATAAATAAATTATTTATCATGTTGCGTTGCATTTGCAAAAATATCGACATGGATGTTCCAAAGAACTACTGTCCCTGGCAAAAGGTTCCCAATCAAACGCAACTATCCAACCCTTAAAATGTTCGAGATACGTAGAAAAATAAAATCAGCGATTTCGATTCAGTTCATTAACATTTTAAACACTCTGAAAATTTTATTATCAGGTACATAATGTCACACCTGTCGAGTAATATTCTGCAAATGGACGTGAGAAATAAGTCTCTTCAAATCTCTGGTATAGTAGAATAAATGAAACTTTCGCACCACAAGCAACAAATTACAATTTTCGTTCGATTGGCAAGCAATACCAATAAAAATAGTTGTTAGCCATCCGATCTCTCGAACGATACTCGCACGTTCTCGCAAGGAAGAAAAATAGAATTCCCCGCGCACAAGCTGGGAGAAACTGATTGCGAGTTACGGCGCTCGGACCGTGGCGGATAATTACGTTCGTTGCCGGAACTTCTCGCATTAGCTCTTCTTTCGATATTGTTACCCCCATCGAACACGTTGGAACACGATACCGTAAGCTGATGCGAATTTCATCTTTCAACAGACACACGAATCAGTATGAACGGGTGATTAATGGCAAGGGGATCATTAAAAGATGCAGACGGAGGATTTGTTACATTTGTTATTCGCCTGTGTGCGGGGGGAATCGAGATTTGATCGAAGATTTTCAATGTGGATAATAAAATTGAACTTATTGTTGAAGTTCGATTATCGTAGAACCTTTCTTTGCTGAAACGCTGTTATTATCATTAAACGGTATATTGCAATTTAATTGTTGACAGACCAATCGTAATTGAAACGATTTCAAGAAAAAGAGTTATTTTGACTAAGTTTCTTTTGATCATCGTACTGGATTTTTCGTAGTGATTTATTAACAGGCTACGACACGACGTTAATTGGAAATAACCGTGATGTAATTCTTTTTAAATATGAAATCATATTTATTATTATTATTATCATATTATAATATATGATGTTGTATGATATTATTATTATTGTCATTATTATAAAAATAAAATTTCCTTCCATCGTGAAATAAAGCTGCTGCGAAAAATAGTTTCACTGAAATATTTTCTTTATCCACATTCCATTCTCATTTCATGAAAGTGCCAATAAACGATACGAAATTATCAATGAGCCAATTCTTTTCTGATTGAAACAATGAAAACGTCGGGACATTTAACCTACATTTCTTTCGAGAAAAAAAAGAAAAGAAAAGAAAAGAACAGTAGCATGTTGTATCGCAAAGTGATGAGTAAATTCCAGACGACATAGGTTCGTCAAGTTGACGCAAAACGATGGGGAGAGTTCAAATTTATTATCTCGACGTTTAAGAACGGAATCAAACTACAAAGAGTGCAAGAGCGCACTCTTGCTGAGAGATCGCCCAAGGGGAATAATTAGGAAAGAAATTCTACGACGCGAAGTTGGTCTCAACGGGAAGTTGCGCGACGCGGAAAAATTAGACACGAAGAATTGCTGGAAGAACAGTCCCCGGATCTTGAATCGAGGAATATGCGAAACTCGTTGCTTAAGACATGACGTTAAAGGCGTCTGTCTTCTGAGTCGTTGAGATAAATTTATAGTGAAGGCTATTTCATTGTTGTTATTATTAATTAATTTTTTTTGTTATTATTATTAATTTATAGAAAGAGCCTTTTCATTATTATACTTATATTATAATTATATGAACTTCTTGTTTTACAATGTTCTGCAAGAAACAGTGTGTCCCTCACGCTTGATACTGGGGACGAACGAATTTATATTTTGTATATTGTTAGTTAAGCAATCAACAAACGTATTTACTTTGAAATTTTAATACATGTCCCATTATGTTTCCTTGCGATACTAAAAAAAAAATACTAAAATACTAAAAAAAAAAAGTTAAAGTGTTAAAACTACCGACGATTAAAATTGACAGTCAATGGAACTGTAGTGCAAAGGGTGGAAAAAAATTTATAGCTCGGTGAGGAGCATAAGCTTCCATTTTAACAAACAGTGATATGATGTAACGATATATATTTAAGACAGATTTAATTATAAATTGTAGGTAATAAAAATAACTATTAAAAAATATAAGTTACATCATTAAAATAACATTATTTATATTTAATAATAATATTATGTGATTGAAAAAATAATGTTATCTTTATTACCTACAATTTATTACATTGATTTAAATTAAATTTGAATTAAACGAATTGAAACAAATGAAGTAAGATAAAATAAATAATAGAACAAATAAATGATTGTTAAAATATAAATTTCGATGCATGCACGATATTGTTGTTTCGACTTATCACATTGTACAAATATGATCATTTCCCCCGAGGCAAAGATAAAATTTGTTATTTACGAGTGGAGATCCCGGATAGACAACGATCTGAAATAGGAAATGGGTGGGAGGGATTCGGTGGCGGCCTAGATAACTTAATTGGTGGAGCAAAGATCTGATAAGTAAAAGTCCTAGGTTCGAATCCCAGCGCGAGATCCTGCATTTCCCCTTGGAACTTCAAATTTTAATTGGGGACACAGAATGCCTGAAATCCTGTCTCACTCAATAAACGACGCGTCATAAACTTACAGGAACGTTGCGAGACGCGAATTATATATACACTGTGGAGAAATGTTGAAGTCATTTTCAAGTTCTGTTATTAAGACTCGCCGAATTATATTCTATCTATGAATTGACACTATCGACGATCAAACTCAAGAACACTAGTCATTGTATCACCAAAACGTGAAAGCAGAGAAATAGAAAACAATTAGATTTATAATAAAATAAATAAAACAAGCTCTCGTTGTCTGGAAAGAAATTTGCAAAATTCTTAAGAAAAATTAAGAATTGCTTATTCTTATCACTGTGACGTTATCTAAAGTTATTTTCTATTTTGAATATTCGTAATTCGGTCTGATTATTAACTGATCGATGAACGTGTATCATCGCGAGGGGAGACAAGAGTAACACGCGCGGTTCTCATTGCAGAGACAGACACGTCTCAAAGTAAACTCATAACTGTTAATTCCGTATCAAGATATTCCTTTCCGAATGTCTGCTGCTGTAATTACAATTTCTCGATGTCCTACATGCACGGGTCGAGTTATTAGATCCCCCGGAAGACGCTGTTTGTCATTAGAGGATTACCATTCCAATAATGAGGATCAATGCCAGGGCTACGAATTATTTATTAATCTCATCTACTGATTTAGAATTCTATTTTAGGGAAATTATTAATTATTAATTGCAAAGTAACAAGAAACTTGTATAGTATGAGAAACTTGTATGTTGCGAGAAATCATGAAACAAAGAAGGAAGTATGTAAAGGAGAACTGACCCGTTTATAATTATGCAAAAATTAATAAAAGTAACTGGAGACAAATCTGAATATCTAAAGGAGATTAGAAGTAAAATACAACGAGTACAAGAAAATGCCGAAAACTTCACAATTTTTAAAAATGAAGTAAAAGAGAAATACACAAAGCAGAAACCTAACCTATTTACACTAAAATTGTCAAAATATTAATAAAAGTATAATAGCAAATTAAACTTCAAATGATGTCGTTGAGTCACGGATCACTATATCCATAATTACTTATCACTATAGTACAGTAAATACAGTAATGTTAGATCACTAAAATTTCGAAAATTTAATTTTAGCTTAACCCGAATGGACATTATGTTTCAGTAAATAAAATGAATGTAGAGTGAAATATAGTTTTTTTTAAAAATCCTGGTTTTAATGTCCAATATAATTTTCCTTCCTATAAATAAAATATTACGGGGAAAGGATGGTTGAAACCTGAGAAGACTGTGCGCGAGGAGGGCAGCAGAGTTAAATTATAAGTTTCAAAATCAAGTACGTAATTTAATTTCAAACTATTCTGATTCCCCGTGGGGTTCAATTATAAATTTCACGTCCAAAGTTACCGTCCGAAAGAAATAGAAAACCAAAAGCTTAAAAAACCACTGGAAATTAACTTGTAGATACAAATCACAGTAAAAAAAAAAAAAAGAAAAGAAAAGTCTCGCTACCAGTGCGTATCTTGCCAATTTGTACTCACGCGATCAACGAATCGTAAACGAATCGAGAATATCAGTAACGTTGCTCGACCTTCTGTTCGTCACAGCTGTTTCTGTCTTTTTTTTTTTTTCACTCGTTACGACCACTCTTCAAGAAGTAACACGCTACCTGAAGAAACGGATGTCGCCAGCATGCGAGTCGCAACATCGATTGGCGGCCATCTGCTGCAATTCTAATTACGATAAATCCGATTTTAATTACTCGAGCTGCCAGACGGAGAAGAAGAGCGAAGAAGAGAAAAAAGACGACTGGGAAAAAAGAACTTCTTGCGCTTGTCTAATGGACAGCCGGAGAAGAGAGGAGCAAAGAGAAAATTTACGGAGGGGAGAAGCTCCTCCCGCGAATCGTTTCGTAGAAATCGCGTTTGTCTGGTATATTCCGTTCAGAGAAAGTTTCAGATTTATATTTAATGGGCTGCTGTTCGAAGTGCTAAAGATTTTGGAAAAATAGCCGAGCGGTGTCCACTTTTTTAATGAGAAGTTTCGCTTCTTGCTTTCTTCTTTTCCATTATAAGAAATTGTAATAAAATTCGTTATCCTCTCCGCTACAGTTCTTCGCTCTTTTTGCGTTTCAAATTTATAGTTAATGAGCGTGTGCGAAGACTTTGGAAAAACAAGCAAGTAATGTATGCCTTTGAATAAAAAGTTTCGTTTCTTGACATTTTCCATTATCTTCTTCTTCTTTTATTTCTTTTTTTTTTTTTTTTTTTGTTATAAGAAATTCTAACAGAATCTTTGCTCTCCTCCCCTCTGCAGTTATTTCTCCCTTCTGTGTTTCAGATTTATATTTTGCACATGCGTTCAAACTGCTAAAATGAACTGAAGTTGCAAGCAATGCTCTTGTCGTTTCTTCATTCCCTGATACTTTTTGCATTCTTTTCTTTTCAATTGCAACTCTTTCCACGAATCATATTTCTCTGATATTCTCCTTTATGTTTAATGAGCGCATACACATGTTCGGAGCACCAGAAATTTTGGACATGTGCATATAGTCGAGCCTGTTTGTCTGTTTTTGAACAAAAAGTTTCTCGACGTTCTCCATTTTTTTCTTCTTTTTTCTATTACACGGATGGTCTATACGGTCGTCGAACTCGGCACACTCTCTCGATCATAAATCACGGGTATTATACGCGTTGTCGATTCTTCTTCTTCCTGTCTAGATCGCCATTAACGGGATATTTGATACACGCCCACTGTAGGCAAGGATCGTTTTCATGCCTCATTACGGAATCATGATACCAGCCCTCTATGATTTCGATCGTAATCGAGATAATCGGTCTTCGATGTACATACGCTCGTGAAAAAGAGAAGAAAGAAAGAAAAAAAGGAAAATAAAAGCGGCGCGAGGGTGGCTGTCAATAGTGAAAGCATCGAACTTTCAGCGGAATATTACGGATCACATCGTGTGCGCGCTGTGCACAGGGATTTGACTTTTTCTTTTTTTAAATTAACAAGTTCCCTGACTGACTGCTACGTCGAGGCCATTCAATTTAATTTACGAGAGTCTACGAGAGTCGAATGGAATTCCATAGTCAACGAATCGTTGATGTGACTATTCATTTGTGAGTGACAAGACAACGTTTGCTATTGTGTGGTTTAATAGATTCAACACAGTTCAAATATTTTTTATATAATTTTCTGTTTTCATTCTCTTACTAAGCAATTTATATTGATTTGACACAGTTCAAATATTTTTTATATAATTTTCTGTTTCATTCTCTTACTACGCAATTCATATTGATTTAACGCGCTTCAGAAAAAAATCTAATTTACTTTTTATACGATTTCATTTACTTTAACGCGACGTCCAGCGACGAGACACTTTTTTTTTGAAAACTAATTTTGATGTTACACTGCATCGCATAATGCGTGTTCAATGACACTGAAATAAAACAATTAACCATGATCAATGGATGACATGGTCACGTTCAGATCGTATACACCTAAATACATTTATAAAAAGTTCCTATAAATACTTTTCTGGAGCGATTGTATTTTCTTCCATATATGCTATGGATGACTGTCTTTCTTATCAATTGCTTCGCCGCCATTTTCTCAAACTTACGAAATATTCCCAACGATTTTCGCTTTTGTCCAAAAATGGTAGGAAATTTTCAGTGTTTCTTGAAACAATGTTGCATTTGAGTGCAATAACCATCCATTAACGGTAACACACATACTGCACGAATGCCACACCACAGAAACCCAAAGACAGAAATATGGAATCAACGCAAACATAAACCTTACTTCTCAAAACGACATACAAAGAGTATTATTATTATATCTAAAAAGCATAAACTACTACTCACACATCTAATGATGCCGTCGTCGCTAATGACCTCGCTGTCGATGCGACAATAAAATTAAATAAAAAAAAAAAAAATGTTGCATTTACAATAGTCGTCGGTTATAATTGAAACATGAATAACTTTCGAGGCTCTGAGTAGCAATTTACAATACCAAAATTGTCTTTTACTTCGATGTTTATTAATAACTCGAGCAATTTGTCACGAAACGATCAATGACTCGTTAGAATACGAATAACTACGGGAAACCAATTTTTTTCAACTTTCGTTCGATGCAGAACCAAGCATGTACAGTATATACAGGGTGATTCACGCAAATTGCACACTCGGAGAGTGTGCGTTCTAATGCAGTTTTCATACTCGAGACAATTAAATTATCGTAAAATATCTCCTTAACCATTAGGTTTAAAACCAATGTGGTTTAATACCTTTTCACTTGGAATTCATAGTATTATAGTATATATAGTATATACATACATATATAGTATATATTGCACCATGTATAGTTTTATAGCATTACAGTATTATAGTTAATTTATAGTATTCTTTCGAATTGAAGAAAATAAAAACGAACTTGGAAATTTCGAACGTCAACGCACACAAAAAAATTCGTACGCCATATTTTGCCTTCTTTAAAGCCAATAATAAAAAGTCAAGTTATTATACAAAAGTTGTTATATAAAAAATAATTGAAAAGTATTATATATAATATAGAATATTATATACGTCTATTATATATAAAAAAGTACTTTATATACAAAAGTATTAATAATCAAGTTATTTCAAGTGTGCGAGTTATGTGAATCACCTAGTATATGAACCGATTAAGGAGCAGCCGGTTGCGGAATTACGCGTGGTGTTACGGTTACCATGGGAATGCAAGCTTCCGGTTCCCAAGGAGATTAATTACGGTTCGTCCAAAGTCTTTTCGCTACCCTCCAACCAAAGGCTTTTCATACCTCGCGATCGCGTATCTTCGAGGAACACTTTGATGTGCCATTCTTTCGCGTTCCGTCACGTCCAGCATGTTTACGCGAACATTCGTAAAAAACGTCTCCTAATGCTTTATCTGGCCGTGAGAACGCAAGCTTCCGGTTCCCAAGGAGATTAATTACGGCTCGTCCAAAGTCTTTCCGTTACTTTGACGCTGAAAGCTTTCGGGCAGCTTCGACACACACTCTGACGCGGGATTCTCTCGCCAGGGTCATTTTCTCAGATTTGACGTTTCTCGTTCGACGAACTGTCAGGCCTTCGCGACCCAAGATCTTCTAGAATTTTATCTCTTTGCTCGAGTTGTATAAATATAATCGCGGCAGTCGTTGATATCCCTTTCTGGAGAAACTGGTCGCCTTTTGAGATTTCAGCCAGGGTGAAACTTTCGCCGAAGTCCCTTAGATAAAATTTCGATCGTTAATTTTGGGTTAATTCGTTCGATAAAAACTTTAGTGAAGTACCGTTGCCTCTAAAGAAACTGAAGATTAGAGAAAGAGTTTCGAAAGACGTGAGAGCATAGTAGGAATATTAAGTGAGGTATCTGCCGTTAAGGTTCTTTAATTGATGAACTCAAGAAATCGAATAATTAGGTAACTTCAAAATTCACATTGGCACAAATCAATCTAGGCAGAACTTTGTCTTCCCATACCAAATATTGTAACAAGAGTTCTACTTTCGATGTTCTACGTACACGTTTCTGTATTTCGAATCCTCTTGATTCAATTCACGTCAGATTAAAATTTATGTCGGATTAAAATTCAGATCGGCGTCAGTGAGCGTCGTCTAAACAGAACTATGTTTTCCGTTACTAATTACTGTAGCAAAAATTCTACTTTCAATATTCTATATTTCGAATCAATTCGTGTCA
This sequence comes from Tetragonisca angustula, assembly GCA_036937485.2. Classification (NCBI taxonomy): domain Eukaryota; kingdom Metazoa; phylum Arthropoda; class Insecta; order Hymenoptera; family Apidae; genus Tetragonisca; species Tetragonisca angustula. Next base: position 287,189 of record JAWNGG020000102.1, on the reverse strand, counting down.
AATTAAAATTTAGAATATTTAATTTATGATGAAGATTGAATAGTGAAATTTAATTCAATTAAATCCAAATGATTTACTCGAATAATCGATAGACTGGCAACATGAATTAAGACTTAAATTTCCCATAAAAATCTACAGTCCACGAATGATCTTCCAGAGTAAGCCCAATTACATCAAATTTCCATCGCATATTTTTTGGCATTTCATCATCGCGGGAACGTTACAAATCGACCTTGGCGATCGTTGGACGACCGACGTCGCGCTTAATTAATCGTTGAATTCGTTCGTTGCGGATTCTCGTGGCGTGGCACGGCCGGAAATTACAAAAATGTGCGCGAAAGGAATTTTCTGGCCTGTAGTTATTGCAATTATAGTACAGCCGGGGGCAGTATCTTATCTGCACGTGAGCGGCAATTACCGTGAAACTGTTAAAAATGATTGTTAATTTTCTCGGCGGCTTCGCGCGATTTACGCTCGCGGTTCGCCAGCGTTCGAGAACAGCTTGCTTTAACGAGTTCTTAGCTTTATCGTGAAAACGCGTTTTCAGCAGACAAACGAGTCACGGCTTTTTTCTTTTCTTTTCTCTCTCTCTCTCTCTCTCTTTTTTTCTTTTTTTGATCTTCGTCGCGGATTTCTCGTTCGTGGCAAACAAAGTTTCTTTTTTCTATCCGTCACTGGCAGATCGAATGTCCAGCTGCGTGTTTACGCAACGCGAGGAAAAAGTTGATCGTAGTCAGTCCAGTTTTTATTAAACGTATTTCTCTTTTTTTCATCTTTTTTATTAGACAGATTATTGCAAAACATATTTCTTGCCTTTGAGACACGTAACACTGACTCTGCGTGTCTTATATTTCTCAGATTTGTATTTGAATTGAAACTTCACTTTCGTTATTTTTTTTTTTTTCTTACTCAACTCACGATTCGATTAGGATCCACTAATTTCATATTAGAAAAGTGAACGGCCTGTGTCGTTTCAATCATATACACGAAACTTGACAATAATACAATTTTATCCAAATGAAATCAATCAGATAGTAACGTGGCCATTTTCATTGTTTTCTTTGATTCAAATCATGATTTTGTTTGAAGGTGTTACTTTCATATTCAAAAAACATACAGCCTGTGCCGTTTCAATCATATACATACAATTTAAATAATAATACAATTTCACTCAAATAAAATCAATACTAATATAGTCACTTTCGTTTCCTTTGATTCAATCGTAATTTGGTTTGGACCCATCAATTCTATATTATCATACAGTCTATATCGTTTCAATCATATATATACATAACCTAAACGACAACACAATTTTATCCAAATAAAATCAATTAGATATTGCAACGTGATTCCATTCAAACTAGACAAGCTGGTCGAAAGTTGTAACAACGCTCCGGTATTGTATAACTAATTAGAACCTTGAACTATAGTTTCCAGATCATCGGCGGAACGCGCTACATTTTCCGTTCACAGGAACTGTCACCGGCCATGAATTATACATCGCTTGACGATACACGTACACACGTGTAAATCCGCTTATACAGATACAATTACAACGCAACGTGCTGTCGATTTTTATTGCGAACACCTCGACGTGATTTGCAACGTGCAACGCCCCATTTTGTCATCGATACGATTACCTACGAGGATACGTGTCGCTCTCGCGGTACAATGCAACACGTTGCGAACGCTTCTCTCATCCAGAATTAATTATCTTTGCGTCGTGATTTTGTCACCTCGCGCGAGAGTTCCTCGAAAGATCGCGAAAGATCCGCGCGCGCGTCATCGAGAGGGAGCACAGTTGCCTCTTCGAGTTTCTAAACCACTTACGTTCCCGGTTGGTTGCCGCGGAACTTCCCGGAAACTCCGCGATTCGGGACAGAGGGCGCGCTCTGCTCCGCGAAAATGTCGCAACTCGGCGACTCTTGCAATTGAAACGCAACGCGGGCTCGTAACACCGGGTGGCCGTGTGTAATGGCGGAAAGTTTACGTATAAAAGCTTGCCAATGGACGAACGGCTCGATTGGATTGAATTTCAATAGTTTATCTGTGACAACAGACGAACTTTTACGGGGAAAGAATTATTGCATTTTTTGTTTTCGTTCTACGAATCGTGTTTGCTCTATTTGTCGAGCGGTGGAGGATTGTTCGATCAATGTCAAACCTCGTGTCATTTGCAAATTCATTTAGTATGATGAATTACTATACGTATGACTTGATGAGTGAAATGATAATCATCTTCACGAATTTATTGTTTTCGGTAGTAACTAAGTTATTCGTGAAGTAATTTGCAAATAATCTTTTGCTTTATAGTTCACTCGTTGCTGTAAAGTAGCAAATAATCTCGATAGAAGGTGAAGTTCATACAATAGGATTGGAAACTGACAATAGAATTTGAAAAATTATTTGAAGAAATAGATACAAAACGAAGTGAGAAATTATTTTATTTAATAGCTAAAGAATGAAATAGTTGATTTGCTTGTTTAAATAAACTAACGTAGGGTTATTCTCAAATTAAATAAGATGATGTGTTATTTCATCAATTATTTTCCAAATATTTTATTCAAACAATGTACTTGTTATATATTGTATTATTAAGGTTTTCAAGACAATTAGAAAATTCTTACTTGCGTTTTACTCATCAACTTTCGGGAAAGATATCATACTAATATTCGTGAAAAAAAAATTTCTATCTTCGACTTATCATATACTGGAATAATTTCGAAAATTAAAATATTCGACGAAAGAAAAATTCGCTTGCAGCTACGTAGAAAGAGAAAACACCGTATTTATCCTGCCTGCAAGAATTAATTGTTAAATTTTGCACAATACACGTAATATTAAAATTCATAAAAATTTGTCTCTACGTCATACAAATTTCATGAGATTAAATGTTCAAACGATATTCATCCTAATGAGTGTTCAAATACTATTTCTACAAACGCACGCGATCTGACGTGATGCAAATGTTCAGAACGATAACTTTGTCTGGGCGTATAAATTTTTCGCAGTGATTCCGCGAACACGAGCTTAACAATATAACGGACGCTACGCCTGAAACGCAACAATGCAGCCAGAGTGATATTCTGCAATTGTAGATGCACCCTAATCTATGTGCAAACCTCTCGGCAAGGATCAAACAATGGATGCAGAGTATCTGTCCAGATGGACGGAAGGTGTAAACGTAGACATAAGCGTAATCCTAATGGGTCTTCGCGGTTCGTGTTCAGCCATAATCCTTCTCTTGTATTATCAATTTGCACATTTACCGAAATTGTCGTTTTACTCGGAAATTCGCTTGTTAAAATGTTTCATTCTACTTTTCAATTCAGTTCAAATCCACTTTGCGACAGGAGTGCAAGTAACTTTTGCAAACGTATGTGCAAACATGTGACGAATAAACTGCTCTTGAATTTTTGACAATTCTTTCGATATATATTTTTTTCTCTTTTTCGTTTGATTTCATATTTTCTTGGTTATTAATCAGTGTTGAACTGTTATTGTCATCGGACGAGTCACGTACAGGATGAGTCATTCAATCGTACGACCTAAATTTACTTGCGATACATTCTTGTACTAAAAACAAAATATGCTCAAAGAGACACGTACGTCTTGTATCGTGGAGGGCAATTAACGAGAGCGAGTGATACATTCAAGTGTGTCATAATCGAACGTTCTTCCATGTCTCCCGCCGTAAGCTTCACTTTTTCACATACTTCCGAGGAAAGTTAAAAATTGCCTCATACGGTGAATCTGAAATAGCTTGCGAATAAATTATACGACTCGCTCTGTAAATCGAGCGTGCAAAAACGCAGAACGGAACTAGAAATGGGGGCATAATTACAATGAACGATATCTACGACGTTGGTTTCTCGCTCTGGTGTACGCACCAGCTCGCACCTTGCTTCCGCCGATATCTTTATTTGAAATCACTGAACCAAAATATCGGAGCGAACTGCCAGCCCTGTTTGCATGCAGGTTGTACGCGTAACGTCTACTCGTACAAAGGATACAATGCCAACGGCACGAAGTTACGTATTATTATATTTTGCCAACCGTTCCCTACACTTTGGACTTGAATCCCAGCCAGCGTTATTCCTTCAGTAATGGAAACTCACTTGCGTTCGCGGATTAACGCACGTTGTTCGCGCGGATGAGTGCATTTTCCACTGTTAAATTTTGCGGGAAACATATTACGCTCAACGAGAATTATTAATTAAGTAGAAATCGTCGAATTCACCGTTCCAGGTGAATAACATTCGCACAGTCTCTTGCGTTATCTGTGATAGTTCTGTTGTGCAATGACGATCAAACACAATAATATTTCTTTGATATCGAAGTAACATAGAATAGTATTTCTTAGAAATTAACGAAAAAAGAGTGCAGTGCAATTAAATTTCTCTACTCTAGAAAATTGTGGATTTTTGGATTTTTATGAATGAATGCAAGTATTATGCAAAAATGCATGGAACAACGAAAGTAGGATGTACTCGTTATAACGTTCGTTTCTTGGGAATTAATGGAGAAGTTCAATCTAATTGAATTTATTCTAGAAAATCATTAATACGAATTTTTCATAGTTAAGTCGTTGTAATTCTGAATTTTTACGAAACAACGCAGGTATTATGTAAAAAATAAAATATAACAAGCAGAGTATGCTTGTTGAAATATTTATACAACAGAAGCAAATTTCTACGTAGTACCACGTAATCGTCAAATCGATCAACTCAATTTTATTTGCGTTTAATTTGTAATTCTCGCGAATGTCTCATAACACAGGGAACATATCGAGGGAATTTCACGAGCTAAAGGCGCACGGAGCTTTAATCATCACAGCACGAACGGTTAAGTACAGATCATTTAAGAACTTGTTTAACTACTCGTGTGGTATTAGACTCTTATCATTGCCATCTAACACGTTAAAATGGCACGTTCGGAGTTCTTCGGGCTCCAGTCATAAGGGACTCAAATATTTGCCAATTCTATGTGCAAAGTTGGCTCAACGGGTAATTCCATTCAATGGGTGCCACTATGTTTGTAAAGTAAAATATGTGAATGTTTATCGTGTTGAATCAGCCCGATTAAACTCCAACGGTATGCAAATACCGACTTGAACGATCTTCGATTCAGCGCGCAAGTGCAGTTACAATTTGCATTCCTCCGCCGGCAATACCGGCTTAATAATCATAATAATTTCCGGTTTCCCCTGCTCTGATTCGGTTTGTACGTACAGCTTTAGGAAATACATTGTGGGATACAGATTTTTTTTGTTTCTTCAGAAAGATAATTACTCTTCGGTTAACAAATTGAACGATTGAATGTCCTTCGAAAATGCAACGACCATTTTTAATTTATCATTTTAAAAAGGAAAACTTCTCTATTTGTTAATCCTCAATTATCACAGCGGAGTATTGAAATATCGTACAATTTTACTGTGAAATTATATGTTAGATCTCATTGTATTTATTAAGTGAGAGTATTGATTAAGTGCTTGACTTTGCTAAAATTATGAATATTATGAATTGAAGATTTCGCGTTGAATGCAAAATTTAAAAGATCTTTGACTTTCTGCTCAGCAGTTTAGCCAGTTACACGTGTATTTTATTTGCGCGTGAATGAAAAAATGTAAACTACGATTACAGAGTAAACGATGTAAATTTTGGTGACCGAAACCGAGACAACAGTGGCCCATTTTTAGAAACTAAAGAGATAGAAAGTGTTTTCACAGGAGTCAGAAGGCACGTCGGCGGAGAAACAATCTTACGTGGAAACGATGCCTCGTATCAAGTCCGACATTTTTCGGGGCCGAGGAAGAGAAATATCGAGCGTGGCGCTGCGTTGGACGTCGCTCGTTTATTGACTTCCGGCACGAATCCCCTACCCTCAGCCTGTTATCCACACAACTGTTCCCTATCTGTCCGATAACTCGCTCCGCCCCGCCGCCAAACTTCCTTAACAATCGGTTTTTGAAACTATCGTTAATCGAAAATTCCAGCAACTACCGCTGGCTCGCGAGGCTATTCTTACGAAAAATTCGAAATAACTATCGGACCGCGGAAGATCCGATCGTTAATTGAACTCTTGCCGCGCGGACGTGAGTATTTCGTGTCTGATTGTGAGCTTGTTCGACGCTGCGTTTCACGTTTCTCGTTCGAAGCAGCTGGCATTGTTCGATAAGTACGTTTACGAGTAGCAACGATTGAAACGTATAAATGTTAATGACACGTGTCTTGTCACACTGGACTTGCAAAATATGACGCGTGCACGTGTATTTCAATCAAAATACTGTAGAATAATATTATAATTAATTGTAATAATATATTATATATAAATATATTACAATAGTTAATAATATGTTATAATTATATTATTTTAGTCAATTTGAGTCCCGTTTCGTTAAATTAGCAAAATAAAACGAATTGTACAATAAGTAACGCGTTATCAACTTCCATCCTTAAAGTTTAGTAATATTCTATATTATTTTGAATAAAATAATATAATTATAATATATATAAATATATTACAATAATTAATATATATTATATTATTTTAATCAAAATAACATAGAATATTAGTAAATTTTGAAGATGAAAGTCGATGACACGTTTCACCCAATTAACAAAATATAACGAACTGTACAATAAGTAACACGTTGTCAACTTTCATATTTTCAAAATCTAACGCTCTCCTTTTGGTGAAAGAAATGATGATTTGACGTAAAATGATGTACTTTGATGGAAATCTGATTTATATTCTTTTGCGCGGACAACGAGTAAATTTCGATCTCTCAGTCTCTCTTCTCTACGCCTCTGTTGAGCCTGTTCATTTGCCTAACGAAATTATCTATTTGCGGTGTCGTTGGAAACGTCCTTGATTAATACTTCGCCTTCGAGGAAACTACCTTGGGGGAGGGAACTCGTGACCACTGGTGGTTGCCACAAAGTAAGAGTATCCTCCTTAGAGGGTTTTGATTATGGCTAAAGGACCAGTCACGAGACCTTCTAGAAGCTTTATAGAATGTTATGAATCTTTTCAGTGAGTTTCAATGATGAACCTCCATCCTTTAGATATTTCCACCATGACACTACTGTGTACATCAGATAAATAAACGAAGAATCTGATTTGAAGACAAATACAAAAAATAAATGTTCATGTCAGTATTCAGTGTACAGGTTAAGACAATATCTCGAGAATCGAAACACATATTTTCGACAGTTTATTCTTAATCTGAAATTCTTATTCTGAAAAGCTACCAGGTTCGTTCTATCTTCCAATTATTTTCCATTAAACTACTTCTCGTTGGCTCGTTCACTCTACTTCTTGAAAAAAGCGATATCATATTATCTTTCTACGATTCTCGAATCCTTTAATTGTCAGCCTAACCCACCGATTATATATTAATATTCAATTTCATCAGTTTCGAGCTAAACAACAATAACAATACCAAAATCAGAATACCGTAAGATCCATCAAAGTTTCTACAATTTTTCGATGCTACTTTTGTAAAAAACGATATTATATAGGATGGTCACTGAGAAACTGAATGATATAAAACGAAAATAACGTTTACAAACACGTGTCTTTTTAATTTTTTTATTAATTTATTTGGAAAGATAATTAATGGATTTTTTCCAGTATTATGCGAGAAAACATACAAGAAAAGAAAATAGAAAAGATTGAAAATGAACGAGTTGTGACTATTTCAAACTCTTCAGTTTTTCAGTAGCCACCCTGCACTATTCTCCTGCGATTCCCGAATCTTTTAATCACCTGACCGACCGATTATATATTAACATTCAACTCCATCAGTTTCAACAAACCGAGCCAAAAATCGATAACAATTCCAATATCTGGATCCAATATAAGATCCATAAAAGTTTCTACAACTTTTCGACGCGCCGCGCGATTGGCAGTTGCATAAATCCTAAACGAGACTCGGGCCGAGTCGTCAGCACTTTGGCGAAACGGATATTGTCGCATCCGATTCGTGACAAACGTATCGATCTCCGTTTACAGGCAAAAGCACACCGAGCGGTTCGAAACGTCGTTTGTCGTCGAAAGAGAGAAGAAGGGATTTACGTTGATGTAAATGCGAGCGAACCATCGTCCTTACGTAACCACGGACGAAGAGGAAGCCCCGTTCCCCTTTCTTTTTCTTTCCTTTTTTCTTTTTTTTTTTTCAACGAGAAATAGCGAGCGTCGCGTCAGCACGGTTTTCACGAACGAAAAGTTTCCGTTCGTGAAAACGCTGCGAGGTTTCTATCGGCGCTGGACCGCCGCTAGGTTTTCATTCGTTTCTCTTTCTCTCTTTCTTCCCTTTCTTTCTTTTTTTTTTTTTTTTATTCGTCGCGTGTCGCGAGTTCTTCCTCTCGTGAACAAGCGCGCCAACCTGACACTCTCCGATACACACACGCGTGTATATAATACATGCACATACGGGTGGAAACCGTAATGGTTAGAACCGTGATCGTGGAAAAATTGCTGGAGATCTGTAGTTCGTGATAAAGTTGAATACATTGAAAGCGGGGGGATTAATGATAAAATGGTTCAGCGTTTAATTAATACTAGAATACTATCGGGATGGTCGAAATGATCAGCGACTTGTAATTTATATAAATTTATATAAAATAATTTCAATAGCAATTTTATGTATCTCTGCTAGTTTTATGATTCTGCATTGCTGACTTGAACGAAGTCTTTTGCATCGTGCATTTCTTTTTTCTTTTTTTATTTGAAGTTTGTTGCAAGTTATTAACGCTGCTGATTTGAATTTGAAATAATTTGAGGAAATGAAAGGTCTGATACAGGATAAATTTGTTTCATCCTCTGTAAAACGATTAGCATCGGTAACACTCGGTTTCCTGTAACTGATGATGATCCCTAGGAATGTTCTAGAGTTCGTGACAGATATGATCAGTTTCGCGAACAAACCGCAATAAAAATTTCTTCCTCGTCAGCAAATTAATAGCCACCTGACAAGCAAAAATTATATCTGCGAGCAATTCCTGTGCGAATGATATATTACATAATGTCACATAATAACTATGTCCATTTACTCAATCGTTCAGAAAAAATGATCAATCGTAAGGAGCAGAAACAGAACTGACGTAAACTAATTTAGTAGAATTATTATAATTTCTTGTGCTCCACGAACACTTCAAAAAGGTATATAACCCTACGACCTCGACAAACATTCTTTGCATCATCACTTTGTAAATAAAATGATACAACATTGGGGATAATAGTTCAAATGACATTTGACACAATGAAATTTTGTTAAATGCATCTTTCTAACCGTGTGATATCGTTTAAATTTAAACTAAATTTGCATTCCAGGTGTGCCAGAACAAATACAAGAGTTAATGTTACGTAGTTACAATCTCTGGAAAAATAATATCCCCCATTTCTAAATTTTCGTAAGGAGAACAATAAAGATTCTAGTTTAACGCGAATTATTCCAACGAGTGTCAATTTGACTCAGGGCTGTCTTGAGAAATTTTTTTCTTTCGAAATTCGTTTCCCCGACGTCGTTACATTACACCTTTCACTCTATGGCGCATGTGTCATATATATTGTACTATCGCATCGCGTCATACACCACCAAACGTACACGTTCGTTATAACTGTCACAGATATTTATTACAAATAATTATTACAGCAAATTACAAAAAATGATAGATTTAAATGCGATGTCCCTTGAGAAGTGTTGAATATACGTATACCGGGGCTCGATAATGGGGAAAATGTGCCAGCACGTGCACGCTACGTTTCGCGAATGCGGCGCGTAACGAGAGAAACCGCAAGAGAACGCGGAGGACGCAGTTCGGGACAATCTGTTGATGGGGATGGCGAAGTCGCGCGAAATTCTGCCGCAAAATAATCAGAGGCTGCACGACCGAATGGATTCGCGCAGATGTGGTAATTAGATACACGCGAAGCGCATAACTGTCACTGCCCGTTGGCACTTACACCGATCGTACACGAAAACCGCAGAGTTGCGGTCGATACCGTTTGATCTGTGCGACCGTATTCAAACCGCCTCGACTCGCGCGCCGATATCCGCCGATTAAAGAGAAAAAAAAAGCACACAGTTTACTTCGATCTTGGAAGCTGCGCCAAAGCACGGAAAACCGCGCCAGTGCTCTATTTTTCTCTGAAGTTTCCAACCGGGGCCGTGTATCTGTACTTCGCTTGCACTCTTATTCAAATTTGTGTATAATCGCGCCTCGTTACCTCTTATCGTCCTCTCAGCTCGCATTTTCAACTTTGTGATTATTCTAATTACACAAAATAATTTATGATTATTCTGTAAATAAATTTGTAAGTGAAATATTTTTATCTCTCGTCGTTATCTTCTTTGCATTTTTGTGAATTTTACTGGTATTTTAATTGGAAAACTGTGCGATTTGTAATATCACGTGAAAGTGTCAAGTCGTCTATCAAGCGGTAATGTTTTGTCTTTTTAAATGAATACAAAAGTATTACAATGATACTTGTGTAAATAGCGTTGCTATCTTTTGTTACGTCTCTCGTTTCATTCTTTCGCATTTTTGTAATTTCTCATCGGATATAAATACAAAAGTGTCGTAAAGTAATTATGTTACTTGTTATTTAATAATTTAATTATATTATTTATTATTTCACTTACGTATCTGTAAGTAAAATATTGTTATCTTTCTAATACCGATATTTTAATTGGAACACTATGCGTTTAACATCACTTGGAAGTCTCGTGTCTCTCAAGTGGTATTGCTTTGTTTCCAGAAAGGAATATAAAAGTATTGCAAAGTTACTTGCGAGCGAGAAATTAATAATTAAATTAGACAAGTTAATCTTGTATTTTATATCCTTTGTAATAAACTTCTGACAGATTTGTAATATATTAGCAAACACATTTTCTTCCAAAGTCACTTATTTCTAAATTTCGAATAAGTCTCAACAAGAAGAGCTGACAGTTAAATTTGCTGTTGCTGTCAAAGAATCCTTTACCAAGAATCCTCCGTTTAGTTAAATAATTACCGATGACTCGTACCGTTTAATATTAAAACAGAAATAGAAGAATCGGCATTCTTCCGTCGTTCTTTGATGAATTAATGACACCGATAGAGGAATCATTCGCATTTGCATAGAATTAATAACAGCGCGCCGTGTCTGTTTCCGATATTTGTACGCTTGTACGCGGCACAGCACGACAGAATTAATTTCCCCGCAGCGGGAGTATTACGAAGAAAGTTTCCTTTTCAGACGAAATTGCGACATTCGCATCCGATGATTTGCATCTTTCAATTGTAATTGTATCTTCTTTTCTCTTACAGCCCTGTCCGCGATCGTTTCATCGTTACTGCCATTTTAATTCGCATTTTAAGAGGCGCCCTCGTTCGGAGAAAATAAAATTGGAAAGGAAACACGACAACACGTTGGAATATTCGTAAACTTCGCTCGTATTTACTTTAAATTATCCCGAAAGTTACGAGTTCAATTCGTGCTTATATTGCAGCATTTGCATCGTAAATGGAATTGATATGACATAATACGAATCGCATTGTTTTCTTAATGCCTTTTACATTGAATTTTCGTTACCCCTCTCATCCAATTCACAATTTTAGCTTCGAATGTAAAAGAATCGATCGTGCTTCACTTTTTTCAGAGTAAAACACATTTGAAACCAAATGAACATGGAAAGTCAGATGTAAAAGGTAAATCTAAAAATTTATTGGACTAAAAATAAATATGCTAAATGCATTCCACGCGAGAACGTCTCTTTTTGAGAGAGAAAAACTTTCGAAGGAAATATATATATATCTCGAAATTTCTCCTTCGTAAAATGCAATCCACCATTCCGAATGCTTGAGTAGCATATGCACTTCCGGTACCTTCTGAAGCGACACTCTGGTTTTAGCGCACAGTCGCTTCACGCTCCTAACTCAATTTTAACTTGGAAAGCTCCTTTATTCCTTTAAATCCTGCAATAATATCGCAGAGATATCGCGACGGACCATCATTACAAACGTGCCTACTAAATCGACTTACTTGGTCATTTAGATTCTAATCCTGATTAATTCGCCATTGGCAACTTCAATTCTGCTTTAGTTGACTGAGTTTTAATTCGATTGCTTTTAACTATTTTTTTCTTAATATTTCCTCTAACACCTCTTCTCAGACAAAAACCTGAGAGCATTATTTTTAACTATTTTTAATTATTTTGAACGATTCTTTTCCTTAATATTTTTCTTTGATACTCCTTCTTGGACGAAACGTTGCGAACATGTTTTTAATCCTACAAACAAATTGAATTAAATCGTACTTCAATATTGTTCTATAATAACAATTTCAGTAATATGTGCGGAAACGTAAATTATTTTCATGGAATAATTTAACTGCGCGCAATGCGTGATTTAACTCAAGTAGTTCTGCGCCGTGTGTGGCCAGACATGAATACATACGTGTACATATTTTATTCGTGTAACTAAACCAGCATTTACGATTAATTTTTATCTGAACGAACAGAATAACGTTCAAATTCCCCTTTCTGAAGGGGAATAAGATATTTTCCATCCAATTAATTCACCACGTATAAAATAATGTTAATTCAAGTTCAAACGACTGAAATTACCTCTTGAATTTGTAGAGATCAGAATTTATCGTGCAACAATCGCAGCGTTAAAAATTACGAATTTTTCTTCTTCATAATTTTTTAAACACTCCTCGTATCGCGAGAAAAAGGAGAATAAAGAACCGTAACAATGACTGGAAATTTTAATTAAAACACGGCTTAAAACGCGTATTTCTCATACACGTCCCCTTTAAAAGAGTTAATAGATTACACAGATATCGTAAAAAGCTTTGCTCGCTGAAAGAGTACTTTATAGAGGCGAATATTTCTTCTTTTTATTAAGCAGCAGGAAAGACGAAACTGAATGGAGGTCGATGAAACCGTTGTAAGAAGTTCTTTAGAAGTAAAGACCCCGGTCATTTTAATACCACTTTAACCACCATAGCATTTCCACTGAACGTCTTTTATCAGCCTTTCCTGGTAAATTATACCTACTTATTGTCGTTTGAGTGAATGCATAATACACAATGGAAATGGCAAAACTTGGCAGGATGTATAGTTTTTGATTTAAAGTAGGGGAGATGCTTGAAACAGCAACGAGATTGAAGAACTGCAAGAACAAACACTTTCTTCGCTGTTGATGAATTTAAATACATTTAGTTGGAAATAACAGAATATTACGAAAATTTAGAAATTTATTTGAAAAATAAATTATTAATAATATATTACACAGGGCAGTGGTTTTAAGAGCGTCGAAAGTATCCTCATTGTACGTTAAAGCTTTTGTCAATTTTAATGAACAATAGAAATCTTCGCAAGAAAATTGCAACATCTACAAGTTAGGATTGCAGAAATTGAAAAATCATATGGTGTACAACTATTATGCTTTATAATTATTTTATAATCAATTGATTATAAAGTGATCAATTTAAAATAAATTTGATCATAAAATAAAGAAGTTTATGTTTTTATGAATGAGCAAGAAATTGTATTGTACTATTTCGTTTTTAAAGTTTTGCAAGCAATGTATATTAAATAAAATTTTGTCGGCTTCCGTTCTATGTACATACGTTTCATTTTCTCAGTGCAATCGCGGGCAGCGCTAATAGCAGCGCTGAAACGAAATTTCGAAATTACTTGACGAGATCGGATCATTAACTTCTGCTGAGATAACAGCGCTGAGCAGCGAACAATTACGAACAACTACACACTTATTCGTTATAATTTTGCCAGATAATTTCCGGTAGGTTGGGTTAGGAAGCGAGATAACATTCGCGGCTACGTTAACCATGGCTGAGGTTGGGAAGGTCGAACGATCATCTTACGAGAGAATTCTTAACGGTTGCTCTGCTCCATCGTTGCTACGAGTGTTAGAGCGAAACCTAAGAAAATTGCGGTCATTCGTGAAAAAATGGATGTCTCCCTGCGCATTTTGTCTCCGTGCTATTGTATTTGCCACGAAATACATTTCGTGCGTTTTCATGTCTCGTTTATCGTTTTAATCTTTCGTCTCTATGGGCCGATAAATGAAAAAGGCAGCACCGTCAGTGCAACTTTTGATTTCGTAACATTAATTTTCGCAGCATTGCAAATTTTCACTGCGCACACGGTCGACAGTAAATTAGAAATTTCAGTTATAAATTTAATTGTAAACTGATCGAATGTTTGGAGATACTTGCAAGAGGTTACAATAACTTGGACTTAAAGTACTATGTAAATTTATATTCTTGTGGGCAAAACTAATGGGACTTAAATGTTACAATGAATATTTTATCACTTTAGAAGTTTTTATCCATATTTCTAAATTCTTCATAAATACACGAACATATTTCTAATTCTCCATAAATACAGAATTAAATGGGACCTAACTGGGAATTGCTAAACATTATAATAAATACTTTACTATTTTAGAGATTTTTATCCATATTTCTAGTTTTCCATAAATACAGAATTAAATGGAACCTAAACAGGGATTACAAAATAATATAATAAATACTTTACTACTATTTTAAAATTATTTTTTACGCATATTTCTAGTACATAAACATACACATTTCCGTAATAACGACTTATAGTATTTCGATAGCCGAGTAATTTTATTTTCATAAGGAAAACCGTTTCGCAAATATAGATATTAAACGGAACAATCCCAAAAGAACACTGAATCACATTGGAATTCTTAAATGATCCCCGAATTTATATACAGTAGTCATAGTAGTCATCACCAGTCATCTTATATACAATAGTTAGTACAAAATTAAACTTCTAACTAAAGCAAAACTCTTTTTAACGAGAATATAAAACTTTATAATTCATATACTTATCATCTAAGTATTATCTCCAAATTTCCTAATAATCGAGGTTAACAATCGCATTACTTATATCGTCACGATACAGAATGTAATCGGTAGGGCAACAAGGTCTATAACAATCATTACTTTCCACTCGTTTCTCAGAGTTTATGTAATTTTAATCATCGCTCGACACGGATAAACGATTTGTTGAAGCAATTCTGGGAACAGATTGCTTTTCAAATTAATTCGATCCCGAACGATTCGGTTTCCATTAATTCCGCTGTTGAACGAGGCCGCTGCGACAGTTAGCGAAGACATGCAAATAACAATTCGCCCAATGGCGGGCTCGTTTTAAATTTGTTCCAGCATTTCGTGTATATCTTTCGCAGCGAGATGATTATACGACATAATGGCGAAACTTTTGTGACACGGTCTCGCGTGTGACAATGTTCGCGCGATCGATTTAATTGTTCGTATTTTGACATTTTCATCGAATCCGCTAGAGCTGAGCTATAATTTCGATGCAACAAAATTATGGAAATATTTGGAATCAGCACCGTGAATGTGAATTTATTTAAAGATTCTATCAGACAACTCCTTTTATTAATCAACTTCAAATATCCAATATTTCCAAACTAAACTATATTTTTAAATTATTTATTTATGAATTAATATGCGAATTAATCTATTTTCTATTTAAAACACCTCCTACAAAATTTAAATATATTATATATTAAAATATAAAATTATAAAATTTAAATATATATATATTTATTAAATTTAATATAATATATTTACTATTAATTTATCAACGTTAAACTTTTATAAAAAGTTTGTTTGTTCAAGATGGTAATACGAGTGATCTGACCATCAAACGACTATCTTTCTAAATTAAATTACATTCTTCCACAAATTAACGTACGAATTAAACTGTCTGCTTTCTATTTGAAACATCATCTATAAAATTTAACTAACGTTGAATTTTTACGAAAAGTTCGCTGGACAGGCTGTTAATACGGACGGTCTGACCAAAACGTCTGATTCTACTTGCGCGCTCCAACTCGTTTCACAAACGTTTCGTGTAAAACCTGTTTTTCTTTCTTGAAAATGATTGAACACAACGTCCACTCTTGCGCGAGTTTAATTGAATTATGGCAGAACTTTGACTCTTGAATGAAAATGGGGGAAAAAATTAGATAGTTATTCGGTGAAGTTCATAATTCTATGTACTATTCGCAAATATACCCTTCGCCCGCATGTGTTCATACATACGTACGTGCTCTTTGAATTCATTCTTGCGCGTTTAACGTGAAATTATTCGGATAAAGCGAGCTCTAATTGTGGCACGATGAATTTAAATGTTCAATTCACTTTGTGCCTTGTACCGCGTCATATCCGACTTGCCTCCACTGTAACGTCTGCTCTGCGTTATTTTTGAAGATACGAAAATATCGCCGGAAGCTGGAACGTAATTTTCGTAATTCAGAAGGATGAACACGTTGTTTCATTCGAAAAGTTATCTCGTCCCGTTTTAACGAAACGGAAACTGCCAGATGAACATGTGCTTAATCGTACTTTCGCTCTGATGAAAAAGTACGCGTGCTACTTCGCCTCTGATATGCACTTCATTCGATGATAACGTGTGCAATTGCTACTTTGTTTCGTGCAACGTACTGCAAAATAATCCCATTGTAGAGATTGAAATTGGCCTGGATAGAAAAGAAAAGGCGGAAGGGGGGAGGATTTGCTTCTTAAGCGAATTCACGGCGAGCAATCAACAGAAACGTATTTCCTTCGCAAGCAACGAAACGAGTAGTAAATGCGCTTGTTGCATTTTGGCAGCCGGCCAGGAGAAACGAATAAAAGTCTCGTTGAGAACTCTGTTCGGACAATTTGCTCGGCAAATATTCGCAGTGTTCACCGACACGTGCAACTGACAAGAAATTTCTTTCGAAAAATAGAAGGCGTAGAAAAAAAGCAGAAACGTACGCAAAATGTGAAACAATTCGCACGTCTACGTTTAGAAAGACAAATTTCCCTCCAGTTTGCGCGAATTTCGATTGAACAATCTTCCAAGGAGATATCGATCCTTCTTCTGATTGTTGGACTTTTCGAATATAAACCTTCTTCACCGTTTTTACGATTTTTAATAATTAATAATTCAACTTTAAATCGGCGTTTTTCGTTCCACTTTATTTTACCTTTAATTATTGTAATTATAGTATTTTTACATTTGACAATTTTACTTCTGGATCATTTTATTTCTGGATCAACAAACACAATTCATTCGAAAAATAATTTACAAAATTACTCATCCATAATTCATAATTAAAGGCACAATTGCATTTCTATTTTATTTAATTTTTGTACATATCAATTTACAAAATCTTCATTTATTAGAAGATCCAGATAATATTAAAATAGCAGATCCAATAATCACTCCTTCACATATTAAATCAGAATGATATTTTCTTTTCGCTCAGTCTATTTTACGATCGAACACAATGACGTACTGATATTTAGTGCAAATCGAATTTCAATCGTACGTTATATTATATCGTCGCAAAACAAAGTGAAATCTCCGCGTGTATCGGGGTTATAAAAGTAAAATGAACGAGCAGAAGGGTGTGGCAGATATGTAAATTTCAAGGAAGAATCCTTCTCTCAATTTTTCCTCGACGTTTCCTGTCGCGTTGCACGGAGCCGCGTTAAATTCAAATCGAACGTCGCGCGTTGACACGTTTACTTTCGACTAGCGTCACATCCGCCGCTTGTTTAGCTTTGATTTTCACGAGTGGGCCACTTTGAAGGGAGGCTAGGCAGACACGGGTAGACGTCTCGAGGTAAGAACGTGCCACCGGTGGATTGGCGTTATGCTGTCCCATCACGAAATCGCGAGGAAGGGGGGAGGGGGGCGCCACGTCATCCGGAATTTGTCTCTTGTCGCGCTTTCCACAGTTTGGACATGGATATTGAAATTCAGCATGGGGGCCACTACGTGATGTTTCTATCGTCAACGAGAGGCGGATTCTGCATCCTCTTTTCCTCGAGAAATGAGGACGTAGGAAGCAATTCTCAGAGCGCGAAAAATCGAAACACCAAGGCGGAGATTTTTCTAGGAAGATATCACTTGTCTCTTTTTGTCGTTTTTTTTTTTTTTTTTTTGATACATTTAATGACTTTTGTGTCTTTTTATAAGAATGTACGTTTATAAATGAAACTGTACGTAAATTTGTAATTTTTAGAAAAATGTCAAATACAATGAGAGTAGAGTAACGTGCATATTTTATGTAACTGGCTATATTCCATGTTAATGGCATAAAGAGCACGTAGCATAAAATAAAGTTCGTAAAGGAACTAAATGTAAAGCAGAACATGAAAGAGCATAAAAGACTATATTGAGCTTGAATTTTGAATATGTTTGAAATGATGGACTATTTGAATTTTTCAAATTCAATTTTCGTGTAATAATCTACT
Organism: Tetragonisca angustula; assembly: GCA_036937485.2. Classification (NCBI taxonomy): domain Eukaryota; kingdom Metazoa; phylum Arthropoda; class Insecta; order Hymenoptera; family Apidae; genus Tetragonisca; species Tetragonisca angustula. Next base: position 268,865 of record JAWNGG020000102.1, on the reverse strand, counting down.
TCAGAAAAGAATACAATATTTTTCTTCCTTTGAATTTCCCTTTAAATTAGTCTTTTTAAGTAAATCAACGCCGAGAAATAATTAAATCACCCAGCTCAAAATTCTAAAATTTAATCAACTCTCACGAAACAGTCCGGATGATCAGCCCTTAAACGAGATCATTGTCCGGAATGATGATGACGCGAGTTTAGGTTATCCTTTCACGTTGGCATGCAGCCAAGATCACGAACACAAATCATACTCCCCTAACGATGCCAAATAATGCTCTTTTGCTCGTAAATGCGGCCGCAGATTGACTATACAAATGCATTAAACGGGTTGTATACAATGCAGAGTATAAATTGTATCCTTCGCGTGTCTATATAATGGTTCATTAATATAATAAATCACTATATATACATACGAACAAACATTTGCGTGCGAAAATAGAAAATGTGTTCACTTGCGTGTCACACGTTGCAGATTTCATCAAAATAGTGAATACGAAAGTGTTGTATATTTGCGAATAAATGGAAATGCGTGGGGAAATTTTGAATGAAATAAATCGAAGCTTTCGATGCAGATTGTATCGGGTAAAAAATAATACAGTGAATATTGAATTGAATTCTTGAGGTTATCGGAAACTTGGTTGAAGTAACGATGAAATGAAAAAAAAAAAAAATTTATGTTTGGTGCGCATGCAAAAGCGATAACAATGTATTTATTACCTACGTTACTGATCTGATTTTTCGGTACGTTTCATATTTTAAGCAATTTCCGTGAAAAATTTACTTCTATATTGCAAGAGTACTTTGCATACGCGTTTTATATGAATTATTGTAAAAACTTTTATTAACACTGTAGAATATTTTTGCAGCGAATATACAGTTAAATCGGAATTTCGTTTTGTTGCATTAATAACGTTACGAACGTTGCAAGAAGAGTATTACATGTTTATGCTCTCAGTCTGATAATGAATGAATCGAATGGTAAAATCGTTCTTTCGATTCAGAAACAACTGTCACGTATATTATATAAAAATTAATGTATCTCGTGTGATTGATATGTCTCTCGCAGTAACTTTCATAAAATATATGCTCTTTGCATGAAAAATGACTGACTTGAATTTTTGTGAAAATATTTCGAAATATACAACAATAAAAAACATACCTTATATCGTGGTATCGTATTGAAACTGAAATATTTCATAAAGATATATTCATTGTTTTTGAAGTATCAAAAACGAAGAAATGAAAACCTTAAGAGAAAATTGTAAACGTAGGTTTTAATCGTAGAATAAAGCAGACTGCAAAAAGTTACGTGGAATACTTCGGTTGAATCTGTTCGTGGAATTTCATCGAAATGCACGTAAATACCTGGTAAGCGTACACGCGTTCTGACATTTCATTTTCTTTCCCGTTGTATTTTTATTTGCAATATTGCATTTGAGGATGAGATATCTTCAAGGGCAATTCTTTTCGCGTTTTGACCGACTGAAATACACTAAATTCCACTAAAATTCTCTAGCTAACCTCTCCGATTCCGGAATTTATATTTTATTTTATTTTATCGTTACAAAATCTAAAGTTACACGTACAAAATCATTCGAAACGGATGAAACGTGCGTCCATATTTTTTTTTTTGTAAATTTAAATTTGCATAGAAACGTAGTGAAATAAGCTAGTTATGTACAGGTTTCGTAGCCAACACCACGAAAGAAAGTCACTTGTCACTCGCCTCCCTTTCTCCTTTCTTTTAGTGGCTTTGCGAAACTAAAAGTGCTCCGTCTGTATCGGGTCTTTGTCCAGACTGCTGAAGTACCACTTCAGGTTTCAGGTTGACATCTCTCCCTTTGTGTATAATATTTCTGACGTAACAACCAATACGAAAGATTTCATTGGAACGTATCGACTTTCCAATACTTCTAACTTTCGCATGTAAGAACAGAAATCTGGCACACGTACTTATGATACGTAACCGCTTATTGCGTAAAATTGTTATTTAATAATGTTTATAGTATATATATTGAATAAAATTGTGATATTACTGTTATAATAATATACATTGTGTCTAAACGTTTACGAATGGCAGTTTTGCAATGAATAATTAAAAATATCCAAGAATCGAATCTCCAGCATAGAATAAGAGATTCTTGATAATGTATCGATTCGACATAATTGCAAATATCCAGGAATCTGAATACCAATTTTCTTCATCGAGGAAAGTCAAGAAAACATAGGATACGTAACAAGAATATTCAGACGAACTGTGTAGTTTCACACACACATACACACACAGACGAGAGAGAAAGTAGTTTGCCTAGTTGTAGGCCCGATGTAAAGTTATATCGGACAGTGCTGCTTTCACAGAAGTCTCACAAGTATTATAGACAATAGGTTATCTGGCGGGAGTGCATCAAATGCTTTTAAAAGCCTACTTCAGCGGTCTTAAGAACAGTTCTATGTTTTACGACTAAGAAGCTTTATTCACTCTTCTGCCCTATCGCGTTTTATGTCATCCAACGTAAATATGCGCCAACACACGTACACGTGCGCACACAAGTCTGACGAAACCGTTTACCTCCTGAAAATATGTACCGGATCCCGGATTCCTTACACAGCGCTTTTATTCCCGTGCTTTCCACCACGAACGAGCAAATAAACAAACCACCTTTCTTTCTGATATTAAGAAAGTTATATTGAACGCACTAATGTCAAACGATACTTAAAATCAAGAGGAATGTTACATACGGGATCTCGCGGAGCTTTCTCTCCGTGTATTATTTGAAAACTAATATTGATGTAATTGACAATTCACTCTCTTTCGAGATAGGATTCTCTTACTACGCGCAAGAAATTCTTTTTTTTAAATTATTGACACGTTGAATACTGGGAGTCATTGGTGACCGGCGATGTCAAGATTAGTAGAAACACATAATTTAAATGAATGTTGATACTTCTAAATTTTTCGATATTAGCTTCGTTACCTACGGTGGCGTGAAGAAATTAAATACAGCATAGAAAACATAAAAGTAATTTTATTTATAATATGTATTATAAATAGGTATGTACATACACCGAAATTTAACAACAGGAAAGAAGGAATAATTACCACACGCCTAAGAAGCGGTCATACCAGGCTAACACATGAACACAAAATCAAAGAATACTACTACACCATACCACCTGCACTCATTGCAATAACCATCCATTAACAATAACACACATACTGCACGAATGCCACACGACAGAAATACGGAATCAACGCAAACATAAACCTGACTTCTCAAAATGACATACAAAGAGTATTAATATATCTGAAAAACATAAACTCACTACTCACACATCTAATGGTGCCGTCGTCGCTAATGACCTCGCTGTCGATGCGACATTAAAAAAAAAGAAAAAAATATTATAATATATGTATATATTTATAATACATATTATAAATACGTACAATATATGTAAGTAATTTCATTTATAATATGTAAATTTTATTCGCGGATATTGTGATATATTAAAGCACTGTAAACAAAGAAAAGGTCTTCACAACGTGACGACTTTTCTCGTACAATTTTATGCTTTCGTTCTTCTTAATTAAACTTTTTTTCATCTACAAAATCGTCGCCCGATATAGGTCTTTCTTGCCTTTTCCTTTTCCCCGTTTTTTGTCATAGCTTTCTCTGTGGGCTTGTACGTGAAGAAATGCAATTCTCCGTTTCGCTAGATCGTAAAAAATAAAGTATCGTGAAAAAGTAGGTGAAAATGGAAGAAACGCGTTTCAGCGCCGTCAGGGGCTCGCCCAGTAAAATAAATCTATTAGATGGTATTTCAACATAATCTATCGTATAATAACAGATTCGTGTTGGCGTCAATTAAAATCAGCGTGGCATTCAATTATAATTATAATTCTCATTTCTCATATTCTGATAATCTCACATGGAAAATGCTAAAGAACGGTTTCTCATTGACAGTGTAATGCATTTATCGTTTCGTTAACTTATTAAAGTTACAACATAAGCATAGTAGTGCTGTGTTAAGCTTGAAACGATCGAAAGTGTAAACGTGCTTTTGATGAACTAGTCTTCCAAGTCTTCTAAATAACTGTTTCTCAATATTTTTCAGCAAGCACGAATCTCATGGGCAAATTCACGCAGAGTGTCCGGAGAATCGTTCAAGATGTAAAGGACGAGGGAACATCAAGTAAGCTATTATTATTGCAATGGAATACACGCACGTAGACCGTCATTTACAGTTAATTCCTCGAGGATCATTAATTCAATTGTATTTATTGCGCTGTAGAATGGAATTTATTGTGCTGTAACCTGCTGTATCAAAATCTGCCGGTGCTAAATTTAACAGATTATGCAAATGTTTTCGAACAATATACATATTTAACCGCGATGAACTAGAATTAATTCGCCCTTATTAATTAATAATCTACACACGAGAGAGAAACTTCAGACATTGTAACGCTACGAATTTCGTTACGTTTGTGTCTTAAAATTCTGAAGTACATTGTTCTTAAAAAGTAGAAAACGGCGTAAAAGTTATATGGAAATGTAGTTTTCATTTCTAGGAGAAACTTGGGATATATTTCTAGATTGCACGTTTAAATGGACAAACGTAAGGGCAAAAAGAATCATTGAGGGGAAACTCGATCACTCGCTCTCAACTCTTTCTTCGTTTCATCGTGCAATAAAAGAAAAAAGAAAAAAGAAAAAAAAAGAAATTAAAACACTCTCTGTTCATTTTCGTTGTTTCCTTTACTCGCGTTAATTATTTCGTTTTCTTATTTCACGTTGATCTTAAATACCATGCTTCCCTCCAAATTCTTAATTTCCTCGCTCACCCTGCGTAATTACACGAGAATTTAATTCCCACGTCGATAATATCCGCATAGCTCGCTGAAATTAATTGCAATTTAATTGTGCGGAATGGTTCGTCAATTTCCAATGGCGCGTAATCTTTCGGCCGGGGCGCTGCACACGGGCCGAGAAACGATTTTAATATCCATAAGGGAAATATTATCCATTTAAAGCGGGCGATCGTGGATGTCGATTTCCTAAAGCGCGTGCTTGTTTGCGGAGATAGTAACGCAAGGGGAATTGGGATGAAGATGTTCGTACCGACTGTTAGAAATAAGGTATTGGACTTGTGCCGACTGTTGGCTCATGAATGGAATTCAAGCAGAAGCTTTTACACCCGGTCAGTTGGTATAACGACGCGTCAGAAGTGTACCCACCTACTATTTGCGCTTCAAATAGTCGCGAACGTTTCCCTCTGGGGGATAACTTCGTTAAAACCAGATCAACAATTCGCATACTTTTTCTTCTGTTGAGCTGGCCGTCAGGTATCTTTAAATTAAATCGCGGCGAGAATACTGCACGTTTCCGTTTTTCAAGTGTAACAGCTTCTTTTAAAAAAAAAAGAAAAGTGTGATAAAATATTGTTGGTTAAGAACAAAAATTAAATTCGAATTTGAGCTAAAAATTTATAACTTTACTACAATTTCAACTGGTCAGCTGGTGTAGATTTTGCAAGAAGAAAATATAACTGTTGGTAAGATAAAAAGATATAAAGAGTTTCGTGAAACTTGTAATTTTGGAAATAATGAGATTTCTCGAATTTTTTTTTTCTTTTAATAAAAATAACTTTACTACAATTTCAACCAGTCAACTAATATAGATTTTGCAAGAAGAAAATATAACTGTTGGTAAGATAAAAAGATATAAAGAGTTTCGTGAAACTTATAATTTTGGAATAACGAGATTTCTCGAGTTTTTTTTTTTAATAATAATAAAAGTAATTTTAAGAAACTGTAACATCTACGGAATATACATTTTCTTTTTTTTTTTTTTTGTATTATACACGAAAGTTGGCACAGAAAATAAGTATTTTGCTGAAAATATCCATATCATTATATGTTGTTTTATTTAATCTCTATTTAAAATTTAAATCATCTGTATGGAAATTGTACGCTTATTTTCATGAATGAATTTACATATTAGAGGAATATCTACTACGTGTGATTATCGTCTTCGTAGTAGCCACAGCAAAAAATACGGCCTCGTATTTTCTAGTTGCACGGCTATTTGAACTGATCGTATACACAGAATAATCTTCGCGAATGTTTTACGATAATAGCTCGCCATTATGCGGAGGGAATATTCAACTCTATTATCAAACGCTGCGTTGCGTTGAAAATTTGAAAAATTGTACATCACATTTTCCAATGATGGGTACGTTGATCGAGCCTGATCAGTCGAAATCTTAATTTAAGTTGCAAATTTAAAAGAACGAAACTAATCGAATCGTACCGAGCTATTTAAGACAGTTTATAACGTTGGTTGAACAAGAACTTTGCTGTTTAATACGTCGGGAACAGTGTACAAAAGGGGCCTCAATTTTCCATTCATTTCTTTCTTCCCTGTTTCGTGCAAATTTGCCTATAAAGCACGGACTTAGTTCAGTAGCAATGAAGGAGAGCTTTAATTAAAACAGAAATGAATTCCCTGTAACGAAACGGCAACATCAATTTTCTCATTAGGCGTGCACGATACGCTGGGAAAGCGGTAATGTTATTAAGCCAGCTGGTGAGTGGACAACGCCGCGTGTTGTTGCGCGTGCATGTCAGAGATCGTATCGCTTGTTAATCTTTGAAGGCTCGCCAGAGGAAAGCTTTTGAAACTACTCCGTCAAAATGCTTTTGAAAACGCTCTTCTGGAGAAAGACGAGCGATCGTTTTTACGTCTCGTTACGCGGGCGTTGTTAACTCGTTGTTGCTCTCTTGCAGTATTTCGCAATTCGACGTCGAAGAATAGTTCTGTTTAAAAATTTCACCGCAGGTCTCGAAACTTAACGACGATACAGGTTCCGTTGTTGCGATGCTCGCCGTGGAGATTTAATTAAAACTGATTTCGTAAAACTGTTGACAACGCCTCCGTGTATTCCGACTGTAATAAATTCTGACGCGTGTCATCGTCCCAGAGTGACGTGAATTTAATACTAATTGTTGAAGAATGTTTGTTGACGCAGGTGGGCAAACGAAGGAAGAGGTGATTGAAACGAACGAGAGATTAAGAATCGTGAGGATACGACTGGACGGAAGCTACGAGATCGCTAAACGTGCCCTCGTCGAACTCATGTGCAAATATACTGACAGCAAACAGGTTCGCAACGTGTTTCAACGTTACAATTTGTTAAAACTAATGATTAAGGTAATTACAATTCTCTTTGCTGTTAAAATCAGATTATCGTCCAAAGACTATCAGACTATCGGATCGTTGTTCAAAGTTCAACACATGACTGAATAACTTACAATTACTTTCTTTAACGCGGCTTAAATTAGAAAAGAAATTTATCTGATCAATCCAATGCCCACTTAGGCATGTCTACAATCCTGATGCCCCATTCCTGTGACACGTGACTCTTATTATTCAAAAAGTGAATTTTTGACTAACAAGAGAGAGTCTAAAAGTCCATTGACCTGATCTAAACAAGCTTCCGGAGAACGTGACACCCTCATGAAAGAAAAAAATCAGAAAGTCAAAGAAATGCAAAAGAAATCCGAATTTGCCCCCCTTAGAGAGTCAAATTGTTCGCCCTGCGGGGCGTGACAGGATTAATCAACGAATGAAGTGACAAAATGAGCGAGCTTGACGCAGAAATATATTTAACAATCGACGAAAACGTTTCTACGTGTACAGGATGTCTGTGGTTTTATCTTTCTAGGACGTGATCAAGTTGGAGACGCAATACTGGACGCTGGTGGATATACCGAAGCAGGAAAAACAGGAGACGGTGCCTGCGTTTGTTCTACGCGCGTGTTCCATTATGGAGAAGACCCATAAAAGCGGCGAGGGTGTGAAAACTTCGGCCCGGCTGGCCGAGGAAGCTGATACCAAAAGAGAACGCATTGAAAGACTCGAAAGTGAGTTTTGAAATTTTATTACGGGGGAGGATCAGTTTTCCAAATGCACGTGCGTAGATCACTCGATAGCACGAAGAAGGAAGATATTCGAATACGAAGCTTGAAACTCCATATACATAGATTAGAGATAATTCGTAACTTTGATACTGCCAGTGATAAAAGACACGTTTTATACGTTTGTAACATCGAGACGAACTGTTTCAACGATGAAATGAATATTAATTTCGTCGTAGAGAGGAGGTTATAAATATTTTACGTACAGCTTCGATAATGCGAACGTGTCGTTATGGATAATTGAAAAATATGAAAAACGATGTTTTGAGAAAATGTGATACCTATTCGTAGTAACGTGAACGAGCAGCCATTGCATTAAGCAAATCGCGCGGAAAAGACACAACTCGATAGCTGTCCTGTCGCTTGAAAACCTGCCGAGCATGAATAATGTGTTATCTTCCATCGCATACGTGCTCGATGAGAGCAATAGTCCAGTATTAAAAATTGTGTTTTCTAGACGATTCTGAGGAGTAATGAAATATCGCAACGATTTTTCAACTTATCGCGAGAAACATTGAGAAATATTGATCATTGAGAAAGCATGTTTAAAGCGAGTTTCGAGTAAATTCCCGGCTGAATTAAGTATCGATTCCTTCAAAACGAAATATTTGTCACACACTGAAATGTCTTTCGTCAAACGTAAAATATATCCTGCGCTCGTTCGCTATCGATTTTGCTCTTTACGTGTGTATACATACATACATTGTATCCGTTTGTGTGCGCAGGTATGACAACAGCCCAAATCGAAGCAGAAAACACGCAAATGACTAACGACCTGTACAGATTACTGAAAAAGTACACGGGACTGAGAAATCTCATTCGAGACTTAAAGGTATTTATCAGCGAGCCAAGTAAACCAAGGAACATCCTTCTTTTACGTACTCATCGAGGCCGAGTTAATCAGTTAATAATTACTGAGAGGCGTGTTCGAGCCGATTTTTAGAAAAGTATTATCGAAACAGAAACTCACTGAAAAAAAAGAAACGTTCCTCGCATCACTATCGTACAAACTACACACGCATTTTGTAAATTTCCTTTAGCTTTCTCTTAGTGCCTCGTTGTCGAAACGAATGAACCACATAGGAAACCTAATTTTTCGCAAAATTATGAAAACATTTTCTGCGTTCACCATTGTTCAAAATTAAACATTTTTCTTCACGCTGTCTTATGAATGCAAAAGAAAAACATAATTCTTGATACGATTTCTTCCAAACAATGACACTTATATTTTTATTTATACTGTTTTTTCTCGAACAATAACATCAATAGGATGTAACAGGGACAAAAATTCGGGAGACTACGGTATTTAGGCTAGGAAAAAGGAAAGAAGAAATAAAATATATACGTGTATCGCGGTGCATGCTACAAACCGTGTAGTAATCCGTCAGCTGAAACTTTTTTGATCAAGATTCATTCGCATTGCTCTTTTCAGACCGTCCTTTTTTTTCACGTATCGCTCGAAACAAATTCTAGCAGCTTCTTATCAGTTTGATGCTCAGAGAGAAAATGTCGAACATAACATTTCAAGTGAAATGATTCTTTCCTGTGAAATTTTTCAACTCTTTAGTTAACTGGGTTAGGCAACACAGACCCGCAGCACAAATGTAACCCTGTATCTCAATCTATAGTTGACTGAAAATTATCCGTTTCTGTAATAACCTTTGTCGAATTTCTGTAACAACCTTCGTGACTCAATTAAATATAATTCTTCTCCGATGCAATCACAGACACACCCCATAGATACTATCGATGAATGTTCTGTTTAAAACGGGGGGAAATGCTAGAAAATACTATTCATCCTATTTCCCCGAAAGAAAGACAAAGAACCGAACCGAATCTTTCAACTTTCTCATCTAATTTAATGTACAGTTGCCTATGATTTTATCGCAGCACGTGATCAAGACCAGTCTTACGTTAATAACGATAATGCCCTGTTTGCCGGCAGGAGGAGTACAATAGCTCAAAAGTATATCCAATCTTCCCTCGTTATCCGATCCTAAAGGATATGATAAAGGACATAATGCACAACCCAGACTATATGGAGGTTTGTCACGAGGTGGACCAAGCATAGCGGCCAGACCCCCTCCACCGTTCGCCACGTATGACCTTGTAAAAAATTCTTTTTTACAAAAGGTCCTAGCGTGGACGTTGGTGAAGGGGGTGAACCGGAAACCAGCCTGTGCAAGGCTTACTCTTCATTTGCGGTGATCGATAAATTCGCCGTAAATTCTGTAAATTTTTTTCACACTTATTCTCTTTCTCTCTCTCTCTCCCTCTTTCTCTCTCTGTCTCTCTCTCTTTCTCTCTCTCTCTCTCTCTCTTTCTCTATGAAAACCTACATATCTACGTTTGTTGCGTGTTAATCGTATTAATTTCTCCTATCGTCTGATACACATTCAGTCTAACGCTAATTGGAGTTTCGTTCGTTGATCGAATGCTCGGAGGAAAGATGTAAGTGAGCGTAAAGAGATAAAAAGAAAAAAAAAAAGAAAAAAAGAAAACGTTGCGTTGCGAGAGGAGAAGAGAAGCACGGAGAATAGATTTTATCAGAAAATTTATAATTAAAGGAGAGACGTTCATTTCGAATATTCTTCGTATGTTGGAACGATGCTTTTGCAACATGGCGTTTTGCCGTGGTGTATTGTCGAGTCACGAACGATCTGCTACTTGGCGACAATAAGTAACGATACAAAAGAGGCGAGTTTTTATTGTACTTTTATCGAATATAAGAAACTTTTTAGAATTATAACTATATAGTTTAGCGAAAGCGAATGAAACCACGTAGAGTCACCACGCGGTTCTTGTTGTAATTCTAAAATTCGACAGGAGCACCAAGTACCAGAGCAAGGAGTAATTCCAACATAGAGAAGAAGCGAAAATACCGTTCATCTTAGTTTCTGATTCCGATCGGAATAGCCGCTTGCACGTTGAAACACAAAATACAAAAGGTGTTACACGGGCGCGTTTCACACGCGTGAACGCTGTAAACCTGGTGTAGAATTTTTATTAAGGCAGCTAACGTCGCTCATAAGGGAGAGAATCCTGAGGAGAAAATGTTAGATTTGTAAGACGTGTCCCATTGTTGCGAGCGTTGTGTATACGCGTGCGTGGTCTCTTTGTGTACAAAAAAAAAAAAAAAAAAAAAAAAAACAACAACAACAACAAAATTGTATCGTATGCGCGTGCGTGTGCTTGTCGAGATAAATAAAAATGAAAAAGCAAAAAACAATTATTCAAGAAATTAATAAATGTGAAAACGCGATATTCTGCTTCCTGCTACTCGATGGTCGTAACACGTGACGCTGGCATTAAGCATCGTCGACGTTAATGATAGTTTGTTGAACAAAGGAGACCTCTCTTTACCTACGAACAGGACAAACAGTAGCAATCTAGTAAGATACGAGTAATATATTTATTAAATATTGCTTCGCGAGTGGCGACACTGTGTTTTGGTAACGTCGGGAATATCTCTCCATCGACTACGGTGGAAATTACTTAAGTATTAACGTTGTTAACTCATTAATAATCGGTGTCAAACGCGATGGTGTAATCGTATATAATATACACGTTTATTATAGCATGTTGATGTTGTCCAGAGGAAAATTTATGGTACAATTTTTGTTTCGTACATACAAGTTTAATTATCGCGCCAACTATACGAGAATGTATCACGTGCGAAATATTAATATTATCAAGTAATTTCCTCAATGAATATTAGTAAGATTAATTTCAATTTATTCGTTCGTATTTTAGCGAACTTCGGACAGTGATTTATCTTCTCTTTGGAAAGTTATTTGAGAACGAATTCAAATATTAAAAGTTCTGTTGCAAAAAATCGTGCCACTCTTGAATTCTCTTCCTTTAAAATTTTAAATTCTATTTTACAAAACGAATGATTGTACATTAATTCAGACAATGTAATATTTGACAAAGTCCTTGATAGAGATTAAAGCAAATTTTATCTATCTCAGATATATATATATATATATATATATATATATATATGTTTTTTTGGGTCTATTGAAGCTGGAAAAATTGTTATCGATACCTTTATTTCGCGCAGGAAGCAGTTTACTTAAAATATTCTGTACGAGCTTTCCTTTTTCATCAGTTGACAGATGTACGTGTTTACATTCTACTAAAAATGAAATTATCTACTTTATATGTTGAGATAATGATAACGATAGGTCATACATATTATTAATATTAAGAGAGAAAAGTGAAGATATATTCTCCAAGATATAATCGTTACTTTGATATGACAAACATATCTCATTATTGTCATACTCACGTACACGTAATACATAATCAAACGAATTTCTGCAAACTTTCTTTTTCGGGAGAAATTCGCGCGATATATCACATTTGTAATGTTAAAAAAAAAAAAATTCGAATCGCGCAAATTTATCAAAAATTCCCAAAACAGCTAAACGTTTCACGTACACGAATAATCACGGTTTGCACAATACTCGAAATAAGTATTTCCCGCGATGGAATATTTATTTTAATACACACCACATTGTGATATATTGATTTTTGTTTCAAACGGAACACTTGACAGCCTTTAAAGAATGTCTATACATACTGAGCGTTTTATCGTTAAGATCTAGTCGTAAATGAAACAAAAATTATGAATCGTCTACTACGTAAGTAATATATAAGGAAAAAAAAAAATCAATGGCTGACAGCTCGAAATCAAAATGCAACGTATAATGCGCGACACACATTGAGACGACAGAACGATTCATTGTCGAAAACGTGAATCCTTTTCAATGTGCGTCGATGCCTAGTAACCCATAATCTGCTCCCTTGTATGTTAAACACCACTCTTGTATCCCAAATAAAAACATATTACACGAAATAACGTATCAGACACGTAAAAATATGATACAGTTCACGAAAAATGCTGGGTACAGGCATATATATAAGAAAATTGAACTTAATGACAAGTTAAATTATCAAATGGTAAATGGTAACACTTGGTAACTAACATCGAGAAAGTAATTTATACTCTGGTGATGCACATTCCTCTCTATGAATGAAATGAAACTCACGACACACGCGCGAAAATGTAATCTTTTATATTTGAGAATCAAATTCTGCAGGCAATCAAATATTTTTCGAATGGTGTTCGTTTTGTATCGCATCGATTGCCCTCAGCTTATGGATATCAAAAAGCGTACAAAATAAAATTCTAAGCAACCACGAGCTTACGCGGACAGTGCTTTCATTTTTTTTTTTTTTTTAAAGATTTCGCGATAATTTCGCACAAAGTGTAACATACCATTTCTGTGCTGAAACACGTATGTCAAATATTTTGCAATGAATCAAACTAGAGCAGCTTCCGATGTAGTTTACACACGAACAAAAATTTCAAAATTCACGTCAAACAATGATCGTTTGCAAATTTTATCGCACGGAATTACGAACAGAATGGATCGAGATCTTTTTTTGTCTGCATCCAGCAAATCTACATGAGAAACAACATACATACTGCACTGACTGTTTAGAATAGTGCTTTCGTCGTAGATATTTATCTTACAATTAGTCTATAATGTGTGTATAGAAAGAAACGTAAAATATTCGAAGAAATTTCACGATACAAGAAACTACACTACAGCTTGATAATTTCTAATCGATTTTTCGCTAATGTTTCTAAATTTCGTTCTCTAGCGCGAACAACTTTTTCTCTTTATTTTTCCGATTGTTTAGCTATCTCTTGCAAATACATTAAAACGCATAATCAAATATTTGCTTGTTTCGTCAAATCAAAAAAAGAGATCAGAATGTTTAAAGATCAAAATTCAGTGAAATCGCAAAATTGTTAATTAACTCTATTATATTCTTAACGTTAATACAAACACAAGACCAAAATTAATGGGGGAAAAAATCATCAAAAAATATACACGTCACACGTATACAAATTAATTATTAAATTTTGTTTTCGAAACGTTGACTGGTTAAATTATATTTACAATGACTGTATAGCAAGGTACATTTATCATTAATAATGGGATAATTCAGTCGCGAAGTCACAATTGATATTTTTTATGCAAAACAAAAAATACCTTCTTAGACCAATGATCGTGTAACATTAAGGAGAATTTAAGATATATCTAGTATAAAACAAAACGTATATGTAGCAAAAGAGTAAAGCTATACTCGATGCAATGTCTCTGAATTGATGAATATAGCAAGTGTGCTCGCCTTTTTGATGAAACTAGGAGAGTGCCAAATAGATTTTGAAAGTTTATATGTGTGCGTGTGCGCGCGTGCCTATATAAGTGCGAATATAACGTTATGCGATGGCATATATATTTGCGAGTGTTACTGTAAAATTTTTATATAGTGTATCGTACGTAATAGCGTCGACTAGTAGTTTTATTTTGCTGGACTGGCCGTTATAGTTGCACGTAAAAGTTTCTGATGAAGAAATTTTCATGTGTGTTGATTTCAAATCGATCATGGTTTCAGAAATGAAGATATTTAGTAAAATTTGTTATTTATAGATAAAATACGTATTAAAGATAAATGACTTGAGTTTGTAAAAATCGAGACTCACTCCAGCGAAATAAACTATATCAATTTAATATAAGTATAATTATATACGAATACATATATATATATATAAAGATGTCTAATACGAGAGATCTACCTAATGTGTTTAAAAGTGTGTATATGGTAGACGTAATAATCGTGTTAATGTCTCCTAGAAATGTATAACATTCAATGGTGCTTTGGTTTCTCGCGGGATGTTATTTAACCCTTTGACCACGGGTATATTTTGAGAAATCGTGTTCGTAGAATATCAGAAACTGACGAAACTAACACACGAATTGATTTATTTAATTTTAAATAAATAAATATAATATAATATACATAGAAATTAATTTGATTTGAAATAGATGTTTCTACTTTCAAACATGAATACTTATGTACAAGGTGATTAAAACAATGAAATCGCCTATTAACGTTACCCCCGTGGTTTATCCAAATTTTGCTTCGACGTTTATCGATGTTATCCGTAGTTGAAGGGTTAAGGTTTTCGATATTTCTATGCGTATGGAGAACACGGTGAAAATATACAAAGAGGCATTTTCTAATCTTTATTCCCCATTCTAATAAATCGAACGTAGTGACACGGTCGTAGAATAATAAAATTTGTACTAACCGAAACAACCATATTTGCTTTGATCCACGATTTTTATACAAATCGGCACGATGATGGCTAAAAGTATTTTACGCGCGTCTAAAAAAAAAGAACTATCTCTGCAAATCTAAAACGAATAAAATATACGAAGATCAATTATGAAATCAAAGGACCATTATCCGCTGATTAAATATACATAAGCGTACAATAATGTTAATCGAGTGGCAAATGAGATATGCGGCTTTCTGTAAGAACTTCGATTTTTGAAAATTTGTCTCGCGTTCTTGACAAGTGTGTGTTTATGAGATCCATCAATGAAAATTCGACCAATCTGTATGTCTATAATCAGTAATCACTGTTTGGCGCATGTCTTATCTACGCATCTAAACGATGTACTTCATGTAAGTCAGACATACGTATTCGCTTTATTACGATAAGCTTTTCGATGCATATCGATAAGTTATATAGGTGTAAATTTTTACGAACAAGAAAAAAAAATAACAAATATATATATTTTGACAGAAACTTCATGAGGAAGTTCGCGAAATCTTGAGGAAATCCTTCACCGAGACTATTCGATTAGCGTTTACACGATACATTTGCAAACATTTGCGAACACTTGCGAGCAAGTGATGAACGATTATTGCATTTCCATGTAAGAGAATTCTAACAGCTTCGTAATGTTTCCCGATATAATGTACGATGTCGCGGATCGAATTGTTTCGAATCTACGTTCTAGATCCCATTGTGCGAATGTTTTTAAATACTTTCGTATTCCGAACGAAATATACATACCGTGGGATCACAGTCCATCTTAAAAAAAAAAGAAGAAGAATTTGATGATGTAGAATTTTCTAATTTCATAACCGCTAGCGCGTGACTCTAGGTTTCTGTTTTCTTAACGTTGCATTTACAATAGATTGCCCTGTCTGTCTGTTGAACAAAATGATTCGTTCTACGCGCTATTAGGATACATAGCATATAGGAAAGGTATCGTCAAGGTATCTATTATTAGTACGGCTAGCTTTCTGTACTTCATTGTGAGACGTGCGGTTTAATAAACAGACTGTACACAGGCTATAATAAATGTAATAAATCAATCATCATGCTAGATCAACTGAGAGAACAGGTTACATAAGATTATGCAAGTTGTCAGTTATCATTCGCATCGCGCAATCTTTGCAGTCAATAGCTGTCGAGACATGAATTTTTAGATATGTGAACCTTATTAAAGTCGCAAATGATTCGCAAGTGCTTCACGAACTTCGATCATCAGTACCATTAATCGCTAGTCCGTATAGAATTTATTATCACATACATATGTATAATCACACGTGGTAAAATGATTAAAAAAAAAGCAGGAGATAAGCTATTGTGATGTTTGTATGTTCGTTAGGGTAGAGTTGCAAGGTCGGATTCATTTAGGAATGCATAGAGTGTACAGCTATACTATAATATTAATCGTGTATAGTATCATTTAAATTTCCATCAGTTTCGATATTATGTATTTGGTAACTTAAGAGACATAGTTAGAGTACTCACTTTGATCGATTGTAAAATATGTCACGTACTTGATATATTTTCAACGTTGGTTTATGTTTTCGTTAAAATACTTCACGTTCGATGACAATGTATGAATATGAAAAATCTGATTGTATATCTAAATTATGTTTAAATAATGAAGAAAATCGACGTTCATTATCGATATATGCATAAACGATGATATGTGTCGTTTAATGCAAATAATATATACTATCCCTCGTTAAGAAAAAAAACATCGATGTCCTGACTGTTTCGTGTTGAACTAAAGTTTTTGATGTTTTAATAACTGCTTTGTTAAAGAAACAGAATCTTAACGTCGAATCTTAACTGGTCGCTGCTGATCGCTGTTTAATAGACAGAATTTGAACTATCATAGAAGAATATAAAAATTAAAAACCATCTCATTAAATCATTACATGCTAAATTTTCGTATATTATTTTTATTCTTAATATTATTTTTGTTTATATCTGCGTTTATCATGAGGAATTATAATAAAATTAAATATGTAGTTACATATATTTTTATATAAATGTATATTTAATTACACAAATATATTTGTCTCTTTAGTATTAAATATATATTTTATAAAGTTTATTTTGAAGCAGCAGAGAACTCGTTAAGATTCTCGAAGAAAAGGTAGAATTAGAAAAAAAAAAAAAAATAGCCGACGAGTCGCGTAATGTCGATGTGTAAAACTATTAGTTTGCATTTCATGTAACTAGTTAACAGATGAACGTGACGTATGTTAATAAGCAAGGAAAATGTTACAAGGAAACTGTGTGTGTTTGTAATCGCGTTCCTTAAACAGACTGGCCCTCATAGATAACATTAAAGTAATGCGTTTATCTATGAACTGGTGTTCATTAGTAAACGATTAGCCATTAGATATCATGCTAGATTAGTCGAAATGTAACGTATGCTAGATGTTCTAGTGTCATAATAGGGTTTACACCTTCCTATTTATGCATTCTGTGTTTCCTAATGGAAAATAGCGAGTAGTTATGTGTACATGCTAGATTAGTTTTGAAAAATTAGATCTTAGTCCATTGATTTGAACAGAATTTTATGCTATAGTGTATACTGAATGTACTATTTTCATTTCTTTCTAATACATCTTTGTTACCGCTATAAAACCTTACTTGTTTATTGGTTGTTAAGCTTTGTTAATAAAATACTATAAGATTTTAAACGACTCTCCTTACTCAATTTTCCAAACCCACTTTCCAAATCCATTTATAACAAATTATGATTCATTGTGCCATTCTATATTTATTTTCTTCAGTTCTGTCAATAAAAATTTAAAGCGTTACATAAACAATCGCACTCTAATTATAAAATATAATTACGTAATTTCGTGAAATTTTTGTCTTATACAAGCGCGAAATTATACAAAATTGATTTTAATAATTGATTTATCAATCAGTCTTATTATGTGTTGGGGAAATTCTGACGATAAGACGAATTGAATATTCGTATCAGTTTCTACAAACAGATCAAAGCAAATCGGATCAAATCCATCCGAAATATTAACTCTTAACAGGTGGCGCCACTAATAGCATGGAAGTTAGTAACAATCAAGATGGCTGCTACCAACTCGA
Source organism: Tetragonisca angustula (assembly GCA_036937485.2). NCBI lineage: Eukaryota > Metazoa > Arthropoda > Insecta > Hymenoptera > Apidae > Tetragonisca > Tetragonisca angustula. The sequence goes on along the minus strand of JAWNGG020000102.1, from coordinate 250,609 downwards.
ATCTATCCAGTGATAGTCCAACCAAGAAAGAAGACGAATTCAATGAATTTTATTCCGAAGTATGTAAATTTCTAATGACATCATATCATTAAAACATTCATCCGTGTAGAAGTTAGTTTTCAATATAATTCTTGATTATATAACTGTAAACACTTGTACCTTACTTTAAGGGTTAACAAACGTCACTATGTATGCATTTGACAATAATAATAAATCGAATTTGAAGCATCAGTATATTGTATAGTTTTCCGTTATTTGACAAGTGATACGTAATATTTGTTAAAACGTCATAAGATGAACTGCTGTTTCAGTAGTAGTTTTCGGGTTATAAATAAGCCTAACCTGTACGAATGTATTCGCGCCCTAAACAAATAGTGATTTCGGGCTATACGAAATGTTACATTTCTTTAGGTGAAAGAAATAGAAAAAAGAGATTCGGTGTTAACTCCGAAGCAACAAATCGATAGACTACTTCGGCCAGGATCGTCGTATTTTAATTTAAATCCTTTCGAAGTGTTACAAATTGATCCATCCACGTCTATAGATGAAATCAAGAAAAAATATCGACGCGTAAGTTAACACCTTTTGTCTTTAATCAATGTGTAAGTTTTAGAATATACACGAGCAGATTATCTTTATTTTGTAGATGTCAATTCTCGTGCATCCTGATAAAAACCAGGATGATGCAGAACGTGCGCAGCAAGCATTTGAAAGTACGTATTTATTGTTACTTTAAGAACTGATGGATTTTCAAAATTGCTCCTTTGATTATAGTTGTTAATAAAGCATGGAAAACGCTGGAAAATGAAGAAACCAGGGCTAAATGCATGGATGTTATAGAAGAAGCAAAAGCTAGAACTGATCATATGGTATGAATAATGAAAAAGTAAATTTTCCCTGTTTGTGACAATATGTAAATAAATAAATTTGTTAGATTGTAGAGAAGAAGAAGAAATTGAAGAAAGAAGGAAAAACAGAAAGTGCAAATGTACTCGAAGAAGAAACAGAAGAGGGTTATAGACATGCGGTTTGGGTTATGACAATGAAACTGTTTGCTGATATGGAGAGAAGAAGGTTAATTTAAATGCCAAGAACAGTTAATGAAATTGATTCTATTGCTCCTAATAGTTTGTATTTCTTTCTTTTTTTTTTTTTTTTTTCTTTCTATAGACGGGAATTAGCAACTAGAGATGCAGAGCAACGTAAAAGGAAACGAGAAGAAGAACTGTCTGCAGAGGCACAAGCTGCATTAGAACGTGAGTGGCAAAAAAATTTTGAAGAATCCCGACAATCAAGAGTTGATAGTTGGAAAGCTTTCCAATCTGGCGCTAGCGCAACAAAACAAAAGAAAGCAAAAAAATTAAAGGCCTTTAGGCCTCCTAAAACGAAAGCTGAATCACGATAATTAAGTAATTGTTCCTGACGCCTGATATAGATTCTTTTATTTGATACAGCATTTCATATTTCTTGCAAAAAAAAAAAAAAGTAGTTTAAGAAGTCTGTTCTTAATATGTGACATTGGATTACTGAATTAATTAAAACTAATTCGAATTATTCTTATTTGAGATTTGTTATTTAAAACTAGTTAAGAATGCATAAAAATCAGGTGTCAAAGTAGAGAGTGAGTTGTAAACTGAGTGATGAGTACATTGAGCAGCAAAGTGTGAGAATGATTAGTGTGTGTATCTCACAAATAATTTGTATGTTTGTTGAATGTATATGTATGTGTGAACGTTGTGATATATTTACATGGCCCGAGTAAAGTTCATCTTTACTATAAAACTTTGGTTTAATGATCTAATTATTGAACGGAACACGAAGGAATTTACATTTGTACTTTGCATCATTGGATAATAAATGTCAATTTTATGACATACGTATATCTCATACTTTTATCTCTGAAATATACAATCACATGACACAATGGTTTACAAAAAGGACAATACTTAAGTTATCTAATATCTATTAAACGAAATTTAAATCGATGGTTCATGCTTTCTTATACATCTTTATGAATTATTGTAAAAAGTTTATAGCATATCGAAACAATAATTGAAAATTTAATAATTACTATTATATTTTAAAGTTTTAAGACAATTTGAAATGCAAGATGTAGAAATAAAAATGAAAATTAAAGGTATGAATATTTTTTTTGCAGAACATAACCTCTGTTTATATATTGTTACAAAAATTCAATTATATATATATATATATGTTCTGTGTATAAAGTATCGCTATGCAACATTGTGTGATGTAATCGTTATATTATTACTATGACAAAATATTTCATTTGTATTTTATACGTACGTATTATAGATGAAATGCGAATGTTTTTAATGCTCCTTGTTTTCTTTGTTCACTTTTTTTTCACTTCTTTTTCCACTTTTAAATCACAATTTGTCCGTACAGTAACAATCGTATTTTGTACTGGTAATGATACTCAAGTAGTCATATTAACATCTAAAATTTTTAACCGCCACTTTCAACTACGGTTGAACTTATGTAACATAACATAAAATATTTTAGCGTATGTTTCGCTTGAAAGTAAAAAAATAAAAATGGATTGTTGTTATTTTAACTTAACAAAACACTAAGCAAGTGTTACGACAATATTTTACGTTTCAGCGAAGTGCTAGCTTGACGGGCCATGTAGTCATAACTTCCGGTTTTCAATACGAGCTCGCGTAATGAATATTACATTGTGGTGTACACTTGGTCCAATTGTAATTTGTAAGATTATATTGTAAGGAGAAAAATTTCTAAAGTATGTAAGCTTTCTCGTTACAGGTCACTTTGAATAGTTTTACTGACACATGAAAGTCAATGCTGTATAAGTGCCGATGAATGTGAGAAAGTGTTTGTGTGTAAAAACGGCAAAATGAAATTTTTATCAAAGATATTGAGACGAATGAGTGAGTGAGTATAACGCGAAATAACATTTACACATTTCTAATTCTTTCCTTTCGTTTCTTTCTTTATTTCTTTTTTTTTTCTTTTTAATATTCTGGGATTCTCTATGATGCCATAACCTTCATTAATTTCGATTTATATACATCGTAATACCAAGCAATTATAAAATACACACTCAAAAGCTGCTTCATTTATTTATAATGTTTGTACAATAGCGAATGGTAGAAAGAAATATCTATTCATGATTTTCATTTATATGTACAGGAATTTTATTGTACCGCAACAAATGATATTATACGTATTCTGTATTAGGCGGAGTCGTATGAAAAATTAACTTTCTTAAATGCAATGGATACATCATAGTATTATTTAACACAATGAAAAATTCATTTTTGTACAAGTGGTAAAGTATAAGTCGTCGATGATAATTTGTATTGTTCTTTATTTAGTTCGAGCATTTGTTATTAATGTATTCGTCTTGTATATTATGACGTCCATGGGATATAAAATGTAAATATGATACATATCGAGTATTCGTAATTTAACAACTCCACTCAGGGTGTATGAAAAACATGCTAACATTTATGTGAATGAATTAATTCGAAAATTTACTGCTGAAATAAATTTAGGTAAATATATTCTGAATAATGTGATATGCGACTAGGGAATTAAAAGTGAGCAAACGATGGCATATTGTACGAAAATCGAACGACTCGTGTTCGATTCACATTGCTTACGTAAATGTACAAATTTTTTATGCACTCTACATTTGTAATTACTAGAGAAACGAGGAACGAAAACTCCACAATTTTTATATATAATCGTGTTTTATATTTAACAACTTTTCCATTAGACTATACTACGTATATACGTGAATCTTTCTTTAAGTTACAGTTTTGCATCATAGTTTGGCAAGAATATTACGAAGGGCAAGTTATTTGTATTTATAAGCATCTACTAGTATATTAGAGATTTTCGAGAATAAGAAACTGCAGGAACGAAATACAGAACACCACTATGTCTATTGTAAGTAATCTTAACAATATCATTTGATTTCATTAAAATTTTGTTAATAGTATTAAATATGCTAATGATGATCTATGGTCTTGTACCTTTTACTCTTTGCATGCGTACGTTGAATAAAATTGGCATTTTCGAATAAATGTAGCAGTATCATACAACGTGACAATTTTCATGTGCAATGTTTATTTTTATTTGCAAAACACTTTGTCGCCGCAATGTCTTTCGAAGCTACTGCGCTAGCAATGACTTACGATCAAATGCATTTTACGTGACTGTACGCTTCCATCCGGAGTGTGTACGTGACTCACATATAGAACAATCATGTTCACTAAAACTATATGCATATAGAAACGTATCTTATTTATTTAAACTCCAGTATTAACACTTCAGTAAAGAGAAAATTTGAAAATTTTCACTTTGAAAAGTACATATCTCTGAAGCTGTTACCGACACTGAAAATTGTAAAGTGTAAAATAGATTCATTAATACCGTTTATTCCAAACAAGAAATAGAATCAGAGACTTAAATCAGAGACACGCTTACTTACTTTAAACATTTGCGTTTTCTATTCAAGTGTTTGCTACGGTCGTTCAAATTCTGTGTACTTTCAGGAAGATTACAGCAAAAATAGGATATTTTTATAATATTTACTATGAATAAATTACGTCGATTTGTTTAACATTTACAGAGGAATATGAATATTTGACTTTGTATCTGCGAACTGCGCATGTGCGAAAGTTATACACGTACATGCGAATCGCGCACCATGCGCAACAGGTAACAGTGCATTCTTGTCCTTTCAAATTTTCAGTTTGATCCTTAAGAAATTTTCTCTCTACAATAACCAGTGCAATCGATCGACTTGCGATTGATGACACAGAGAGTGAAATTCCTCCTCCGGAAGAACAATAACTCGCAGTATGGTGACAGAAGTGAGTGAAATCAAAACCGAAGAAAAACAGAACAGCATCGAACATCTTCAGTTATCGTGTAATTGCCAAATTTTTTTCATACCAACTTTAATATAAATTTGTTCGAAATTAATTTTTAATTAACTATGGATTTGTTTATGATTATTTACATCACTCATTAATAATGATATATTTCTATGTCTGTGCTCGTATTAAACTTTTCAATATTTTGGAACAATGACAATTTAGAATACTAACAACAAGACAGCATTGTAAAAGCGAAGCAAAGCATATTCTGGAAAGGTGAAAGTGAAATATAATCGTCATAAAGGAAATTACACTGAAGGGAATTACGCAAACAACATTTCCATCGCATAATACTTTATTTTATTTCTCTTCGTCAAAATACAGCACAAACTGTGTAAAATACATACTTTATTAACGTTACATACAAAATAACGCAAGACTTGTCAAATTCGCGTTATTTGGTGAGAATGCGATTGCTCCAAGAGAGCACCGTATACATACCTATACGTACGTAAATAAGCAAGTTTTTACCGTTGCATGTGTGCACAGGTGATGGGAGCGTATCGTGTACATTTATACAAACCAGCCAGGATAAATATCGATGTATAAGGATCGATACACGAACGAAAGGGAACCGTTCTTCTTTGAAGCGCCGTTGTCGCACACAATCCAAAGAAATGTTATTTCTGCGCACATAGCCAAGTAGAAAGACGTGTTTGTACGACCGCTTCACGAATGAAACACAAATGTCTGTGCTTGTACATTTGTTACACAAATGAAGATCAAATGTTGGTGTGTGTCCTCAACGATGGAAATGCGTTTGGAGTACGCGATCACGAAAAAAAAAAAAAAAAACTATAACCGTAAGTACGTCCGTACATAGATTGTTTGAAAGAAGCGTACTAACGCAACTTTGGCGAGTAACGTGACGAAAAGAAAGAGGTCGTGCATTCTCTAAGCGAAAGAAAACAGACAGATACAAATACGTAGGCACCGATGTTCGGTTGAAACGTATACGCTTAGGACAGTATGTAAATGAAAGGAATATCATCTACCTGAGACGCGTGCGTACAGGAAAGGCACGTGTGTTCATCGCGGAGTACAAGCACAACTCGCGTCAACGCGGTATATTCGTACGTATACAATCGCGAGGAACCTGTTCACACACAGAGAAACGTAACGAGAGATAAACATCCGTATATGTAAGTAGACGATCGGAGCGCAGCGACTGAGGGGAAACCCGTACGTGTATGTGAAAGTAAACGAGTAGCCGAAAGATAGCGATGTATAGTGGTTAATATCGTGTGTACAAGAGCAATGGTAGAGCGATGGTAGAGGTGCGTGTGCGTGCGCGCCAGGTAGAAGGAACGCGTTTCGTCCGCGGACAAACGACCGTCTATACGAACGGCGACGACCGGTACACACAGATGAAAGAAAAATGATGGTGTGCGTGGCCGTGCACAGGTAGAAGGAAGAGAACAGAGCGGCAACAGAGGCAGAGGTGCGGCGTGACCGCTTCGCCGCGACACTACACGAGACTGCAGTGAGTTGGTCGCTGTCGTGCGTCGCTCTTCACTGCTTTTCGATCGATACGAACGATCGACAGCCACGGCGGATCCGGCCCGACCGTGGAATGTGGAAAATCTATGTGGACTCGCAACCTGTTGCGCTACCGGCTACCGATCTTGCATACATCGGCCTCAACACGCACCATTCTCGCGGCACACCGCGGCAACCAGTATTAGCCTTGACGGGCGCCAGCCAACCTGGACACGTACTTAACTCGCTTGGCTAGCGCGCGTTTACACGTGGATCGGCAGCGAGTGCGCGGCATCGTTACGTGGATTCGAATCGAGGAAAGTATCCTCGATACGTTGGATGATCGGAGGAAAGTGGCGTCGATATGTGACCCGTGATCGTGTGTCAACGGTGCGCTGCTGGCCAACGGAGCACCATGTCGACGACGGACGTGTTTCGCATCGCGCAACAGGGACCGCCGACTGCCGAAGAGGAGCAAGGGTAACGTTCAATCCAGTGTTCTTTCGTCGCATGCTTTACCATTTGCAATTGGTTTCGTTCAATCTTCTACTTTCACTACGATCTTCGATCGATCATTTGGTCGAGGAAATTTCGAATCGGATTTTTTGACGGTGATCGATCGGTGGAGGAACGATTGTTCTGGAAGATCCAACAAAAATGTTTTTGGTACAGTTTTCAGTTACGTTACTACACGGCTGGATGTGCGTTCTTAAAAGTGATCCTGGAAGTCCGAGGAGGGGATCGGTCGTGTAGTCCAGCATGTTGAATCGTCGTGCTGGAATGTCATTTAGTCAGGTGTTTTTACGCGCGGTTCCGTGGACGTTTAGATTTTCATGTGAAATCTATGCATCGTCCTCGCATTTTTCACATGTATTTTTCGTTCCTGTTACACCGTGGAACAGTCAAATACACATATCTAGATGAACGTGTTTCGAGGACGAATCGCTCGATCTTATTTGCTTACTTTTATATCTCACGACCGTTTACGGTTTATCAGAGGGGTTTGCGTTATACTTTCTACGCTGCTCGAGGCAATAAACCTCGACGAATACGAGCCAGCAGAGCGACTGTCGAATACTAAATCGTCGAGAGTAAGATGTTTGCGAGAAACCTGTTTTAGCACTATCCAGAATTTCTATACCAACCACACAAATTAAAACACGATGGATCGCGGTTCTGTTTCGAATATATTCAGAATAATCTGAGCACGTAATTGCATCGATGAATTAAAAGTACAAATTTTCATTTTCTCTCTCTCTCTCTCTCTCTCTCTCTCTCTATTTAAAAGGTGTACATTTCGTTGAAGAAACATTCGTATTTCATATTTCTTCACAATACGACAATAATGTGACCATGATGTCGACAATTTTTTCGCAACGAACGTACGAATTACAAAGTCTGAAAGACAGTGTAATTACATTTTTTTACCAGCTAAACCTTTCTGGCGCCAACGAGCGTATAATTAGACAAATGTTGAGATAATGTGCGTGTATCTTTTAATGCTACACCACCGTATAATTTACCTAGTGTTGCAGTTACTGCCATAACCGTTCGCATGCTTTGGCCGTACCTTTCCACTCCATTTTATTTTTCACAAACAAAAGTGCTTACTTCGTTTATCAGACAGAGTTGCATAAACTCGAACGTCCAATTGACCAATGGACCAGAAATATTTGATTTTATCGTTCGGCTTAAACCGATCGGCCTGGCGATCAGCGATTCTACAGGTGAATAGAAAATACGAAAAGCTGCCATATAGAGGTAGCACCATGATATTAGTCACGTTTCTCGACGGTCTCTCTCTCTCTCTCTCTCTCTCAATGTCAATGACTGCTCCCTCAGGGCTAGCTGTGACCCCCCGTGCGAACGAGAGTCTCGTCTTTCTGTATGTCGTAGCAGACAGAGTCGAGTGGAATGGCGCTTTCACACGGAGCCATGAGGAACTCGTGATATTTATATGTATACATATATCGTGTCCGACATGTCGGTCCAAGTTTCTAAATACATAAAACGGGCACGAAAATTCCCAGGTGAATGTATGTTTAATTGACATTCTCGCGGTCATAACCGGATGGTAGTTCGAACGCGCGAAATGTTGTCTGGTTTGAATTCAGTTCTGTTAATCGCGGGAAAAACCAGAGTCGACTCGTTACTCGGTTGTAATATAATTTTTACCTAACGACGCTACATCTTTTTATACATGTTCTTTCACTTGTATATTTACGAGGAGTAATCGAAATTTTTTTTTTTCTTTCGATCTTGAAAATCTTTTAATTATGGAAATTTCTGCTTAAAGGATAGCCTGGTTAAGCGAAGGAACACTTACAGTTTATTCGATTTAAAATCAATTCTCTTTGAGAAACAAATCTCTTGAATTCGAGGGAAAAGAAATAAATATTTTATAATGATAATTGTAATACTCGTTCGAAAGTTCTGTTCAATTCTTTTTTAAAACTTTTGCACGATAGAAAAGTTAGAATTTCCATGTGCCTCATTAAGTTAATATTAATATTAGAGGACATTATCGAAACCAGTTTAGGTTCGATACGACTTTCACTGAAAATTATCGATACGTAAATATCGACAGCTTCCGACGATAAAACCAGCAGCATTAATAAATGGTCTAGCAACATTTTCATGTTTGAAGTTTATCGAGGTGGTTCTTAAATTTATCCACCTTTTAATTGACTTAAATTACAGCCAATTATGGTGACAATATTTTATTAACGACTTCGATTATTACCTACGGAGCAGCTTGCACAGTACTCGGAGAAACGAACCTTAAACCTTAAGGTTGACTAACGGGACTTCCGGCGCCCGTATGTATCTATAGTACATACGGTGATTGCCGTTGCAATTCCCCGTGACTCGTAGTATACATACATTTACCGAGGTGATAATAAAAAACGGGAAATATGTGCTATTTTTTTATCATTTTCGCGAGAGTGTTACAAATCACTATTTTTTACTACTAAATTCTTTTTTACAAACATCATTAACGCTCTTTTATGTTAAGTTTATCTCTCATTCAAATGGAATCTAGTAATAAATCGTGTAATAATAATATAAACCGTAATATATATAATAATCGTGGTTGTTTAGAGTAGGAGAGTAACTACATAGTCGCTTATCCGAATGCCTACAGGAACCTTGTTTATATAATAGCGGATGTGATGTGATACATTTTGAAATTTTGTTGGCTAGATTATCACGATTATATTGATAAAAATTTGGAATAAATCTGAGAATATATATAGAAGCTTCAGTTTAAACATATATTGTCTGTAGATATTTGTCACTTATCTCCCAACTTCAATGTCTATAACTATAACTTCAATCATCTGTAACACTTATTTAAGATGACTGCTCACACTGTATACTAAATTTTTCACTAAATTTGTAGTTGCAACAAATACACTTTCGGCATTGATTGCAAACACAATTGCAAACAGTGGTCGCTCTCGTTACAACGCCAATGAAACTCCGAAACGTTCAATTCGACGCGTACACGCTATGTACGCAAAAAAATTTTCCGCGATAAATATTCAGATATATCACTCGAGTTTATTATAGCCACATGGTTGCGTAACACCGGTGGCAAGGAAAACTATCCGCATACTAATTCGATTTTGTTTTGCACGTTCGAGCCGGGATTCTAATCGGACGCGGCGGTTATAAGATGCAAGTGAAATTGCCCGTGTAATGGACTGGATTTTCATTTACATATCAGACAGAGGTATCACAGAGTACAAAAGAATATAACCGAGCTACGCGAAGAAATCGCCGACGCGGTGCGGCGGTGCTTTCGTGTTTTATGAGTCAGCAGCCGGAATGAAAAATTGATGGGAATAATAGGAGAGGGGTACGTTATAATACGAGTCGTCTTTTATCATGTGTCTAATAATTAATTGCATTAACCACCGCGGGGAAAGCTATTGTTCTCTCTTGCGTGAAGTCTTGATGACAGAGCCGGCAATCGCCGGCGTACGTTCTGAACGTAGACACGGTTCCCCGCGTTTCCGCTCTACTTTCCGTGCTAATATAATTTAAAAACTTGTCATCGATCGGTATATCTATAGTTTTCGCTTTGAAAGGGATCGTGCGATCGATCAGGATCCGCTTGATACGAGAGGCCGTGTCGTGAAAGCATGAGAAGAAACATTGAATTTTAAACGCGCGGTTTATTAATAACAGAGAAAACGGCAATTTAATTGCAGTCACGGAGAATATCGCTGTTTAACGGAGTATTTTTTTAATAGGCAATTACACTGTCGTTTGTAACAGAACAATGCACCAATTAGGATACAAATCGATGCGTCTTGACTGTCATCCGAAACTTTTCAACTTCTTGTTGCTGTTAATACGACGAGAAGCAAAGTTTGAAACTGCTTCTTCTCGTTTCTAGAAATTCCCAGAGAAAGGAAGATTATATTCATTGAGAAGAGACACAAGAAGATTTAAATTATTATTGCACGTGCCTGAATGTTAAAATTTGCAAGTGAATTTACTCTTGTTTCGCCGTAATAGAAACGACATACGCATTTATATATAGAATATAATGCAGTAAAATGAAGCTTGTAAAACAACAACTTAATAGTGCGCTTTCTTTATTTTCAACAGGCTTGAAACCATTCGATTTTATCTGATCCAGTCTAGAGGAGTGAAAATTTTTGGCATAATCTCGCAGCAGTGAAACGCCGTTAAAACACAGAGGCGTCCGACACGATGCACTGAGATACGCATAACGGATGAACTGCGTTTACAAAAGTCGACGTAATAGGTTATCTTCGTGTACTAGAACGGATAACTGGATAACTCGTTTCCTGCCAAAGGTACGCCATTTACGGGAAATCGCGACAGGGCCACTCTTCCTGGTAGTATCTGTAAATGGTATTATCGTGATTAGACTTGCGATACTTGTGCAATACAACCCTCGTCTGAACGAGAATCATTGCCATTATTATCCTCGTGCGTTTGCATGTTAATAAACCGCGATGAATTTAGCTAATCGGTTGACCTATCCGCTAAAAGAACTTTTTATCATCCCTTTACAATAGACGCCACTTACGAGTCTATTTTATGGTTACTATCCCCGCTAAAAGCGACGATTAGTTTCCCCGAAGTCGTTAGCCCGCTCCAGCAATTCGTCAAGTGAACGTCACGAGTTGAAATGAACGAAATGAAACGTAAACATTTCCACGTGTTGTTTTCAGTCGTCAGATTTTCGCAGGAATTTACTTATTTACTTTCTTACGTATAATTTTCGTACAGGTTGTCAGAGGGTTAGCTTGACGTAAATTCACGATGAGACGCTAACGCATCGATACAATTACGCGATCTCGATCGCAGATTAGGATCTGACACCGTTACACGCGTTAACGAATTTAATTGCCAGTGATTAATACGACGGCCGTTCGTATATAGGCATAATACAAAACTGATTTATTACTGAGAACAATTACCCACCATGCAAAGCTGTGTCATTGCAGGCATAAATCTGCATGTACCTGACAGCCTGTGGACATTAATTCTTTGCGTGAAATCGCGCAATATTTTACTTGAAATCTCGCGCGAACAATGCGTAATCGTTATCGAGGAAAAAAAAGAAAGGAGACGTTCCTTCACCGATCGCGATGAAAGAAATTTGACAAGATAAGTCAAAAGAAATTTGTTGAGCGCGACGAAATGAGCAATAAATAATAACGTGCAATAAATAAAATTAAAATAATCAACAGATTTGAAGCAGAGATGTCAATACTCCATTTCTGGCTGAAGTTGGTGCTTCGCAATGAGATGGCGAGGTTTTGCGCGAGGCTATCGATAGTGATGTGATTCGCTATGAACACGACGAGGAAAATGTCAATGTAAAGGAGTAATGTCACGAAGCGTTTATACTTGATGCAACAAACTTTGCTGCCAATGAATCACGGAACGTGAAATCCAGTTCGACGAGTCCAACGGAGAAAAGAAGATAAAGCATGCATCGGCCTATCTTCCGCAAAAATAATCGTTACCAACAACGCATGATTAATATTGGAACGTGGTGCAGGCAGGCAGCACACTTTCACAATTGCCGCTTTAACGGGATTCGAAATTTCAATCAATTTTATTTCGTTGTTAGAAAAATCGCCTAGAAAACATGAACAACTCGTCTCATAAGTCAAACAAGCGACTGTCTTGCGTCGATTAATCACGTTTATCGTCCTTCATTTTCTATAATCGTTCGACGCCTTTCTATCGAATTCTGCCATCCTTCTCTCACGAAATCCCGTTTCAAAATCAACTTTCAGGAGAACCGTGTCTTGCTTCAGCCGTGCTGTCTAGCATTTCTCTCGTTGTCGTTTATTCAAAGGATACTGAAAACCCTCTGCCGTTTGCCTCCCGATGTGAATCTTTCTCAGCGTGCACGTTTCATCCGGAAAATCGGCAAATTGAATTGCGCCCTTAGACCCGAAGGAAGTGTCTGGCATACCTGAAGGGAAAGCTAGAGTTGTAGGCCGCAGTCGTTGACATCGGCGGACGGAGCGTTACTGTCGTCAAATGTACGCGGAGTCACGCCCCCGCTCGCGCTGGGTAGCTGAAGCAAAAGCGAACCGAGGGTAACCGAAGCGATGCGAAGCGTGCCGAAGGGAACCGCGCGATCTCACCGCGCTCGGTCTCGCGAGCAGCCCAAGTTCGCGGTGTTCCCTCGATCGAGCCGCGCGGCAAAAGCCGCAAAACCCGCACACGCCGATACCTAAACAACAAACCCGCCGATCTGCCCGCGCGTACATGTGTATACGCCGCGTCGGCGATAAGGAGCGGCGATTGGTCGCTTCGCCGGTCGCTTCTCCATCGCTCGGTTCACCTAAAGCGGCTGCGCCGACGGTCCAGGTAAGTGAGCACACCACGTTACCTCCGGCTGTGCAACGTTCCTTCGTCTGTCCTGTCACTGGCTTCGTGTGCACCGGCTCTCGAGTCTCTCGAGCGCTCCACAGAGACCGGACGTGGGAGCTGCGATCGCACCGCCGCGTGATCCTCGATCTCAGTGGCCGAAACGGAAGTCGGCGGCGACGGCAGCAGTGCGTGCGCCCTTAATATCTCGCTCGGGTAATGGTCGCGGAAAGTGACACCAGCTTGCACCGCGGTCCGCTCGTTTTATTGTGCGAACGAACATCGGCGACTCGACGCCGATCTCCAGTCTGGCGGCGGTGTTTCGCTCGGCCGGATGCGGTCAGCGTAGGATCGTGATTCCTCGACCGGTCGGATCTAGAGGGACGCGTAGGTGTACCTCGCGAGGTGAACCTTGCTTCTTTCGCGTGTTTTTGACACGATTCGAGATCGAGTGAAAGCCGATCGTACTCGGCCAGAGAACCGACACGTCGTCCATCGCCTTTGTCTTTGTTTCGCACGTTTCACTTGACCGGCGATTTTATAAAGAATTTGTGGAGCTCCGTTGGGACATACCGATGGGTCGTGGTTGTTTCCGTGGGTGTTTCGCCGATTTCGAAGGAGGAGTAACGCGCTTTGTCGGATCTTGGTAAGTCTGTAAGTGTGACGCATAATGCGCGACGAGTTGTGTTTAGTGCAAATTACAGCTGTTTTAGAGTCCCGTTCGATTGAGCCTCGAACGTTCTTCCACTGTGGAGGACTAACGTGCCTGAGTGACGAATATGTGATAACAGAAACACTTATGAACACATTTCTGACTAACGTCACGCTTTTTATCTATGACTGAAATGAAAAACATGGTCGGTTAAAGCATTGTCGCGTCTGAGAAATTTCGAGAGGAAATCCATTTATTGCTTTACATCAATTGCCATTGATCGCTTTGAAAATTTTAACTTATCAAAGAAGAACGTAGAAAATCGGTAGATTCTGGCCACGCGATAGTATCACGATCATACGCTAATTATTTCTCTCGAGCAGCAGGATAGCAACAGCAACTTTATCCCGGTGCAATCTATCCTGAAAGATGAAGCTGTTCAACCAGCTTCATCGCTCACTCTGTTTCCAGGCTGTTCGCCGCGAAATACGTTAATTCACAAGTTAGGATTCCACTGCATCGAAAGTCTCCAATTTTGTATGCAAATCAGCCATTCGCATTATCTTTCATACTGTTGCAACTGTGATCACGTATTTCCGTAAGATTGTTGGCTCTTTCCACAAAGCCCATTTTCATTCACTCGAATCTCGGTTTTGCCTTCGCGATCGTCTTTCCACTCGAGACAGAGATTTTTGCAGCAAATAAAATAGGTTTCCTACCAAAGGTATAAAAACTGAAACGAAATTGTATTTTCTACAATTTAATAGCAAAAAAAAAAAAAAGAAAATAAATTGCAGTCTTAGTAACAAATAGTTACTTAGTAATAAATAAGTACTTCCACAAAATTTCACAAACGGAATATTTCAATTCTATTAAAATAATAAAAATTTTCGTCGCGTTTGACTTTATCGAGACCGTCGAAGACAAAATTTTGAAATTGATACGTGAATCTGCGCAGCTTTTAGTGCCCTTAAGGCGGACGCGTGGGATTGGTACGCGATGGATTCTTTATGGGTTTGCTTCTACTACTACGACTTTCGTCTTCCGCTGACCAGATGTTACCACTTTTCTATCTTAGACACAACTGGCTACGCGAATGCTGGTTTCATCTCAAGTATATACGAAAACATTAATTTTTGTTCGTTGAATTTACGCTGGCAACTACGTTGTGACGGAAACGAATTTTTACAATTTATCAGCGAACTTTTTGGGGAACGTAACTCAGAATTGCTTGATTTCATTGCTTTCAAGTGTAACGAAAATAACGTCGGGACGATGTGATGTAACAAATTACTGTTGTACATATTCTAAACATTTGCTTTCTACATTCTAACGATATAAGTAAATGTTTGCTCCGAGAGCAACTATGTTCTCCACGGGATGGAGGTTAAAGGTATGTAGGCTAACGGTATATATACAAATGAAAAAAACCAATGAAAGGAACTGAAAGGAAGCTACTTTTGTTTTGCATTCGTTTCACCTGGCACGCGTGCATCTCGAAATATACTTGAACGCGTTAAACCTTACAGCCCGAAAAATGAAATTCAAATACACGTGTAAACGATCGTGTGCTTTGGATGGAATTGAAGAAAACGAACATAGACGTACATTGCTACAGACAACTCTTGCCAAACGTTTTAGAATGTTCATTAACGTTGCAATCAGTCGTGTCGTGTCGATGTAAATTTGAAATCAATCGCGAGATATCGCAAACGCACGGTTATTAAAAAATTAATATACAGCGTGAGTAAGCAACTTGAGCGCGTAATAATTGTTAAATATGAGATCTGTCAATTAACTCTGCGAAACGCACATTGCACCGAATATCTCGAAATAACTTTTACACGCACATTTACACAGATGTATCCCCAACTTTATCAATCGCGTCTCGTTACGATCCATAAAGTTTCAACGTATTTCCCATGACGCGTGTAATACATCCGTAAAACGTATCTACGGGCGTTCGAATGTTTA
The DNA here is from genome assembly GCA_036937485.2 of Tetragonisca angustula. Taxonomy (NCBI): domain Eukaryota; kingdom Metazoa; phylum Arthropoda; class Insecta; order Hymenoptera; family Apidae; genus Tetragonisca; species Tetragonisca angustula. The sequence continues at coordinate 234,700 of JAWNGG020000102.1, read as the reverse complement.
TTCTCGTTTCGAGAACTACGAAGCAAGCAGAATTCGACTGGAGAGAAGAGAGACAGAAAAGGGACGAGAGAAAGGTATTCGAGGTACTCGATCGTGATATCTAAAAGCCATAGGAAATATCGTTCATTGTTATTCGGTCGTGTCGATTGCACCGTACAGTATGTTGCGTTAATATGCTTTATCATTGTGCGACGGGAATGGAAACGAGGTATATACCCGGTGGAACACCTACGAGTGTACACTGACGCAGCTGGTTGGCACCAACCAGAAAGATGTAGCAATCTTTCTTGCGTGGACAGCCGATTCTTTTTTTACGACGAAAGGGGCATAGATGCGCGGCAACTGCGCGACCGATCGTGAATTACTGTCATCCGGTCACAAAGTCGCAGAAAATCTCGTTCTTTCGGATTATTTTTTTTAACGCGTCGCGGTCTCTCGTGTTTCTTCGCAATTTCACTGAAGAGGACAGAAGACGTTTGAGATGTATTAGAGGTGGTGGTTATTGTGCAAACGTTTAGACGTGAAAAGTGAAATTGAGCAGAAATTGATCTGTGCGCGAATTTCATGGCGAATTCTGTTGTCACAAATTTTTATTCGCGCACGTGCAAATGAATTTGCGAAAGAAGCTTAAATTTCCTCAGCCAGTCTCTGAATATGAAAGAAAATTGTGTTTTATTTTTTACTCGAAGTTTTTCTTTTTTTGCACGAACACGTGATAAATATACGATTCAGATCGGTACTCAAAATTTTGACGGCAAATGAATTTTAGGCGTCTACGACGATTCAAGTGTTTCGTTGAAATTGTTCATTTAGAAAAGTAACGCATTTAACGAGAGGAAACGACGACGAAGATATCGTTTCCTTTAAACGCGACTGTTGAAAACAATACATATATATTCATCTCTGTAAACCTCTTGTACACGTAGCTCTATTTTAGCAGCAATAAACTTATCAGTGACGTTCGCCGAGTTATAATTACAAGCGTTATACAATAAGCGCGGCGATTAATTAAGCGCCAATGCAGTTTCTCGATATATTCGACACGTGTTTCACTCTGCACGCTTCTCCTTCGTCTAACGTCAATTTTAGCGAACGACGTTCCCTGATTCTGACGGAGATTCGAACGGTGGTGACGCGTGTTTCCACGGGGTGTACGGTTCACCGTAGAACGGTCGTTGCTTTCCACAGGGACACATCACGCGCGTTCGTTGCGTTCGTTGCGTGAGTACTGTAGCATTATACTCCGGCGTGTGCAGTCATAACTCGTTCGTTTTTACCGTTCAATGAGTAATCTAACGATCGTGCCGCGTCGATCGAGCCAACAGAGCAGAATAAACGCTGGAGACTCGCAAAAATAGACTGTGTGGACATTCATGCAAATTTGTATATATATATATATTTTTTTTTTTTTATGAATTCTACAGCGAAAGAATCTTTCGTTTAATACGTTTGAGCTTCAAATGCATAAAGGTTTGGAGTTTATTCTTTTCTCTTTATTTTGTTGGAGTCAGGTTGTAACAATACGATTTATTTATCAGATTCAATTGTAATATTTCTTTGAAACGTGAGTACACGAGTTAGTTTGAAATTGGTAACGCGATTCGATCGAACATCGTTCGCACAGAGGCAAAAATGTTGGTAGAATGTTCTTCGAGAAAATTAAGAGAGGATGATTAATAAAAAGGGACTCTGACGTGATTATTTTAATGAATAAACACTTTTGACAAGTGGAACGGTAGAGTTCGAAGAGCAGAAAATAACGACGACGATTCAGTAAAAAATACAGCGAAGAAAATCAAGTAAAATGAAATGAAGTGTCAAACCCAGTTGGACTAACTCGGAGAACATTGTATCCCGCTTGTTTTTTCCTCTGTCAGTCAAGAATCTACAACAAAAGCGTGCAAGAGTGATATTTCAATCACGAATTTCAACCAATTCAATTCTTTTAAACATCGTCCGTGAAGTGCAAAGTGAAAAACTTTCGCAACAGAGTGAAAGATTTTTCTACACCGCTGTTACCGAGTTGCGAGCGCGACTCGGTACATCGTAAGTAGTATAGGCAGGAAGGTGTATTCAGGAGGGTAACGCAGAGGGACTGTACGTTTTACAGAAGACTGAAGGCTGATCTGCAATACCTCCGAAGGAGGGGACTTTTGAAGGCGTCGGGTGAACTATCGTACCAAGGACGTAAATGCGCCAGATGCGGTGCACCGTTTGGTAGATTTTACAACACCGGTGCTCCGTGTGCACGCTGCAGGCACAGAGTTTGCAGACAGTGCCGTATCGAGGTCAGGAGCCCTACCGATAACAAAGACGTCGAATGGATCTGTAACATTTGCTACAAGATCGCGTGAGTAATCCTTCCATTGTGCTGTTACGCCGTTTCCTTCTTGCGTGGCTCGCCTCTCTCTCTCTCTCTCTTGATTCTCTCCCCGACATTTCCTTTATCCTTTGTGCTTTTCGATTCCGCGAAACTGCTCGTCTGTATCTTTTCTCTCTGCGAATTGAGCGAGTTAATTTAACATTTCTCAGTAGTAGTACAATGTTAATTAAAGGTAATTCGTTCGGTATATTCTGTGCAGTTTGATTGCAAATGCACGTAAAAGTAAGCGAAACAATTTTACATCCGAGTTATGTATCTCGTAAATGCGAATTTGCATAGAAAGTCCGCAGTTTGGTTATATTAGATACACTGTGCAAAAATTTCTTGACCTGTCGATGTTAAAAGAATTAAATGTCTTTGTTGACATTTTTCTCGTATAGATTCGGTATTTTATTATAGATTGTAATTTTGTAATTGCGTTCCTTTAGGGAATTGCACGTTGTCACCGAGAAATGGACTTACGAAAATTCAACGTGTAAAGGATCTATAAATGGGAAAGCAGCGTCTCCCGTGGAATTATTGAAACGCAGCATCCGGCGAGCTTGGACAATCAACGGTATGTTTAATACTCTTCGTTTCTTATATGTTGCATTTATAACTTCAGTTTCAAGTTTAATACTTTGTAATAATAATGACAGACTATTACGTCAATCCATATAGATTGGCAATAATATACCCTATTTAAATGATTATCAGTATCTAGTATAATTACTTCCAGTATTATTTTCTTATTTTCACATTAATTGCTCTTAATGAGCCTTTCAATGCAACGTGGAACATTGTAAAACAGTAGTTACGTAACGTGTGAACCTATCTATATATAGTAGCGAATAATTTAAATTAATGGAATCAATTAAATTAATTACTTAGTCTTTCGGTAAATTATATATAACAATAATAATAAATAATAATGCTTAAATATAATAATAATAACAATAAATAATATTTAAAAATAATAATAATAATAAATAATAGTATTTACTGTATTAATATATTAAAATATATATAATAATACTTAAATGTAAAGAACAAGAATAAGAGACAGAAACTTTTTTGGAAAAAAAATAAAGTCTGTGGCGGAGCAATTATTACAATAAATGTATAATGTATATTGTAACAAATATCAGAATTAAGCTGGAAATTGCCATAGTAAATCCAGCTGCTAAATAAACTAGTAAACTTGAACGTACCAAAGCAATTGAACCGTAATGAACTTGAACATTTGAGTCGGATCTGCGATCGCGTTTATCAATGTGAAAACAAGAGTCCTCGCTTTTATTGAATTATTGATACACGTTTCTGTGTTATAGGTCCACCCACACGTTGGTCAGCGGCGAGGAAATCGCCAGAGTTGCGGCTGTATCGCAGTCTGCCGTCTCGTCATCAAGAGTACTGGGAAATCGTGAACAGGAACGAAACCGCGAGGTCCATTGACGGAGAAACGTCGAATCGGAAGGCACCAGTTGCCAGGGAGGAGATCGAACAGCTCGGCGAGTGTAACAGTTCCGCGAAAGACGATCCATGCGAAGATACGGCAGCGAGGAGCGAGTCGATTCATCTCGAGAAATTCACCAACGAACGAACGAACGCCAAACGAATAGAGAAGCTTTCTAATAAACAGGAGGAGGAGGTGCCATCGTCGGATGCCGTAAAAACGAAGAAGAACGATCGACCCGCTGGCAATAAGGCGAAGATCGACGAACAAGACGAGACGACAGAGCATAGTACGCCAAGAGTTTCGTTGATAAAGCCACCGAAGATACTGTCGAAATTTATTTCGCCGGAGATCAAGTCGAGCCTGTCGATCAAACATGGGGAAAGAAAGTCGAGCATCCCGATATTTCGAAGAAGCTCCAAGGAATTCGAGGACATCAGAAGCCCGCAGGAATCACCGAAACGTTCCCTCATCCCTCAAAGGTATTCGAAGATCTTTAATCCAAGTTTCGACCGCGTATGGTTTCGAAATTTAGCGCGTTCGAATGAAATAAGAATCGAAGCAAAGCTGTGACTGTTGAGGCGAAAATGTGCATTCGTGCGCGATACTGACACCCGCTTAGTTGGCAATCTATCGTTCTGAAACGACGGTGATGACTTGCATTGTGGCGGCATTTGCATTATTCTACTTAAAATACACGTGTATTTATGATTGAACTGAGTTATTGAGGTTTACCACGATATAGTATTTCAATTTATTGCCTTTACATTCGATATATTTTCATTAAAAGAACCATACGTACAAATTATTTTATTTGTACATCCCAATTATTTCACTTACGCGATTCTTACACGTCAAATTATTCCTTTGCAACGATTTCTATGCAAATTTCTATGAAATCGCGAAATGCAGAAAATGCACCATTCAAATGCACATACTCGTTGCAACCTATGGGAATTTTCTACTTACTCAGCCCTCCCCCCCCCCCTCCCCGTTTCTTTGATTGTATGACATTGCGCCGACATCGACGATCTAGCACTAGACTGGAATAAGACCAAATAAGGAGCAATTCAACAAATGCACCGACTAACTGCTATTTTATATTTCTCACAGATATCGAGGAAGCACCGACGACTTGCGGCGAAGTCGCGAGGACATAAGCTTGCCGAGCCTGATCCCCAAGCTGCTATCCCCAAGGAACAAGGAGGACCGACTGAAACGTCAGGACAGCAAGGACGATATCCGTTGCGTATCCAAGTCCAGCCGAAGAGACTCGAAGGAGGAGGCTCGTGGATCGTTCCAGTCGAGCCAATCGACCGGCAAGGAGGACTCGAAGTACGGCATTCGGCTGTTCCGACGGGACAACAGCCGCGAGGACGTGGGCAGGGAGAGCGCGAATTCAAATGCGAGTAGCGCGGCGGTCGCTGCAAAAGGAAAGCAAGCCGGGAAAGAGGAGAAGCCGGAGAGGACGGAGGAACGCGTGGGCGTCCCGACCACGTCGAGATCGAAGTCGACGGTGCACGAACAAGGCAGGACGAGGACGCCGGGCAGAGAGAGCCTCGATGGCAAGTGGTCGAGGAACGACGAGGAAGAGCCACGCGCGAGCCAGCGTGAGAGAGTGAGAGCCGAGGCGGTGGCCAACGAACAGACGATGCTCGACGTGGTCGTCACCGACGAGAAGCTGCTGGAAGAGCAAGAGGCCGTGAAGAAAGGGGAAAAGGAGGCGAAAGAGGAGAAACAGCGTGCCACGTTGGAGGTGAACAAAGAGGAGAGCTCGATGGTCGAGGAGACAGAGGCACTGGAGAACGACAAGAACGACAGGGACTCGATGAAAGAGACCACTGAGAGCCTCATTGAAAATTCGGAGGCCGACGTCGCCACGTTGGGAACGTACGAGAAGAAAGATGTTGAACATGGCAGGAGGTCCGATGATTTTCAAGTGGTTAGTGGTTTCAACTCTTGCGACTCTTTGTTGAGCTTTGCTTTACACTTTGAGAGTTAAGTCGTCTTCCGTTTGTCTCCGAGATATGCATATAATTGGAGTAAGAAGGATTTTCGCTTTTGACTTAGGTACGTCGCAAGTTCTCAAAGGAGGAGTTTTCCAATCCCGATGACACTCCCGACGACACTCCGAATAAACGCTGCTCCAGCGTGAGTTTTCCAACTATATGTTTTTTTAATTCTATCCCCGACATTCGAAACGAAACATGCAACAGCGTCTGACTCGCAAGTAGAATTAGTTTCGTTCGAAAGATATATTTTTCATTCAAGCCAACTATACTACGTGTTTCATCAACCTTTGCATTACTTGTAAGGCTGAAACAAGAGTGACAACGTTGAATTTCTTACAGCACTTGTCTCCGGAAGCGAGCCCGCTGAGCACGAGATCGTCGAGATACAGCCCGAGGGAGAGCGAGAGCGAGCCAACCCCAGCACTTCCACGGAAAACGGGTGACTCGTGCTCGGCATCGCAAAGAATACGGGACGCGATTACGAGGACCAGGAGGGAATCGAATAGCAGCGCTAGATACGAGAGTAGCGGCAGCGAGAGCGTGAGGTGCGTGCAATTTTGAATCGCGCGGCGTTCAAATCGCGAAACTCAATTCACCAACGTTCGATTGTAACACGTGCCACGAATCACCAACTACCACCGGAATAATCGATCATTAGGAAGTAGCGGCGGAAGTGTTTGCCGCTGTACACGAATTAGAAGTCGAATTAGAAGTCGGTGGAAGAAGACGTTCGAAGTTTCAGATTTTTCAGCCTTTGAATTATTCATTCGTACAAGTAATTTCTTCATCTTTCTTTGTGTAGTTGATAAAAATTTATGATTTTTCTACAATAGCCACAATATAATGCGTAATTTTTACATTTATTGAAAACTATTGGAAATTGTAATAATTATAAAATTATCTCGTCAAAGACTCGAGAATGGTCGCTTTTGTATATTTTTTAAATATTCCGTAATTTTTTTTTTTTTTTTTTTTCTTTATTTTCCCTCGTTAGGCTGAGTGAAACTGGCCTTCACGGGTACGTGGAACTCGCTAGGAAGGTGAAGTTTTTCGGTGGAAACGGAAGTAGCGCGGTCCCGTCGACGATTGGAAGTGACGAAGTGGTGCAACGTGATAGCGCGACAAGTGCAGGTGAAGATGAGCCGCACGACGATAATCATGGAAGAACAGGTCCCGTTTCCTCTCAGGGAAGAAGCATGCTTCGTAGAAGGCGACAATTTGACGCTCAAGGTATGCAAACAACCTACTATTATTCGTCCCTTTTCGCTATTATGACTACAACAGTAAAAAGAGCTCGTTCGAAATTAAATACAAAAAAATGCTACAGTTTCGATTATTGCTATTACAACGCACGAAACGGTCTTGCTACTTATTAGCCTAATTTAAATTTATCCGGCGATGCACTCATCGAAGAGAGAAACAAACGAAAGTAACGATGAACGTCTCTGACGCGACGTAAACGATCCGCGAAAATCATTTACGACTGCATAATAATCGAAAAAAGCTGCACTTTGAATTTAAAGAGCACGCCATTCTCTCGCAAGCGGCGTTTATCGAACAATCATCGGCACAAATCGAAATTAGATCCGCGACTCGCCGAATTTCCCTTCGATTTCATAGATCGTGACGATTCGTTACGGAATCGGTATAAATCAAAGAAATAAAACGCGAGAAACGCGATTGATAATTGAACGTAGGATCGGCATAGGTTCGTTCGTGTTTATACTGTATGGGTGCTTAGGAGGCACAGCCATAACTAATAGTCGTGGACTCGCTAATTATCGTAGCAACGAGTAACATTTCGCTTTCGTGCCCGTTTTTCCCCCGCATTCGAGTGCTTTGCGTACACTAGCGTTCAAAAGTATCCGGAGGAAAGTATTTCGGCATATTTTTTGATTCTAATTGAAGGATTCAGAGGGGAGACGTGCAAGTCGCACTTTTTTTTTTTTAGAGTTTGTAGAGAAGCAATTTTAGAACGCAGTTACCGTGAATTAACTCTGTGCTAGCAGTATTGTATCTTTGTTTGATTCTCGGAGTATATTTCGAACGTTTCAAAAATATCCGTGATTACAGGATTAATTATGTGATAACTGACGTTTAATAAATTACACAGTGTACTTATTTATAGAAGAAGTTAAATTCAATATCGATTTTCGTCAAAATTTTATCGCATCAAATGCAGATGACATAACAGTTTCCTGTCGTGAGAATGTTAATTGTATGGCGTTTTTATCATACATGGTAAATTAGGAATAAATAAAATTAGAAATTTTGTAGGAATTTTATTTTTTTTCATAAACAAGTAATTGCTACCAGAGTTGGGCACATTTTATTCGTAAATAACGAATAACTTTTTTTCGATTTTATTCGAAGGAAAACTATTATTCGTTATTTACGAATAACGATTATTCGAAAATGACTTTATTCGTTATACAGAGTTCAATGTAGCCGAATTAATTATTTCGAAATGTTATTCGAATAATGCCCAACTCTGATTGCTACGTCCCTTAATAGATCCCATAAAAATATGGTAATTTAGTAAATTGTATAATTTACACAAATTCAAATACTGTCATTGAAAATTGACCAAAGTGTCAAGAGATACTTATGAACGATAGCGTGTACGACTGTATATCGTGCAGGACACATAGTGCATGCACGAAACGCGATTATAAATGAAACTTTGATCCTTTTGTTTCAACGTTGTACCTGAAGCCAACGGCATTAATACGTTGGCCAAAGTGGAACGGATTGTATTCGCGAATACGCGGCCAAGTCCGTGATATTATAACGCACTTTCAATGAATCACGATCGTGTAAAAGATATCCGACGCCTAGATCGGCCTGATAGGAATTTTAACGAAAGTAGAAACATTATATCTCGGTGGCTTCGAAACCATGTTTTACGATCCTCGTGAAGTAACGCGCGTAAATACTCTTAATGACTTCATACGATTGCACTGACCGGTTATAATCTACCTTGAATCATTTTAAACGCTCGGTCTCCATTGTGAGCAGAAAGTTTGATTAGAAACAGAGGATTAAAGGCTCGTAAAGCAGGAATTAAAAATCGAGTGACTCGACTCGACGTGGAAGTTCTAGTTTCAATCCCTGAGTGGAATAATAACATTATAGAAGGTAGTATCGTCGATTAAAAAATTAGAATCAAAGGGGTTGCTGCAATGAGGAGGCAGCTCCACTTTTTGGATAACTTTGATAAATCAACAAAATCAGCTACTGTCTCAAATGTGCTATGAATTTATGGTCAACATAATATTCGCCGTGACGAAATACTGTACTTTTACGAAACACGATATTATGTGTAACAAAAAATATGAAGCTACGAGATTTTATTTTTAAAAACGCTCAAAATATTTTGCTACGTAGCAATTGTAAATCTTCAAACTTTTAATCTTCCTTCTTCGTATTATTTTAAAAATCTTGTCTCATCAGATGTAGAAGAATTCAAGGTTTCAATTGAATTAAATTTTTGTTTCCTTTCATTTGTTTAACGATCGAGCTCTAAATTTTCTCCCACGTTCGTTTCGCATAATCGGAAATACGCATTGTCAACGTGTCTGCCAGCGACAGCGTACGTTTCTGCGTTTCGATAAGCTCATCGATTATCGAAACCATTGGCATACTAGCCCGTGATGAAACCAGTCGGTGTTCCACGCGAAACCCGCGAAAGCCAGAACAGTATTATCAGCGTAGCCGGCGCGGTGTCGTTTCCGTATCACAGTTCAAACACGAAATCGTTGATAAGAAAAGTCTCGTTCGCGCTCGTGTCGTGTCAGTGAACGTGCGGAAAATGCGTAACACACATAAACACGCGATCTAAGATAATCAGACAATCGCTCCGTGTGACCAAACGAGGAATTGCATCCCTCTCTCGATATCGAATTCGTTTAATTTGACCGAAGAAAATCACGGTTTCGTTTGATTAAAAAAAAAAAAAGCTGCTCACGCTCACTTGAAATGAAACAGCATTAAAAATTTTCAATTCAACGATGTCTCGCGAATGAAATTAATTGAACGAACTTGAAGTAGAATCAAAATGAAGAGTCACAGAGGATTGTTAAATTTCATTTAGCGAAATTAAATTCAATTAAAAATCTTTCGACGATTATCGTGTCTACATATACGAGATTTCAAAGTAACCGAATAACAAAAAAACTCGTTTCAAGATTCAAGGTCTAACTGCTCGTTGAAATTTTCGGCGAACAACGAAGAGATAAATGTCCGCTGTTTCTTCCCGATTCACCGAAATCCACATCCCGGTTGTTTCTGGCGTGTTTTCGTTCGGCATGATCTAAACACGAGTGAACAACCGAGAGTTGAATGCAAATTGCGCGTTTCGCGGCGTGAGACATCCATCCTATCTGGAGGGAGGCGAGCATCCTGCAAACATGGACGTGAGAAGAATATGCCAACTATTAATCACGGGCTTCGTGTCCATGTATTTTTTGCTCTTCTACGCCGGGATCGTCGTTTTCCTCTATTTCCTGTGGCTAGGCTAGGCCTGTCACAGTGATGTGCATCACTCGCATACGTGCGTTTACGCGCAGAGGGATCTTCCCTTCGATTGAAATCGACGTAACGGAGGAAAGAAACGAATCCAGATCTGTAGGATTTTCTGCAGTTTCATTGGGGAGGAAAGTGGAGCGGCGATCATTAAATCGCGAGTTCACGTGTCATTTGCCTTGTCCCTCGTTTCTTCTTTCGTCGCCTCGTTAAGATTCACACCGAGTCATTCCCCGTGGTTTCTTCAATTTCCCGCTTTCCACCGTTTCTCGGGAGAAGTTCCCCTGTGAAAATTCGACTAGAGACTGCAACGACTGTTTCGAGACTCTTCTCATTTTATTGTACATGGTGATTTGTCTGGGAAAGCGACAAAGTTACAAAGTTGCCTTTCTCTTTATTATTAATTAAATTATTTTATTATTAAATTTTGTTATTAATTTTAAAAAACTGTTATTATTATTTTTAATAAAAAAATTTTATTATTTTTTTATTATTATTACGGAAGTACAATTTTATTATTTTTTTATTATTATTATTGTAGGAGTATAATTTTATTATTTTTTTATTATTATTACAGAAGTATAACTTTATTATTTTTTTTATTATTATTGTAAGAGTTTAATTTTATTATTTTTTTATTATTATTACAAGAGTATAGTTTTATTATTTTTTTTATTACTATTATATGAGTATAATTTTATTATTTTTTCACTATTACTATATACGAGTGTATAATAGAAATAGTTGCAGATTTGCAAAAATGCATAGAACACAGGTGAATCTGAAAAGAGAATGTAAAACATTCAAGTTTCATACAGTCACTCACATACTAGTCATCAACTGTCACTCCTGAAGAGAAAAGCGTGAATCTGAAATATATAAAAATCTAATCGTAGCTGATCGTTCGTAATATCTTCCCCTTCGTCGCTGCTCCTCGGAAAAATACCGAAACATGCTCCGGACGATGGACAACAAACCATAATAAATTGGCCATAAAACGATTCACCACGTATCTGTCGAAGGCAGCTCGCGTAAAATTCCAACAATATAACATATATTATCGTGGATGGCTGAAAACGTGAGAACAGCGCGCTCATAATCCGCTTCTAATTAATTAGCAGCACGGTCGGATAATGCGCGTTGTCGGGTACAGGGAATAGGAGGAAACCCGGTGTCTCGATTGTTTCCTTTCGTGTCGGCGGCAGACGCAAATTTTTGTTTTGTAACATGTGTGCGCGTGTGGAAGACCAATGGGTGGGGGGGGGCGGGGGGGAGGAGGAATAGCTGGCTTTTGAGCGCGCGGAGAAGCAGGCGAGCGAGCAGGTGAGACGAAGCGAAGCGGGGCCCAGGGAAACAGCATAGAAATAATAGTATAACAACGTTCTCTGTTTCGCTCTATAGTCCGCTCACCTGCGACTCTTATACAAGGTGTCGCGAACTCGTCGTTCTCCAAGATTCCCGCTCGTTCCCTTCCCTTCGTCTCTCTCGCGAATCTCCTACGATTGTTTTTCCTTTTCACTTTATAACTTTGCGCGTTGTCCTCTGTTTCTTTGAGAAAGTGATTTGCAGTGATTTTAATGGCGTTAAAGGGGACACGAAGTTTTTATGTATCTTTCAGTTTTCATATTTCAGTTTTCGATCGTCGTGCTTGAATTTATTCGTTTATTTAATCGTTCTGCGACGCGCAGAAACAGAAATAAAAGCTTGAAGACACGTAACGTGTTGGATATTCGTTGTATCGATATGTTAGATTGGAAGCGACACTATACTCGTTCCGATATTAATTAATATTGAACAAAAAATTGAAATTGAATGTCGAAAATGTGTTTTTCCACTGAATTACCAATGTGAAATCATTATTGAGATATATGTCTTGTTTTAGCCTTCATTTCCAATTAGGTGCAAGATAATTACACGTGAATCAAACGTTGCGCAGAGAATTGAAATCTTTGAAAAATTTAAATTAAATTTTAAATTAAAATTATTTACGTGTATATTTCATTCATTGGCCACTGTAATACCATAATCTATTGCTGTATCGCTGTACCAAGCAGGCCGGTCACAGCAATTATTGATTTCTGCTCTTCTAGCTAAATTCATGACAATTCAACTCTTGACAACTCCAATCTTCTCTCGTAAAATATTAGACTGCGGATACTTGTACAATTTTACGTCCCTCTGAACATACTTCAGCTCTGATTTTTTTTTCAGAATTCTGATTTGGAAAATGTTATAACAAACAGTTTATTTTCCAATGTTTTCAAATATATCCTCCCTGTTTAAAGTCCATAAAATTGTCGATCTTCGTGAAAAGAAAATATTCCAGTTATCCCTTAATCATCTCACACTATAATTTCCTCCCTTCTCGTACTCTCGTACACCTTTGCTTCATCGGACCAATATGTTTCTACATATCAGATACACTTGATACACTTTCGAATGTTATGTTAAACCACAAATGCATAAACATTCGCAATTTAACCACTACAGTATCAATCACTATCCAAGAAACCGAACCTAAAGAACAGCTCCAATTGACTTTGTCATCCCTTGACACTAAAACTACCAACGATTGAAAAAAAAAAATATGTATAGTGGAAATTTCTGTCTCTAATGGAAATTTTACGCTTCAATCGTCGGTAGTTTTAATATATAAAAATATAAATATTAATTAAAATATATAATAGTCAATTTGAATATATATATATAGTGCACTTTTAACATTCTGTACACATTTTACGAAAAATCATTTAGATCTTCAAAAAAGATTCATTGTTCATCTACATTTATCTTAAAAAAGTCACGAATTTCGTCATTTTGATCATTTTGGCAGTTGCAGCGTTAATCATCTCGCATTACAATTTCCTGCGTCTCTTGCTTCGCCGAACCAAAATCAAAAACAAAGGTTAGTCACCATCGATCCGTCAAACCTAATCTCTCACAGCCGAACGTCGCGTGTGAGTGTCTAAAATCGGCCGTTTTTCACTGTTTGGTCAACGATTCGGTGTTGTCAAGGTAGACGAGATAAAAAGGCAGCCGTCGTCGGGGGCCATTGTTATCGCCGCTTTTCACGGACGCCACGCTTCAGCGGCCCGCGCGTACTTTCGTTCCACGCCACCCGGTGTAACCGTCGTAATATACACTACGAGGCGAGACGCCACTATAGGAGGTTGGTTCGGCGCGGCAGTAGTAAGGTAGTGACCGATGCTGTGGGATTCAGGTGTGTGCCTCGGCTGAAGCACAGACGCTCTCGGCTCTCTCCAGTTTAGCGGCGGTAGCCCACGCGAATCGCGGCCCCGAGTGTGTTGCGGTGTGTCCTCCCTTTTGACACTGTGTCGTTTACCTCGAGGACGATGACGAAAGCGCCGCAGCCCGCAGCGGTTTCGGTCGTGGTACGCCGCCGCCGGTCCTCGCCGACGCTCCTCGCGCGCTTCTTCGACAAAAGTTCGTGAACTTGATTGGCCGTGTGTGGGCCGCAGGTGCGCGACACCGGATCGCCGATCGTCGAAAGGGAAACGAACGAGAGAGAGAGAGAGAGAGAGAGAGGAGCCCCTGACAACGAGAATCGTAAACGCCCAGCCGATTGTAAACAGAGTGACAGTCGATCCAGACACGATCTAGCTACTGGTATTTATATATGCGTGACGAGTGATTATTATTATTATTATTATTATTAGTTTTTTTTTTTCTTCGGTTAGTTCTATCCGGGTTGTTCCATCCGGAGACCCTTCAGTCGTTTCCGGACACCGTGTAGAGTTAACGTGGAGTTGAATCCGATAGCCTCGACACGGAGGATTTTTGCAGTGTCGCGTTTCTTTTAAGCTATCCTCCGGGCCGGGTGTTTCCGTTTCGGATGATTGGAGGTTTGGAAATTTTGAACGCTTTCTCGCCTCTCTCTCTCTCTCTTTCTCGAGATTTCTTTTGATAAAGTTTTATTTAACGTGAACTCGTGTTTCATTCATTTTCGCGTTTCTTACAATTGGAGGAAGACGTGGAAAAATTGTCCACCGTGTGATGCGTGTGATCGTCACGTTGAAATAAGATCCAACGTTCAGAGAAAATTCGAACGATCGAACGTTGCATACGAATTTTCTGAACGTGACAGATTTTTTAATAAATCTTATAAATTCGCATTTTGTATGGAATACCATCGATGATCTTTTTGTCATGTAAACGCAAATCAAACAGACTAAAATATTAACCAACACGGAAGTGTTTTTTCATCTAACATGGGAATTGCAATGTATAATTCGTTCTACTCTCGGTGGATTTTTATCGGCCTAGCAAAATTCGGAGCGGAAAAAGATGGAATGCGGAGATAGAGGGAATTAATTGTAACATAAATTACAAACGCACGAGAGGGGGGGGATTAACATCGTGGCCCGTTCTTTGTTCCACAAAACTAGGCTATTTTCAGCGTGTTATTGTTATTGGTGAGAAAAGAAATATCGGTCTCACGGATGAATTTTTCGCTGGTAATTTTCTGTCGATTCAATCTATCATCCAAACTTATATCTCATTTGTTAGTGTATCACCCGGAAATCTGTAGAACGTATCTAAGTCGCAAAAAAGAATATTTCAGAAAGAAATACTCGAGACAACAAGGTGAAACAATTTCATTTACGTTACTCCGAAACCGAATAGACACTCTATATGTAGTAATAAACAGCAGATTTTTCGAAAAATCAAGTGATTGAACATCGATTGACGTTAGGGATGTATTTGACAGAACTTTTTGAACTCTCGTCGTGTAGAATATTTCAATATCTTTTAAATTTACAATGTCTAGTGCAATTAATTCTAATTTTATAAATATTCTACACAAAGGAATATTTTTCACGAAATTCCATACAAGACACATATACTTGCATGCGTCAACAAAAGTTCAGTACACCTTTTGTATTAATTAACTTTGTTGACCATTTTCTGTCAACAGAAATACAAAATTTTTGCAACACTGTGCAACACATTAACGTATCAATATCGTAGATTAATTAAAATGAAATGAATATCAAAGAATTTCAAATTACAAAAACAATTAGATGATGATATAAGTAACGAACAACATGTGATGCTTTATCATAATATATATTGAAAGTCAAATATTATACAAAGACGAAAATGTAACAGTGTAAATTTCACGTGACAGTGTAAACACAACGTGTCAATATTTGTAATAATGTTTCTAAATATTTCTAATACTATTCGTGCACAAACTTCTATAATTACCTACAATTCCACGACAGTACTCGGATGTTAATGTCAGTATGTTTCTAATATCAATAATGATCTTACTTGTAGAATATTTCAGTACATAGAATATGGAATATAGAGCACAGAATATAGAATATAAAATGTAGAATATAGGATACAGAATACAAAACATAAAATATAGAATATAGAATATGAAATACAGAGTATAGAGTATATAATATAGAATATAGAATAAAGAATATAAAATATAAAATATAGAATACAGAATATAGAATGTAGAATACAGAATATAGAATATAGAGTATAGAATATTGAATACAGAAAATAGAAAATACAATATAGAGTATAGAGTATAGAGTAGGGAATATAGAATATAGAATATAGAATATAAAATATAAAATATAGAGTATAGAGTATAGAATATAGAATACAGAATATAGAATATTGAATATAGAAAATAGAATATAGAGTATAGAGTATAAAATATAGAATATGGAAAATAGAATACAGAATACAGAATATAGAATATAAAATATAGAATATAGAGTATAAAGTATAAAATATAGAATATAGAATGTAGAATATAGAATATTACGTGCAGAAAACGAACATCTTCGTCGTTGTACGAAATACACGCAAAAATATTTAAACAAGTGACGTGTAAGCTCCTAAGTTAACAAACCTTTTTAAATCTCTAGCAGCAAGGTGCAGCGCTATATTTAGCGCCGCGATTCGCGCCAACACCTTAAACGGTCATTTACATTTCCACCGATGAGAAATGTCGTACTCATGCGAGTTTCTCAATCACTGACAGCGAAGTCTAACGCGTTTTTCTTCGTCGCTAATTTCCATTAGAGGCTCGAACGATCCGCTTTTCATCCCGCGCGTCGCACGTCCATTCATTCGTCAGGCTCGTCCCCTTGTCCCTTTCTCTCGCTGCTCATTGTTCTTTCGCGTCTTTGTAAATAATTGTTTCGACGATTATTTCTATGCTTGCGTGTACGTGAATCCGAGCACGATCGCACGACGCAAAAATATTACACGCGCGTGGACAAATGATGGTCCGTGCCATTGACCGGGTAATTCATCAGCGCGTAAAAAGCAGGCACTGAATGTGTCAGTCCCGACGCAGGATTCAAGTCTTCTTGTTGTTCCGTGTCGCGTCAGTTACCACCTTCCTGGTACCGCACGTTCTTATCTGTCGTGAATAATCGAGAGAAAAGACACGCGTGTGCTTTTGTCTGTGCGTGCGTTACGTCTGCGCCTAGCATTACGTAAATTGTACGAGGATCGTGGTTTGGGAAATTTAGGCGAGCAAGTAGGTTTCACGAATTTTTTGAAAATTAAGAACTTCCCGGAAACGAAGGAATTTCTATCGAAATTCAGAATTTTCCTTTTCTCCTTTGGAAATTTAGAAATTTATGGAATTTTCGAGGAGTTTCCTTCGAAATTCAGACGTTTCGATACAATTGCAATTAGCTTTTGTCTCCTTTGCCTAGTTTGGAAAATTTAAGCAAGCAGGTTTCACGAATTTCTGGAAAATCAAGAAATTTCCGGAAACGAAGGAATTTCCATCGAAATTTAGAATTTTTTTGAATTTCTGAGCAATTTCCTTTGAAAACTTAAAACTTTAGAATTATTAAGGAATTTTCTTTGAAATTTAGATGTTTTGATACAATTAGCTTTTATTTCTTTCATCTTTGTTAGTAAAATGTCCGAGGAAACAAATTATTCTCCGACAATTGATTTTCAGTCTTTTTCTCAACAATTATTTACTTTATAAAGTTATCCAAATCATATTTCGATGAATGAATTGTAAGAAAAGTATTAAAATTATACTTTCGTTTTATCAACAGAAATTTCTGTCATAAAATAAATATTGGCAGCGATGAAAATAATTTCTAGACAAGCGTAGTAAATCATTGAAGCCCTCAGTATAATTAAAAGTAAGAGAAAAATATCGTTCGAGTCTTTGACAAAGGGAAGGTGAACGATTTGCAGTAGACGAACCTCTCTTTTTAGTCTCTGGTTCTTTCGCCATATGTGCAATAGCAGAGCTCTCTGAGTCATACTGTCGTGCCTCGGAGGTTCAATCGTTAACGAGCAAAATTCAACAGCGGTTCATTAACGATCCGGAGTAAACACGTTCATTACCTTGGTAGAATATTTGTTTAGGGTCGTAATTTGTCGATACATTTTGTGATAAAATCGGATAGGCTAATTCCATTTTAATTAATTAATTATTTTCCAGGCACAAATAAATCACAAATATATAATATCAATCGCACGTATCCACCTGTATCTGTTACAAAATTTTCACGTCGCAATTATTTCATTAATTAATCAAGTAAAATGGAAATTCAAAACAGGAGATATTAAATCGTTTATTAAATCGTAACCTTATATTCCATATAAAGTAAGATCTATAATAAAACTCGCGAAGAATATCTCGTATACAAAACAATTAACTAGAGATATTATATATTATTATTGTTTTTTAAAAATTAATTTCACTTCTCAACATAACTTAATTTTTTGAGAATTTTAACAATCTCAAAAGAGACTAGAGAATGTCTTAAATCAGTGACATCAATGTATGTTTTCAAACGCACATGTTTCTCCAATGAATCATTAGTAGTATGAAATAATCCCACACGCATACTCGTACCCATTGCGTACGAAAAATGCTCGTTTACTTTCACCCTGTCGAAAGGATCGCCGACAGATATCCTGCTCCAAGACTAAACAAATTAAAAAAAGTAAAAAAGAAAAAAAAACAGTTTCTCTACATTTCTCTTCGCCACGATCAACGCCCATACTCTTCGAAAAACCGATCGATTTCTAACTGTGTGCATAACCCGATAACGTCTCGATCGATACCGATAATTGTCGCTAATAATAGCGATAAGGCCGCGATATCGCGGCTTTTTTTTCCCCCTCCGGTCTCGAGCTTATCGAGGAAACCAACCGATACCTGACCTAATCTGAATCTCATCCACGACACGTTTTCGAAAGGTTCTCGACGAAGAGGACGGTCGCACGCGAGGAGCTGCTGCGCCGAGGAGCTTCAGAGTTTTCAGACGTTGCACGTGATCGGCCGTGACGGAAGGCAGCACAGTCCAACGGGAAGTCAGCCGCAGGACCAGCCTTTGATCGACTACAGGCGACTGGTGTTCATCAGTTCCGACTCGTCCTCTGGCCGCGAGGAGGACGACGCCGACAGCAGTTGCTCGAGCTCCTCGTTCTTGAACGGGCTGCCACGTCCTGGCAGCCACGCGCAATCTCTGGAGGATTGTGACTGGGACTATTTCGAGAGCGGGTCCCTGCCTTTGCCAGCAGGCGTGCCAGTCACCATCGGCACGAGCAACGTGGCCACGGAGACCAGCACTGGCCAGGACTGGAGTTGCTGTCCTGGACGTGGTTCCACTGCTTGTCAGGTGCGTTAGGTTTGCTGATTTTTTTCAGTTTGTACGATTTCCTTTTAACATGAGGAATGGTGGTAGAATTTTTGTTGGTGATGGGATTTTTGCGAATGGTTGCAGAACGTTTACGAATGGTTGGATAAATGAGAAATTCAATTAGAAAATGAATGACTTGATTGCATAATTGAATCGTTATATTACAATCTATGGTTGTGGAAGTTTCGTAGGTGACAGGATTTTTATGAATTGTAGAATTTTTACGGTTGGTTGGGTAAATAAGAAATTAAATTGAGAAACTGAATGACTTGATTGCATAAATAAATTATTGTATTATAATCTATGATTGTAGAATTTTTGTACGTTTTGTGAATGGTTGTAGAATTTTTATGAATGACTTGATTTTATAAATAAATTATTTTGAATGTCTCAATTTTAACGTTAATATCTTTCATGCTTGGAACGCAATTTTCGCTAGTAAGATGAATTCTATTATTATAATATTATTAAAAATAATAATAAAAATAGAATTAAAAATAATAATTCTTTGTTTAATTTTACAATTTGTAACTGTAATAGTTTATAGTTGACAGTTTCGTAGTTTGCAATTAATGGTTTTAGTAAGTGTGTAATTCTAATTTTATTGAATTTTTACAATTTTTTTTATATCGTTTCTAGCGTATGATGTCGTCTTTTATTTTTTCGAAAGTACAGTTAATCATGTAATTTTCATTTCGCGTATTTTAGAATAAAGTTAAAGTAGCATATTGCGATTCCTTGTCTATTGTTATCTGTCTCTTATCGCTGTCCGACAATTGTCTGCAAAAGTAACCAGCGTCTATTTAGACAAACTTCGTCCAATCGTTCGAAATGGTAAACACTTAGCATTGCAGAATGTAACAATTACATAACTTCTGAAAATAGAGACGTTTCAGCTGACAACGAAAAATTTAATCTTTTCATTTTGGAATAATAATAGTTACTAGACTTTTCATACATCTTCATATATTTTTTTAAGCACGAACAAAGAAATTTATTTCGTCTTTGAAATGTTATAATAAATTCGAACTTCTTCTTCTGACTGTTATACAAAATACGTTTTCAGAAAGTTAATAACATCAGAACGCAATTGGAGACGAAATTAAATTGACCAAATTAAATTAAATTGAACCAAAATGTCGTCGGGCTCAATTTTTATTCCGATTCTTCTCTCGCAACGCAAGAGTCTTTCCGCGTTCTACTTATCCAACACTGGTCTGCGCAGGCCTGCGGAGGCTCCCGAGGTGCGAACGTGCTGCCAGTCCCGGTTCCAATCCCCGTGCCGGTCCCATATCCGGTACCAGTTCCAGCGTCCCTGTGGACCAGCGACCTCGCAGCGGCCGCCTCCTCCATGATAAGCCGCAGCAGCGACGCTCACGCGGAACCAGGTGCACTGAGGTTGAGAGGCGACCCAGCTGCACCCTGGTTCGCTTGGCATCCGCGATTCAATCAGCCTCTGCACGGAGCCCGGCTCGATCCACGGCTCACCGGTGTCTTCGATCCAACCACATGCTCCTTCAGACCCGATCAAGTCCTGGCTCAGCCATTGTACGCTGCCACTATCGAACCTTCTGTTCCAACCGTTCCAACGACGGAGGAACTCAGGCAGCGTGCGAACAATCTGAATCAGGATGAGAGGGACGACGCTGGAGTAAGCGGCGCGACAAAGTCCCTGCAGGATGCTGTTTCGTCGGACGTTTCCAACGAGTCGAAGGCGACAGATCAGTCATCAGCGACCGGGCATGGTAAATTGGACGAGTCGAAGGCGGAGGAAGGCCAGGGGGAGAGCGACGACGAGACGAACGGGACGAAGGACAGCGAGGAGAATTGCCAAGATTCGGTGAGCGTGTCGTTCGAGAACAGAAGGGGCCAGCAGAGGATGTTCCAGCACGACGACTCTGGCAGCTCATCGGGACGTTCGTCCGCGGACAGCAGCGACCTCGAGGAGGATTCCTCGTCTCACAGGTTCTCGAGGGTGTTCGTCGTTAACGACGACTCTCTCACCAGCGACAACGACATCGAGGACAACGGGGACGAGGACGAGGACGAGGACTCTGCCACCGAGGACGGTGTCACTTTGAAGAGAGTCACCGCTCTGCCTGACGAGGAACCTGTAGTTTTGCAGTACGTTCGATTCTTCGGCGAGGATTCCTCTAGTTACGAGGACGCGAGCGGAGATGGAACGAGAAACAACAAGAGGAAGGACGCGGAGAAGAGCAGGGACGATGGCTCGCTGGTTAACGACAAGTCTGAGAGGGGGCAGGGCACGAACGAGAAGAGAAGATCACGGGGAAAGAAGCACAATTTGGAAACGAACGACAAACGGATATCGCTGTCGTCGTTGCAGCGCGAGATGCCCGAGGAGATGTACATCGCCAGCGACAACGACTGCTCGGAGAATCAGATCGAGTTGAAGTCTATAAAGACCTTGGACCCTGACAGCATCGAGCCGGTGATTTTCAACAGCGGCGCGGAAAATCTCGCGAAGGAAGAGGGGACGATCTTGCTTGACAGAGTAACAGAGAACAACAACGACGAGTTATCGGTAACGTCTGACAATGAGAACGTAGATTCAGACAACCAAACGCAACTCTCCACGACCGACGCTTGGGACTTGAACATGATTCCAGACTCGTTGGAGATGTCGAACGACGGTGGTTCGTACGCGAAGAAATTTCACGTCTCGACGCCGTTGATAAACTCGCCAGGCGTGTACGAGAACGGTGGCGAAGCAGGTAGCAGCGATTGTCACGAGGCCGTAATCGATGGCACTTTATCGCAGATAACGATCGCGGAGAGCGTGGATCTCGAGAGCCACGCGCGTCGCGCGCTGGCCGATTTGAATTCGAACTTGAACGGCGGCGCGAGCGTTTCCTCAGGTTCCGACAGCTTCACCAGCAACGAGACGAACGCGACAGGCAGCGAGGCAGTGAGCAGCGACGAGCTGCACGAGTACGAAGTGACGCCGGCCAACGTGTTCTCGTTCTCGGCGACGAACAACGAGCTGCTGTCGCGACTGAACAGAAGGAACGAGGAGGGAGAGACACCGTGGCGGCGGGAGAATCGTCGAGGCGCCGTGAAAATCGTCAAGGACGATCGTCGCGTGGAACACGTCGCGTCGAACGGGACGAATTGGACGGCGCAGTGCGAGAGTACGCGGATGGTTGAGCAACGTTCGGACGAATGTGTCGCAACGTATCTCACGGAGGAGAGTGATTCAACGATGATCGCCACGGAGGATGATGAATCGGTTGCGCGCGAGGCTGGAGAATCGACGACACCGTTCGTGTCCAAAGATGGCGCGTCGGAAGACAACGACCCGGATCGCGCGGCCGTCGGTACCGACTTGAAATCGGCGAGCATCGGCGACGTGGGCAACGGCGTGATCCGCGAGACGTTCAAGAACAGCGCGGCGAGCGCAGGTAAAGCGGAGAGTGCGCATGACAGCGGCGGTGGTTCGGTGAGAGGCGAGAATCCTGCTTGCAGCCAGGTGGTAGGAGGTGGCGAAGGTAGTAGTAGCAGCATCGGTGAAGGTGACGGTGGTGGTAGTGGTGGCGGCGGCGGCGGCGGCGATGGAACTTGCGGGAGGTGCGCCGAAGAGGGGATAGAAGGGGAATCGACACGGTTTCGCTCAGTCGAGCGACGCCCGTCCACTCGAAAGGAGAATGGGTTCCCGTCTGCCGCGTCGACGAAGGATTCCATCAACGATCAACGACAACTGCCCCCGTCGACGATACAGAGCAACAGCAACAAATACAGGAGCCTCGTGATGATCACTCAGGAAGCATCGTACCAGCCAGTGAGCGTCATCACCTCGGACACCACGACCTTGTTGCAGCCGGATGAGGTGCACACGGCTAGCCAGGGTCTGGCTGGATACTTCCAGCTGGCGCTGGAGGCCGTGTCCGAGCAGCCGCATCGCAAGAACGGCCAGGGGCCGAGGAAGCCGTTGATGGTGAAACGATTGGCGAGTGTGACCGCGAATCACTCGGAGGCGGAAGCGGACAGCGGGCTGAGTGTCGGTAGTGCCAGTGAAAGCGACGACTTGTCGGTGAAAAACGCGGCGAAAATCGGTGGATCGCGGCTGGAGAAGGATAACGAGGAGGCGCGAGAGCGGGGCGAGCAGCGCGAGGGAACGCGAGCACGTGCTTCCTCGCAGTCGAGCGACGACAATTCCGCAAGCGGCGGAGTGGTGATCCTCGAGGAAGGTCTGGCGGACGACGACTCGTGGGTGGAGGAAGTCTCGCACGACGAGGACGAGCCTGGTGCGACGACAGCCACGGAGGAGAGCTCCGAGGACGAGGCGAACAACCTCGGCGATCGCGAGGAGGAGCTACGCGGTTACCACAGGCAGGCGATCGACTTCACGTTGCACACGATCGTGGAGGAATCGTGCGAGGAGAGCGAGGCAGAGCCCAGTTTAGCCGCCGGTAGCCCGTCCAAGAAGCAGCGGCCGCCGTCAGCCTCGGAACTCGAGAAGTACTTCTTCTTCGGCCTCGGTGGCGATGGCAACAATTCGAGCATGGGTTCGCGCGAGGTGGACAGCCTCTCGGAGACGTCGTCCATTTACTCCGAAGGTTTGGAGTCGCTGGGACAGGACGAGGCGCCGGGGAACGGCGAGATTCGCAACCAGGAGAGATCGAACTCTGGAGAAGGGTTCTTGAACTCATCGCGACTCGAGAAGTACTTTCTGTCGGAGTTTCTTGGATTCGACCAGGACAGACGCGACTCGGACGGGTCGGTTGGCAGCGACTCGGAGGGAAGACCGAGCCCCGAGGCGCAGCGAAGGAAGAAGCTGGTTCGCGCCAGAGGGACCGGCAGGTCGCACAGCTCGTCTCTGGACAATTTGCTAGCTCTGACTCAGAGCTCGCAGAATCTGAGCTCGCAAAATTCGCTGCAGGACCTGAGCTTGAATCAGGACGCGCAGGAGACGCAGTCGGAAGGTTCGTCGACCGAGACAGACGGAGCGGACGACGGACAGACGGCGGCCTTTGGCACCGACGGACAGTTCGACACGGTGAAACGAAAGAAGAAGAAGCCGAGGAACCTGGGTACGCAGAGTCCGCGCGTGCCAGACGACAGGAACAAAACTCCCGAGCCGAGTAGAGAAATGGTGTTGGTGGGCGAAGTGGTGATGGAGAACGAAGCTGAGGCCATGAACTCGGAAGATTCCGAGAGAGCAAAGACGCCACAGCCAGAGTCTCTCTTGTCCTCCTCTTCCCCTCCATCGACCACCGCCGCGAGCGTTTCGTTGACGCCCGCCTCGCTCGTCGATTCCAACAGAAACGTGCAATTGAACTCGGGAGAGTCGTTGAGCTACGGTCAACGATCGAAGCAACAGTCGCGAGACTCTGGCTTCGTGGGCAGCTGCGACGACCTGTTGCAACACCAGAAGCTGCCCGACGATGGTCAGCCGGAGCTTGGTCAAGAAATCGGGAAGGATCGGTCCAACAACGAGAACGGCGAAAATGCTCGAAACGCGAGTCGAGGATCGATGGAAGGGATCGTTGGTGTCGAGAAGGGTAATCTGTCGAAAGTGGATCATCACGTGGGCCACGCGACACTGCCCCACTTACCGAACGCTTCCCTGTCGAGGAAGGACAGCTTCAACAATTGGTCGAGCGACGAGGAGACGAATCTAATGATGTCGAAGATGAGACAGTTCTTCAAGACGATGGTCGCGAATTCCAACGGGCAGAATCAGAACGCGAACAGCGCAAATTCGAGCGGCGCGTCGCCGGCGCCCAGCCCGAGGCTGCCCGGTTACTCCTCGAAAGCCAGACTCTGCACGCAGAATCGCACGAAACCGCCGCAGTTGGTGTACTTCGAGAACGAGCTGACCAGGCTGATGAAAACCGTGCCGGGAATCCGTGACGAGCAGGTGCGAGAGATCGTCGAGTATCTGAGCTCGGAGGACACGTGGTCCGACTCGTACGACAGCTCCGATTATACCAGCTCGGATTTGGAGGGGGCGGCCGGTGGTCGTCGATCGGCGTTGCAGGAGCAGATCTCCCAGAGCTGCCAGCAGATTATCAGTAAATTCGACACCACGTCTGGTGACAATCTGCTGGACAAGGAGAGGGAAGATAAGGCCGGGCCGGCTGGTATGCAGCCACCGTGCCTCGGTCGGGACACCGCGTTCGTCTATCAGAAATTGGTCCAAAGTTTCACGAAGATGGCCGGCGACGGTGTGAGCTCCGACGCCAACTCGACGCCGCACAGTAGCCCGCCGTTGATCGCCAAGGTGATGCACCACATCGGTAGCAGGCTGGTCGCTCTGATGCACGAGGTCTCGGAGGGTGGACCGGCCGTTCAACATCACTCTACCAGCTGGAGACGTTACACCCAACATCATCGGACGCCGTCATCGGCGTCCACCACGGAAGACGATGACTCGACGTCCGACTCGACAAACGCTCCTTCCTCGACTCACTTGCAGCTACCCAGATCCAAGTCTCACGATCCACTGTTGCTGATCAACAACCATCCGGCGGCGTCGACCGGCCAGGAGGGCGAAGAACGCGAGGCTAGCGACTACGAGAGGTTCTCCTGGCGGGGAAGTTTCGAATCCGCGTTAATGGCCGCGGATTCTAGGACGAAGTTGAGCCTGTTGGCTTGCTCCGGGGACAGTGTCGGTGCTAGTGCTAGTGCTAACGCGTTGGCAATGGCTGCCAAGCGTCGCAGTGCCGGCGATCTGTTGTTCAATCCGAAAAGCTTCTCGAGGGAACAGTTGGACAGAGTTAGAAGCTGCGGATCCATCGGCGGCGGGAGCGGTGGCGCTGCCAGCGGTGGATCGGTGGAGGAAAGGATCTGGAGCAACAGGAGGAGGTCTTCTGTGCCTGATGCCAACACCAGGGGCGAGTCTGGTAAGTTTATTATATCATTTTATGTTATTGTACGTTTATTATTTTATTTTATATTATTTTATAAGCACATCAGTCAGTATCGTATATCATTGTTGCGAAGGTTACACGATGAAAATATGATACATGTTTATCGATTTTTTTTTTAATTTGTGAGTTAAAAAGCAATATTTCTACAATGTTTTGTAAGAAACGAGTAATTATTATTGAGTCTGCGTAATTGATTATCGAGTTGTTCATATTCTTTTTAAACGTCTTTATCAACGAGACAACTATTTTGATTCCGACTTGAAATTAAATTTTAAAATTCCTCTTTGCAACATATATTTTATAACATGTAACTGTTATAATTTCGATTTGAGATTAGATTTTAAAATTGCTCTTTAAAATATACATTTTATAACATGTAACTATTATAATTTCGATTTGGGATTAGATTTTAAAATTGCTCTTTAAAATATACATTTTATAACATGTAAGTGTTGTGATTTCAATTTGAAATCAGATTTTAAAATTGCTCATTACAACATATATTTTCTAACATGTAACTATTATAATTTCGATTTGAGATTAGATTCTAAAATTGCTCTTTGTACTATATATATTTTATAACATGTAATTATTATAATTTCGACTTCAATTTAGATTTAGAAAATTGCTCTTTGTAACATAGATAGAAAATGTAGCTTGTCGTGTATCATTTCATCCATGTATAAGTTCCTTCTACGGCCAAGTGTTTCAATAGAACAATTTCAATTAGAGAAGTATGCATTCCAACACCGAGTGGTATGATAGAAAGGGAGGATAGAGTAGACGTGTAAAGACCGTGAATTTTTCATCCCGTCTAATCTTGGAAAATGTGGAAATCAATAATTGCTCTCGGTAGATCACTTGCTACTAACGGTGAAACATAGTATTACAACAATTTGAAATATATGTATACGTAGGTCATGTAACTTTAAACTTGAAATTGTCGTTGAATTTTTCACTATGCTATGTAATACTTCGTTTATGGAAATATCTCATAAATAATCTCAGTCACTTAGCTAACGATTAATTTATTCGAATCTCAACTTCAATTGTATTAAATTCAAAATGAACTTCTTATATAAATTTATTTGAACCTTAACTATCTAATCGAAACTTGAAGTCATAAGTAGCGAAAAGTGGAAATTTTATTTGAATCTGGAATTACATAAATTTCAAATCATATGGAGAGAATCAAAAAGTTCTCTGCGAATTTTAATTGTACAAGTTGTATATTCGAATGCAACGTCTGTTACTCGAAAAAAAGAAAAAGAAAAAACAATGTATCACTTTTCCACGATTGATAATTTATTTTATCAGAAATCGAATTTAGATATTATATTTATTATATTATTATTATTATTATGTAATAATTTATTATATCATATTATATTTTTATACATAATTTATATATTTATATTTATTTATAATTTATTATATTATATTATACATAATTTATATATTATTACATTATATTTTCATACGTAATTTATATATTTATATTCATTTATCAATTTATCACATTACATTATATTATATTTTTATATATAATTCATATATTTACATTTATTTATAATTTATCATATTATATTATATTCTATCGAATTTAGATATTGTATATCTTCTTTTCTTAATAAATAGTCGTCAAACATTCCCCCAATGCAAAAGTCACGATCGCTGTTAAAATTCGAAACAATACATCGACAGACACGTCCACAGGTGACGAAGACACCGAGGACGAATTGGAATACACCGGTGAATCTCGAGCGACGACTCTTCCACGTGGAATGCAGTCGGCCATCACGGCAGCGACCAATTCTCTGCCGCGTTTGCCAGCTTCCACCGCACCGGCTGCGTTGACGACGACGTCGACGACACCTTCGTCGACGATGCACAAGGCGCACAGCGTCTATCATTTCCTACCGCAGCACTCTGGCGTGAAATCGGCCAGGTATCGTCCGCCAGGATTCGCCAGGAACAGCAACGTCGCTGGCGCTATCGGTGGACCAAAGCGTGCGGTTAGCGCTCCGGGGCTGCAAGTTTCCGGCTCGCAGTCTTCCGCTGGGAAACGTGACAACTCGAGATCGAGGAGGCAGCAAGCTATGTCTCTCACGCCTGGTAAGTCACTTTTATTCCTCTAATTTCTTTTATTCGTCATACTATTATTCATAATAGTACATGGTATAGGATATGATCTAGAGAATAGAATTTGCTTCTCACACGGGATCAAGAAAACAGCTTGTTTTACTTCTTAGGAACTTGGATTTATGAAAAATCTATCTGCTTTTGAGGGTCTGGTGGATATTTGCTGATGCAGAATATAAAATTTTGCCTCTCATTTAGATTTTTGGGAATTATTTTTGAGAGAAGAGCTTAGGAACTCGGAATTATGAAAATATTCTGTTTTCCAGGTTCTGGTGGAAATTTATTAATGTAAAATATAGAATTTGTACAGATTTTTGAGAGGAGAACTTGGAAACTTCAAATTATAAAAATATTCTGTTTGTGAGATTTTGGTGGAAATTTATTAATGCAAAATGTAGAATTTTTGGGAATTATTTTCAAGAGAAGAGCTTAGGAACTTGGAATTATGAAAATATTCTGTTTTTGAGGTTCTGGTGGAAATTTATTAATGCAAAATGTAGAATTTGTACAGATTTTTGGGAATTATTTTCAAGAGATTATTTTACTTATTTTATTTACTCCTCAGAAACTTAAAATTATTAAATTATCGTGATTTAGAGTTTTTTTTTTTTTTTTTGAAGTTCTGATAGAAATTTATTGGTGTCATATATGTATACCATGAAATCCTTTCCGAGTATCTAACAATTGATTATTTTTATTTCTGACTCGTATAAATTTACGTAATAAATGTTATATTTATTATACACTGTTGGCCTGCCTGTGTAAACGAATCTATCAATCATCTAATATTTATTTCCGGAAAAATCCACTTTGAATTTTATTGCATTTATATCGATAATAGAAAGTGTTTTTCTCTCTTCTCTGTTACTCGCAATTCGTAGCGAAAAATCTTTTTCACGAATCGAGAAGAAATTTTGCCCTCGAAGAATTTAAAATGAAGCAACTGAAATTGATCGGTGTAAATATTTTATAAAACTTATTTTGTTCAATATTATTAGTATAAAATAAATAAATTAATTAATAATAAAAGTATAATGTTAAATGTATAAAGTAATAATAAACAAAGTATAAAACAAATGAATTAATTAATAAAAATAGTTGCTGAAAAGTGATACTTTGGAGAATCAACGAACAAGTGCACGCAGATCGTTAGAAAAGCGTAGACTAACGAATGCTACCGTCTGAGTAATTAAAGGAAGCCGTAGGCAGAAACAGCACCGTGAAAATCTGTACACCATAACGTCAATGTCGGCTTTATTCATAGTGCAGTGGAAAAAAAAAAGAACAAAAGCAATTGCATCTAACCAAGACGGTTTCGTTAAAACCATAGTCTACTTAGAGTTAAAGTGAAAATTCATTTGCACGGTTACCTCGCGAAAAGTGAGCGGAAGATGAGCTGATAATTATTCCATAACCGGAGGGAGCGTGATTTTTTTTAAAGGAACTTTTCTTTCCTCTCCCCAAGACTTCTCACGGGCGAGAAAAATCGCTTGTTCCTTTAATAGCAATTACTCGTTGAGTCGTTTCGACAGTCTCTCTAAATTTTGGAGCACGATTTACTCGAAAATTTCAACGATGCTTTTCTTCGTTCTGCTACTCTGCGAAGAAAGCTAAATTTAATAGATACAGCGCACGTGTTAATTTTTAATTCATCGTCGAGATTTAATCGGGCAAATTTCAGATTAGAAAGAAGTTGTATAGATGCAAATTTTATCGTCCGGAATCGTGTATAATAATTACGAGGAATGTGGTTTGTGTGAAATTTCGAAAGATGCACGGAGAATGCACGAAGCGAATATAAAATGCATAGAATTGTGCGAGCGAAAACAGATCTTTATTTAAACTCTACGTTTTAATTGCATTTGTAATTATGTTCATTAGCTCGTTAATTGTACTAGTAAAATTGCATGTAAAATCCCCTTGTTCTGAC
Organism: Tetragonisca angustula; assembly: GCA_036937485.2. Lineage (NCBI taxonomy): Eukaryota > Metazoa > Arthropoda > Insecta > Hymenoptera > Apidae > Tetragonisca > Tetragonisca angustula. The sequence goes on along the minus strand of JAWNGG020000102.1, from coordinate 204,709 downwards.
AACGATACACTTCCAACGCGTGTCAAGCGATTTTGCAATGGCGAACGTTTGTTTAAGGAACAGAAATCTGTTGATACTGTTTCAATTACTCAACCACACGCGATTTCGCTGATTAATCAACACTCTCTTATTTTTTTATGGCACTTTCCTCGTTCGATCAACGATCAGTCTATTACGAAATCGAAATGTGAAATCACGAAACTAGTTCGCAGTTTCGTGGAATTTTCTATCGTCACACATTTATTGAATTGTTCTATCCCTTTTGTAGAATTCAAACGTGTCAGTGATTTTTGAGATCTGAAAATGTGTATAAAAATCAGAAGGCACAAATTTATGTTCGTTCGTAGTATCAGAAATTTAAAGAATTTCTTCGATTTTCGTTCGATTCAAAAATATGTAAAATATTTAAAAATCTCAGACGAAGTTTTCTACCATTTGTCGTATATGTATATTCGTACAATTACAATTACTCTCTGCGTTTATCCTTTCGTGCGATTGAAAAATTTTAATGATTTCCATAATTTTTCGTTCGATCTAGAACTGTGTGACGTCAAAGCTCTCGAGTTACAAGAGTTCTTGCTTTGTGTCCCACTAAATTATCTGCAGCGTTAAAAATTTAAATTATTCTGACGATCGTCGCTCGATTATATTAAATATATAAAATCACAACAAAAATCTTCGTTTTAGGGAATTTTTCACCATTCATATTTATAAAAAATTTATCCTTTGCATTTTATCCTTTTCAGAATTAAAAGTCTTTTTTTTTTTTTTAAGAAAATTATACCCTTTTTCTTTTTTTTAAGATTCGAAACGCAATCGACGACCTTTGCTCGATTTAGAAATATATTTATTTATTTCTGATCTTTGCCTTTCAGCTTCGGATGACTTTCGGTTTTTTTGTACATAGTTACAGTGTCGTCATTGTTACAATTAGATTACAATTCCCTCTTTTGCCCAAAAGTATTGAACTGATATAATACGTCTATATATGTATATCGAATACAACTAATTTTAAGTGATTAAAAATAACTAAACTCAGCTTACTACCTCTAACTTTACGTTACATTACGAAAACAGTAACAAAACGAGCTAAATAATTGATGATAAGCATAAATCAACGAGAAATCTTTGGTGATTTAAAAATATATAAAATCTTAATCATCGTTGCCAAAAAAAAAAAAAAAAAGGAAAAAACGATATTGTTATCATTACATATTGAATAAAAGGTTCAAAAAATCTCGCGTGAAAGTTGTTCCAGCGAAATTAATCGGTGTCGCCCGATTTAGAAGACCGTAAGCGTGTAGTGGAAGCAAGTAGAACGCGATCTGTAAACGAACGCTTTAAACTATTTACTGGAGTGTAACAGGTGTAACCTTTCTATTACGAGGTTTTCCTCCTTTTCCGCTCTTCTTTCGCCTCAGCCTGCTTCTCGTTTCTAGCCACGGCACCGACAATCGATAAACCGGTATAACATCGTGTCTCCGCGTATGCGTACTGTCGGATTTCTCTGCCCCTGTCGCTTTTTCTTTTCCTTGCACACGCTAAAATCCATTTTTCATGCCACTTTCTATTCGGCGTCGTTTCATTAGCGTCGTGTTTTGAGTTTAATCTCGTAAGAGGTCGGGAATTTTGAAGAAAACTTTTCTGCTATTACTCTAATAACAATCCATTATAACGTTGTAACATTCTTTGACGATTCCTTGTTTAATCAAGAAACCATACGAGCGACAATTTTTTGGGTGGGAAAATTTCGTCTAATATTTTTTATTTATCGGCGGGATTTTGGAATATCCTACAGATTATTTGAAATTTAGGATATACAATTTCACGCGGTATTATGATGTGAGGTATCGGGACATGCTGTAGAAGTTCGCGTTAGATCACTAGAAATATTTAATTTCGTTTTCTATTCAATATTTTCGCACGATCGATTATTCAATTTGATATTTTCTGTGATAGAGATTCAATATATTGTATTTTCGTGTGATTCAACATTTCTCTTTCATTTTCTGCTGTATTCTATTTGTATTTTAATTTCAAAGTTAACCCGATCTGAAATTTTCTTGATCCAACGATTTAATTTAAATCACTTTTTAAGCAGACGAAGCTTCAACCCTTAATTATACTTAACTTTGCACTCCGTTCAGTCACATTGGTCACACTATCGTTCTGTTTACAAAACACGAAACTCCCTCTCGTTCGAGGCGAATTTATACAACCGAAACGTTCTGCGATTGCAAATGCAACGACTCTAATAACACGCCTGGATCTCGACGTTGCGATAAACAATATTTCGTTCCGCCGCTCGTTTGCATTCCGATCGCGCGATAAAACGGAAAAAAACCATGCCGCGGTATACGTATACGTTCTGACTTTAACGGGGAAGGAACAGCGTGGAACCTGCAATCTGCTATACAAACTGCATTTCCGTCGTTCTCGGCTTCAGCCTCGAACATCACGCAAATCGCTGCGATTCGTGCGGCTCCATCTCCTCCTCAGTCAAACTCGCGAAAATTTGTGGATTCGCATCACGTACGAAATCATCTAATGAAATCGTTCGACGATCACGTCCCCGCGATACCATCCGCAAATATTTGGAAATATTTTTAAAATGCTGTTTACGTGAAAACACGGTTTTATTTTATTTTATTGTATTTTATTGTATTTTATTTTATTTCATTGTATTTTATTTTATTTTATTTACTTATTTATTTATTTATTTCTTTTTTAGAGGAAAAGTTAATCTAATCTAATGATTAGATTGTGGATTTTTATACATTTGTAGGAAATTGCACAAAATCCACACAATACAGTGAAGAACATCAAAAAATATTTAATACATTTACGTTCTCTCAAACTGTCAACGAGATGTAAATTTATACAAAAGTGTGGAGTCTAATAATAATATAAGAAAGATATAAACGTAAAAAAAAATATATATATATATATATATATACATAGTGGTGTAAGAAGTATAATATAAAAACAGAGATAGGAGAGTGCTATCAATTGTAACATTGGTCTCTATAAATACGATTGATCAAAGGCAGTGTTACGAATGAAATATATATTTATTTAAAGAACTCATTGTTACTCGCGCTCTAAACTTTTTCAGTGGAAGTACGTTCGAGAAACCATTTTAGAAGTTCACCTTACAGTTGCTAGAATCTCGTTTTTACGACCAGGCTCTTCAATTAATTAACGCAATTAGGGATTACAGTAGTCTTCTCGGTTATTGATCCGCCCGAGCCATGAGTGAAATGGGGAGTGGCAGTGAAAATAATTTCATCGGTCTGTAGAGCGAAGGATGTCTCTCCTGTTTCAATCCTACTGCGTTCTCTGAGCTATTTTTTTAAACGAAATCTTTCCTCCTTCTGTATATTGATACACGTACAAAATTTCGCGTAAATCGATGCCGAAAGTTTAGATACCTTGCTGCGTTCTATAGAATAAAATTAAAATATTTCATTAACGCTACTACTTTTTATAATCTTTCTGTGTTTAAAGAATAGTATGCATATTTAAAAGCTGCAATAAAATTAAAGTAATAGTTTGAACCAGTTCATTGTGCCAATACTTTTTGTAATTATTGTATATGTTCGTGTATAGCACACTACGCGTGATTGAAAAACTAGGATAAAGTTGAGACAATAATTCAAACTACTTCATTGTACTGCAAAAGCCTAAAGTTTATGAACAACACTGCTAGATGTATAGTTTGTGTAGTTTGAAACTATTTCTATTGTGCTAATACTCTTTGTAACCACTGTATATGTTATATATTATATATTGTATTTATATACAATAATATACCACTATATATTATATATACAATAACATACCACTGTATATATTATACATAGTAGATTGAAAATTGCAATAATAATTCAAACTGTTTTATTATTATTACGATTCAGCCTCTCTAACAACTTACATCAAACTCCACAGAAAATCATGCGAAAAGCACATTACATAACGAAAAATTCTTCCGAATGAAATCACGCCAAGTGGAAACACTTCGAAACCTGAAGCAAGTACAAGTTTGAAAAGACACGAGTTACAGTAACTGACTAACAAACTGAGACGCGAGTTTGTTTGTTTGTTTGTTTTCTTTTTTTTTTTTTTTTTTACAGAAACGAAAAGTAAGCTAGTCGAGGAAAAGTGGAAATTAATCTCGTGGCGTTGGTTTTTACACGGGCGCGGGAACAATTGCGAGATTCTATTCCATTTTCTCAAGACAATACACTTTCTCGAACCGCTTCTCGTTCCAACGATCCTCGCGGTTCTCTGTAAATCTACAAATATAACAGAGCCACGTCTGAGAGAATAATTCATTCCTCTATCGCTCGACGATTGCATCTTGTAAGGAAAAAGAAAAAAGAAAAAAGTACTTAACGATAATAGTTGTATCTTATCGGAGATAAACATAATACTCGTATCTTATCGGAGATTAACAATGAAACCCAAGTTAAGATTACTGATCTTTCGATAGAAATTATTGACACTTCGAACGATACATTTCCAATGCGGAAATATTTGTGTTCATTCATCGTGAACGAAACTTCCGAATCTAATAATTTCTTTGATCGGATCTTTTCTTCGTTTCATCACTTTTTGTTGATTTCTTAATTTAGTTATTAATCGCGGGATTAATTGTTCAAGAAGCAAGTGGCTCACTTTTCACAGGTTCGTTCGTCTTAAGGAAACGATAAATTTAAAAAAAAGTTTAGGATTTCTTCGTGTTTAGGATTTTTCTGCAAGAAAGAATTTATGCAGTCGATCAATATGACCTCGACACCGCTCAATTATAGATCTGTTGATAAATTATATCTACCAAAGACCAAGATCGAGCAGATAAATTTATTTTCATTAATTATTAGATTTTTAATTTTACATTATTTTTTTTTTTTTTAGAAATAATTCGGTTATTAGGTTAACGATTTTCTTCACAGTCTTCAGTGGACATTAGCTATTACAACACGTTACATCGTGTCAAATGTAAAACGTTGTATGTATATACATAATTTCTTTTCTTTCGAAAAATCGAAACCATAATTCCTACCACGAGTGTAACTCGGTATTATAGCTCGAAAGTTTCATAATCTAAACATCAAAACTAATAATATATAATAATATTAATAATATTAGAGTAATATATAATAATATTAATAATATTAGAGTAATATATAATAATATTAATAATGTTAAATTAATAATTTAATAATAATATTAAAATTGCCAATGTTGGATCTTTCTTAAACTTTTATCCTAGAATCTTCCAACATCCGTTTAATAGAAAAAAAAAAGGGATTGTCATTTTCGTGGAAGAAGAACATTATTGCGTAAGAAAAATACTTTTAATTTTCCTCGTGCGTACGTAATTTCAATTCTCTCAATTCCTGATAATTCTCCGTTGTGTCGAACGATCCAACGCTGTTGCATAAGCTGTTACTCATTGTAAGAGCTACGCGAACAGTAAGATCGCGTGCTCCACCTTGCAGTGATACTTATTAGACGTCTTTCTCCACGGAAAGAAGTTCGACAACCTCGAAGCAGTTTCTGTTTTTATCCTGCTAACGTTACGTTCGCCACGTTACGAGAATCTGTACCATTATCTAGCTACTCTATACTGGCTATTTACATTGCAATCATTCACTTACCTACGGATATGTATTATTCATCTACGAAAGGCAATCTTCTGGTGCGCCGGACGTAATTCCTTCTGATCGACACCATTCTGCGGTTTCGTTGCTCGCTGATTAAACTTTTCATTAAACTTTGTGTTGTTAGTTATTCGGGGATGTCGTTTCTTTTATTTTGAAAGTGTAAGTCCATTTTTTTCTTCTTTTCCTTTTCTTAGAAGAAACTAAGAATTTACGCGTACTTTTTATTTGTAAACAATTTATGAACTGAAATCATGAAACACTCGTGATGTTTCAATCGGTTGGAATTTCGTTGCTGGAATGGAATCTCGAGACATCTCGAGATAAAAGAAAATAGACTTGCACCTTACGCTTTCAAAATGAATGATTCATGCAACGGAACTGAAAATTCGTGCACATTTAATCTTGTATGTACAATTTTTAATCAGTTCATTGTTTTTTATTCGTGTGGAAACTGTGGAATGTATTTGTCATGTATTAATACGTTTAGTTTCTCCTTAATTCGAATCACGACTCCGAAAAATAACTATTGTTAATGAAATTAAATAGATTTTTTAATGAACGTTCATCTGTATGTTTAAATTTTCACTTGAGACAATTTTCTTGAAGATAAAATTAATCATTCGAATGTCAAATGTATTTTTAATAATTATTCCTTATTTATTAGCAAATATGGGATATATTCTCTATACTCTTTTTTCTAAAAAAAAAAAGGAAAAGAAATACATTGACTGTTATTGCGAGGTTTTCTTCAAAAAATAAAAAAGTCATCAAGATCGTTTTCTAAAGTCAGTATGAAATCCGTTTCTCAAGAAATTAACGCGTCACGGGAAACAATTGATTAATGTAAAAACTTGACTCTTACAATTCAGCATTGTGGATGTTCTCATAAAACTTAACGGAGCGCGCAGCGAACATCCAGAATGTTACGGTTAAAAGATCAAGTAAAAAAAAGGGGGAGAAACGTAAATGAATCAGTCATCCAGAAAGTGAAAGATACTTTCAATTCGTTCAGTTTTTCTCGTTATTTTATTCTCGTTCGAGCAGAAGACGCATGTTTTATTTAAAATAAAAACGAAGATATATCAGATTTTATATCATATGAAAATTAAATTGAAAATTGAATTGAATTCGGAAAATTGAAAGAAACATTTGAATTTGAAAGAATTGACTTATAATGGAAATGGATCTTAATGGAAAGAGGAAAATTGCCAATTCTTTCTATTAATGGAAACGAGAAATAATCGATATTACACTTTACTCGTAATTGAAATTTTAGATCAAAATTTAAAAGGTTTTCCTTACTCCTTTAAAGCAGTTTAATTCATTGTCATTTACAATCCTTCATAATATTATTATTTTATTATTTTCTTCCACGTACCGCCAAGGAATTTAACATAAGAAGGAAACATCATACGCAAGTTCATTCACCTTTTCATTATCTAATCTTGAACCTGTACGCTGTACCTTTTCATTTATACACGTACACGTGTCCACCATATGTATAAACGTTTTCCTTTTCTTCTTTCGTTCTCTGAACGAACTTTCAAAATGAACGCCTTCTGCCGCCTTCTTCAAAAGTGCACCCTCGTCGTTGTAATTGCCATTAATCGCTGAAAGCATTAAGATGTCGTCGCGTCTTACAACAGCTTCTGTCGAGAAAGGAACCAACGATCCTGCGTCTCGGTTGAACGTGATCAGTTTCGCCGTGTGTGGCAATTAAATACAACGGTTAACTAGAAATTAAGTTTCTGTAACATCACTTCCCGGTACCAAGCAAGCGCGATCGTTCTTCTGCTCTACTAATTTGTCGGCACCGTGGCGGCGAACAATGCAATTTCACTTGCGCGTCAAACGGAAGAGGCAAGAAACCGGAGGACGTTGTATTTCGTATCCCACTGGTTCCCTCGTCATTTTCTTACACGGTGCACGAGTGTGTACAAATATCGATAGAAAGTTTGCAAGCATCTACGCGATTGGTCGCGAATTTACGATAATTCGGTCTCTCAACGATACAAAGTATTCTGCAATTGTAAATGATGAGTAACGATGTTTAATGTACAAGTGAAATTTCGGGAATTCTGCTCGTAGCAGATTATTATAAAGTTTAACCGCTTGCGCTGGCAAACTGATGATTGCGGACCATAACGAGCGACCGTATACAGTAATTCGTTCCCTTTCTGTTTCTTTCGTACTCGTCGGTACGACGTCACTGGATAGAAATTATTACTGAGAAGTAATAAATTTATTATTTGCTTCGCCTGGGTTATACTTAAAATATACTTGGAACTGAGAAGATATTTTGGGACAAAAAATTGTCGACGTGCGTGGCAAGAGATTAACCACGTTGCGCTGGCAACTGATTGCGGACCATAACGAGTGACCAAAACCGTATACAATAATTCGTCGCTTTCTCTTTGAACTCGTCGGTATGATGTCACTGAAATATATAGAAATTATCGAGAGGAGTAATAAATTTATTATTTATTTTGCCTATTTTGCATTACTTAAATATACTGGAAACTGAGAAAATATTATAATTTTGGAACAAAAAATTCTCGACGTGCGTGGCACGTCATCCCAGCGCAAGAGATTAAGAGAGACGTCTGTAGTAATTTGCAATTTGTAATTCAATAGTGTTATTTAGTTAGTAGTATTGTTCAATAAATCATTATTCATTAGGAAATAACGAACGTACAGAACATTTTCAATGTAAATTTCACATTCTCAGAGATGCTTGAAGTTTTACAATTTCTCTGCATCTTTTTGTATCTTCGAGATGCATAAAGATCCCTGGTGTAATTGAAATTTACATTTTTCCATACTCGTACTACAAATGCATAAAAATCCGCAGTCTAATAATAAGTAATTTTTCTGCAATAGTGCACGATGAACGCGACAAATGATGATAATTAATTTACAACAATTGCGAGTCACTACAATCGTGACCTTCGGATTTATCTCTGCAAGAGTGCTTGTAGGATAAACTACTGCTGATAAAAACAATGATATTTACACTCTACAACGCAATTATGAAACTACCACGAAAAGCTTTTCTAAATAATCGTCTAAATAATTATTAAGTTATTATAGATATAAATAATTATAATAGACGTTCTGAATAATTATTAAGTAAATATTGGAAGAAATTTGTAACATCAAGGAAGTGATATAATTTTCACTCCAAAGTGTCACACAAAGTTTCCAAACTTTTGCTTGGTAGTGTACGTGTCAGTACGATTGTGAAAATGGTTACATAAAATTACGATGTCGTGGGATAAGATGGAAGAACGTGGCGCGCATTTGACCCGTGTCCGGGGGCCGTTTCTTCGTGAATTATGCAACCCTCGTCTTCGCAGTTTTGATCGTGCTTTCTCTTTCGTGAACTTGGAAGATCTTTCACTCAGGGAGCCAGAAGTAAGGTTTAATGGTATCAAAGTGATAAAACTGACCATCTGTGCTGTATTTAATCAAGTCCTTGTCGCTTTTATTTGCGCACTTGTATTTGTATTCTGTACGCTCGATATTTTTCAGCGTTCATCTTAGCATGTATTCAGTCGATTTTCAGTTTCAATGATACTCTCTGTCGTCTGTTTCATTTAACCTTCGACAAATATACGATTAAAATTAAATACGAACATTAAACACTGCATTTTCAAGCAAACTTGTTCGAGTTGACTTTACAAACTCAAGCGGAAACCAAAAAGATGCTCACACGGTGGCTTTAATTCGCCAGAAATTTCAATTTCAAATCGCGGCGAAGTGTTAAAAGACAGAGAACCAAGCCAAGAAAGACAGTCGCAACCTCGAGTAATTCTAGACGGCTGCTAAACTTCGAGCCTAGTATCTGCATTACGGTTCACCGTGACCAATCGCGACATTCTAAGGAACCTTACGATCGTTCTAACTCGGTATGCCGGGCTCGATTCCGCGCGTTCCAGCAACGCACCGTACGCTTCGAACGCGTTCTCCGTTTACGAGTGCGCGCGAGAAACCAAGAGAAAAACTCGAGAGGCACAACCTTGTTATATTCCGACCCAAGTATTCGAGAGTATTGGAAAAACGTTGGAATCTTCGAGGTATGAAATATACCATTGTCTTTATCTGAGATATGCTCGTGCACGAGAAAATAAAAATCAGCTTAGTTTGATACAAAATTTGTGCTGATGAAAATTAGCGATTTGAAATTTTCGTTAATCGAATAACTCTTTCTCGGGATGGATTCTTTTTCGGCTAATACGATAATCCTTACTACATTATATTCATATATGATATAATATATTGTATAATATATAAAAAATTTTAATTATATTAATATATTAATATAATATTTTATATATTTATATAATATTATATTTTATATTAATATATTATAATATTATAATATAATATTTTAATTATATTAATATATTAATATGTGTTGATTATATTATAATATATTATAATATATTTAATTATATTAATATATGAAAGTATGGAAAAAAAATTAGGTTCGGGATATTTTTGAAAATGAGATATATTGTTCTGTCAATGTTTTGTATTGGGATCATATGAATGTGATGTCAATATATGAACATATGTCAGCATATGAACATGTATACATATCTTTTCTCTTAATATTATGAAAATTGGACTTTTTTGTAATATTTTATATTACACATAATTACTATATGTAATATTTTGTATTATTTTATTGTATTGATACTTTGACCAAATGAAAAACACTGATGTGGTGTTTTTGCGAGAAAATGATAATTGTGATAGTACAACTTACAACGAAAAGAAAAATTACATTTCTTTCAATAGTGAACTAAGAATTGCCGTTATTCATTCGCGATGTAAAAATTGATCCTTATCTTTTATGAAAGAAACAAAACAAAATACAGGCAAGTTAAATGAAACAAGTATAACGCTTACCATTTCCATAATAAATTCATTTCTTGTAATTTTCGACTTAACCCACACGTCGTTGTGCAATTGAGAGACACTCATGCACGTGCAAGGAAAGAAACTTATTAAAATTTATTACACACAGAAAGTTCCGAGAAAGTTCGGACAAAATCAGCAATTTCAATTCAATTTGCCAACACCTCGAGATTTCAGTGTTTTCTTTTTTTTTTTTTTTGTTTTTAAATAGCGTACCTGCATTGAGTTTGATCGACAAATTTTTTTCTCGATCGGTATAGTATTTCGACGTCACGAAGGATAATCAGCTCTCTATTGAATTCGAGCGCGTAATTTATCGTCAACTGCGGCGAAGCATGTACGTTTTCTGCAACGTTAGTTGGAAAGTCTCGATGGACATACACACACACACACACACACACACACACACACACACATACACAGAGTCGGTATGCTGGACGACTTTTCGAATGCGTGTCACCTTTTTGCGTGATCGAGAAAACGGTACTCGACTGACGAGCCGAAGACCCAATCTTTTTTCCACGGCTTTTTCCTCGGTTATGTCCGAACGTGCACGCATTACGTGACAGAACGTTTCCACGCTACGTACACATACGAATTGCACTGTAATTTAACGTTATTGCGCTCGATGCAGAATATTTTCCGACACGTTACAGAATAACCGAGTTCGATCGGATACTTTTTCAGCTCGAGCGTCGACTACTTCCTTCGATCGCTGTCGCGAATACCTCTCGAGAAGATTCATTCTCGAACGATTCAACGTTCGCGTTTGAAAGAAACAGGAGATTTGAAAATCACGGCTGACTTGAAGATTGCATATAATCTCAACTGGATAATCTGTATATTGTTGAACGTAATTTGATCTATGTACCTTGTTAATTTGATCTATGTTTAATCTATGTAATTTAATTTAATCTACATACGTTTGTTATAATACGTAGAAATTTGATCTATGTTTGATCTGTGTAATTTAATTTAATCGATGTACGTTTCTTAATTTGATTTATGTTTAATCTATGTAATTTAATTTAATCTACGTACGTTTGTTATAATACGTAGAAAATATCCACGATCTTTGGTTGTTTTTTTTGTTTTTTTTTTTAAATGTCAATAACTGATGAGCAAATTGTCTTGTCTTTCGACTTAATGTAAAAGTATTTGCATTAACTTCTACTGTCGTCTATCCAATTGACGCTTTCTAAGCGAATTTAATTCTTTCGATGTTCTCGATCTCGATCTCACTTTGAGAACGTTCTAGTATAGTTATTGATATCTCCGGTGTCAAATATATATAAAATTTCTTTCAACAGAAATAACAAGGGGTGAGTTTTCGCTTATCAATGACCCACTTTACATACAGAGTCAAATATCAGTTAAATATCACGCTCGTATCTTTATATTTGATACTGGTGTTTGATATTCAACTCGCGGTGTTTGATATTAACAACAGTATGAGAAATATTCAGAACACTGAAATTGCGGCGTTGGACAGATTTGCATCGATCGTAGCGATCAATTTACAAAAATCAATTAGCATGGAAGCTCTAGAAATTTTACGCGGATTTTTATGCATTTATGAGAAACTTGGAGTTACGAAAACGGCATAGAAACGTAACGTGCAAAAATATATAGAATATTCAAAAAAATAATACTCTTTACAGTATTTAACGTTAGAACAAGATTTCCTTTTTTTTATAACTATCCGTAATTATTCGTAATTAATAATAATAGAAACATATTTGTATAAATCTATTTATTTCAACTATTATTCGTTTAAATTATTTGTTAATTATTATCATTCAAATGATTTGTACGTAAATGTGATTTTGATACGTATCAAAGTCTATTCTATTGTCAACAATTTTTTCTGCATAGTTCTATCTTTACGACTATTTCTTCGTAGGAGTGTAAAATTGCACAAACATCCGCAATCTATTCATGACCTTTCAATACTTCCTCCAGCAAGGTACTGTTACTCGTGAAAAAAAACTGTTCAACCTCACTGCCGTTTGTAATTCATTCGCATTCGCGTAACACCGTAACAATTGTTCTTTCAACGTCAACAGCATTTCGACTCGCCAGTCTCTTCAAAAAAATGTCCCCGATTTCATTTTGATTCGTTTGAAATATTCTAACATCAACTTGCGTAAGAACATCAAGGGAATAGATTCTAACTGAAATGATTCTCTAAATTCTGTAAACATATCGAGCAACATTTGTATACTTTCAAGATGCTTTTTGTAAAGAAATTAATGTGCGATTAAAGTCGAGAAATTGGCCGAGAGTTTATTAAAACAAATATATCTAGGGGGATAGATTGATTTGTGCAGATTGAAGCTTAGAAAGAAAAAGAAAAGAAATGTTATCGTGTTTTACAATATCCATATTCTTGATAGTAATTTGAGCACGATCAGGCCGCTCGTTTGTTACGATGAGCCTCGTAAACGTACGTTTAACGCGATGTACTTCTTTGCAATTAATCTAGATTGCTAACCACGGAGTAAAGAAAGTGTGACAAGCCACGGGGATTTAATAACGTTATGCCTTATTAACGCGAGAAGATTGTAGTTAAAGATCGTGGAAAACCGAGGGAACATCGAAAAATCAGCACTCCGGCGTGTAATTTGAAAGATCAATGTTTCTCGTTCGAGGAACAAACGTTCCACGCTGAATTTTGCGAGTAAATTTTACGAACAAGGCGGATTGTTCGATTATTTTGTAAAATTGTGAAAGAGAGACTCGCAGTTTGGATTTACAGATCATTCTTTTATTTTATCACACTGTCGAAGGATTGACTCGTTATGTTCTATTTCTTAACCACTTGCGCCGGCAACTGATTGCGGACCATAACGAGCGACCGAACCGTATAATAATTCGTCGCTTTCTTTTTGAACTCATCGGTGTGATATCACTGGAATAGAAATGATTGAGAAGTAGTAAATTTATTATTTGTTTCATTTTTATATTATTTGTTTTATCTGTTATATTTTGTTTGTTATTATTTGTTTTATTATTATAGTTTATTATTTGCCTATTTCGTTTTACTTAAATATACTGGAAACTGAGAAAATATTACAATTTTGGAATAGAAAATTCTCGACGTGCCTGGCACGCCATTCCAGCGCAAGAGGTTAAATATTAGACTACGAGAGGAAATTCCAAAAAACTCACCCAATATTTTCTCGTCGTTTTCTTTCATCCGGATCCTATAATTTTATAAAATTTCAAGAAATTAAGAAATAATTTCTAATATCCTCGATAAGTCAGTCTCGATATATTTTATTTCTTAAATAGACTACGAGAGGAAATTCCAAAAAACTCACCCAATATTTTCTCGTCGTTTTCTTTCATCTGGATCCTATAATTTTATAAAATTTCAAGAAATTAAGAAATAATTTCTAATATCCTCGATAAGTCAATCTCGATATATTTTATTTCTTAAATAGACTACGAGAGGAAATTCCAAAAAATTCACCCAATATTTTCTCGTCGTTTTCTTTCATTTGGATCCTATAATTTTATAAAATTTCAAGAAATTAAGAAATAATTTCTAATATCCTCGATAAGTCAGTCTCGATATATTTTATTTCTTAAATAGACTACGAGAGGAAATTCCAAAAAATTCACCCAACATTTTCTCGTCGTTTTCTTTCATCTGGATCCTATAATTTTATAAAATTTCAAGAAATTAAGAAATAATTTCTAATATCCTCGATAAGTCAATCTCGATATATTTTATTTCTTAAATAGACTACGAGAGGAAATTCCAAAAAATTCACCCAACATTTTCTCGTCGTTTTCTTTCATCTGGATCCTATAATTTTATAAAATTTCAAGAAATTAAGAAATAATTTCTAATATCCTCGATAAGTCAATCTCGATATATTTTATTTCTTAAATAGACTACAAGAGGAAATTCCAAAAAATTCACCCAACATTTTCTCGTCGTTTTCTTTCATCCGGATCCTATAATTTTATAAAATTTATAGATCAGTCTCTTGGCTCATTCTTGCCATTTTATAACAGTCACCTGTCACAGTTGTCAATTCCGCGAAACAAGTGACAACAACGAATTCCGAAATTCGTAGATTCAGAACAATGTAGAGTTTCTTGGAAGCTCGTAGGGATTACTGATTGAAAACGACATTCCAATGTCCATTATGCTGAACTCTAGGCGTAGTTTTCGCCGTAGCTACGCACGCGCGAGTACACGCAATTGCATATCGCGCGCGTAATACTTGTTCTCGTGCAACGCGTATCGGGAACGATATTTGCCGATCGCGCGGGTGTGTGCTCACGCATCGTTGTGCAGGTGTCGTAGGTTCGCTCGGATAACACGAGTTACCTTTTCCCAGATTACGTACCTCTCCGAGCAAGTCGTGCGACTGGAAACGGTGTATCGATTCCGCTGACTGTACTTTGGTTACACGCTTTAGCGTGTACACGCGAAAAAGAGGACAACTTCGACGTGAAACTTCGAGCGACGCGGGCCGAGCCTTCGCGCTCCTTTTCTCGCGTATAAAATTATATTCGCCATGTGAAAATCGTTTGGAGAGCGACAATTGTCAGTTGTTGGAAATCAGATTCGCTCTCTAACTGAATTCTAATGTGTTTCGTTCGGAACGTGCACGCTTCGTTCGTCAAAACGAAATGTCGACGTTAATTTTGTCAGGAAATAGCGTCAATATTTATTATAGCAATATTTACTATAGCCGAGCAATTTATTTGTTTTATTGATACGTGACAGTGGGCAGATTTTATTTGATTTCTCGAGAAGCTTAAATGCAAATTTCGAGAGTTATAGAAGAGATACTTAAAAGATAGATGGACTTTAATATATTGAAGTGTAGGTGTTTACGAGAGGCATTTTTTTTCTATCGCTTGCCAACACTCACCTTGACACACATTTCTTGCAGTTGCTCATGGAAAATTGCACGTGAAATGCGACTATGATACCAAAGTTTGTTATAATCCTACGAACGATTATACTGTATATAAGTGGACCCTGAGAGAGATATATTTATGAATTTGTAAATTTCCCACGAATACATGAATATTAACACGATTACCCTACAAAAAGATAAATAATAATACAGCACCTGCTATGTCCAAGTTTATCGCTATTATTGGATTGTGGTTTATACTTTTATAAATAACAGAATAATGTAGATTATCGATTTTTAATTTTTCCAGACAAGTCTTACGGATCTACAATAATATATTTTTAAATTCGAATGATTTTTTGTAAAAAGTTCTTTGTTGTGTTACGAACTTCCTACATTTTTCTTGCATTTTAACACCAATGGTATTCAAAATGACATTCGTAATTTTTCAAACAAATTTTATAGACTCACAATAATGTATTTTTAGAGATTTGAATAATTTTCCATGAAACACATGAATAAAAGTTCACGTTCCTTATCGTTTCTTGTTTTTTGCACTCTGATTTAACATTTTGTAAGTTTTGCAAGCTTTTGTAAGCTTTATATTCCAATCGTCGATAGTTCTGGTAAATGAAATGAAATTTCTTATCATAGACTTACAATGATGTATTTTTAGAGATTTGAATAATTTTCCATGAAATATATGAATAAAAATTCACGTTCCTTATCGTTTCTTGTTTGATTCAACATGTTGTAAGTTTTGCAAGCTTTTGTAAGCTTTATATTACAGTTTTCGATAGTTTTGATATTGAAGAATGAAATTTTATAGACTTACAATATTTTTAGATACATTTTTAGAAATTTAAATAACTTTCCACGAAACACATGAATAAAAGTTCACGTTCTTCATCGTTTCTTGTTTGATTCAACATGTTGTACGTTTTGCAAAATTTTGCAAGCTTCATATTACAGTTTTCGATAGTTTTGATATTGAAAAATGAAATTTTATAGACTTACAATGTTTTTAGATACATTTTTAGAAATTTAAATAACTTTCCACGAAACACATGAATAAAAGTTCACGTTCCTCATCGTTTCTTGTTTGATTCAACATGTTGTAAGTTTTGCAAGCTTTTGTAAGTTTCATATTACAGTTTTCGATAGTTTTGATATTGAAGAATGAAATTTTATAGACTTACAATATTTTTAGATACATTTTTAGAAATTTAAATAACTTTCCACGAAACACATGAATAAAAGTTCACGTTCCTCATCGTTTCTTGTTTGATTCAACATGTTGTAAGTTTTGCAAGCTTTTGTAAGCTTCATATTACAGTTTTCGATAGTTTTGATATTGAAGAATGGAATTTTATAGACTTACAATATTTTTAGATACATTTTTAGAAATTTAAATAACTTTCCACGAAACACATGAATAAAAGTTCACGTTCCTCATCGTTTCTTGTTTGATTCAACATTTTGTACGTTTTGCAAAATTTTGCAAGCTTCATATTACAGTTTTCGATAGTTTTGATATTGAAGAATGAAATTTTATAGACTTACAATATTTTTAGATACATTTTTAGAAATTTAAATAACTTTCCACGAAACACATGAATAAAAGTTCACGTTCCTTGTCGTTTCTTGTTTCTTGCACTCCGAGTCCAACATTTTGTAAGTTTCGCATACTTTGCAACCTTCATGTTCCAGTATTCGATGGTCCCGTTATCGAAAAATGGAAATTCAAAGGCGTCGAAATCCGAAACAGCATCTGCCTCTCTCTCTCTCTCTACCAGAAAAGGAAACGCTGAAAAAATATAATTAAAATATCGTCGCTTATCGTAATTCCGTGGGGCCGTGGAACCTTGAACGTGAAAGCCCGCCCACTCGTATCCAGGCCGGGAAGCAGGAAGTATAAAAAAAAAAAAAAGAAAAAAAATCAGTTTTATCAGCGGTGCTCGGTTTCCCCTCGTTACGCTATCAGAAACGAGCTCGCCGGTATCGGGAGCGTTACGCTGGCGAAACGTTCCGCGTAAATTGCCAAAAGGGGTTGTTCGCGAAATCGCTCGGGGTAATTGCGCGGAATTGTTACGCGCACGTAACCGTTCAACCAGAATGAACGAGAACGAGCACGAGCACGAGTGGCGTTTAACCGTTTCGAAGTTCAACACCGAGAACGATCCCGACGCACACTGATATTCGTTCTCCTGGCGTTGTTTCGCGACTCGTTGCGATTTACCAGAGGATACAATAAAGAGGCGGGGAGGGAGGAAAGAACCTCCACTGTCGGCGGTTATCGAAGTGAAACGAACGAACTTCCGGCCCCTTTTTCCCTTCCTCATAGCCGGAGGAAAGTGTTGCGAGAGAGAAGTACTCGAAGGATCTGCGGATCGCGAGTGAGAATGACGAGGAGCAGCGGGTACGACGCTTTCAACGCGGCCGATCGATCGCGATCCATTCGAGAGATCACGCGACGCGTCACCTCGAGTTTGTTCCTCGACTGTTGCACCGTTGTCCCGTGCTACCCGAGGGGCGAACGTCGCACGCGAGAGGAATCGTCGAACGAGAGAATCTTGGCGAAGGACGAGCAACTGGAGATGAAACGAATGGCGTCGAACGACTCGTTGACGAGGAACGAGATCCCGGCGAACGTCGATGCCGATTGTTCGTTGATACGCGAGTGCAGTTGCGCGGAATCGAGGGAGCCGGGGAAAAGCGCGTCGACGATCACCGCGGCGAGCTCCGAGGACAGGATTTGCGCGTCGAGCGCCTCACTGTTCGGTGTTAAACGCGTGGTGAACAGCTTGCCGATGCTATCCAGAACGAGCCGGAGGAACGATTGCAGCGAGAGCGACGGTGAATATTCCCTGTCGGACGTGTTCTTGATCAAAAAATCGAACGAACAGAAGAGCTCGATCTTGCATTCCGAGTTGTTCCCCAAGTGTCGAGTGCGGAGAACCAGCCAGCAGAGGAGCTGTGATAACAGTTCCGAGGATGGAACAAGTCAGTTTCGTCCTATTTCTTTTTTTTTTTTTTTTAATGATTAACGTCGCATCTACCCTCTGTCATTGGTCTGGCGACGGCTAGGTACTGTTTCCTTCTTTTCAAGACGATTATATCTTATGGTAAATGTCAGTTTCCTTTAGATAGTTCAAGACATTTCCTATGTGTTTCTGCGACGTCGGGTCGTACCGGTGAAGTTATTTTGTATTTTTGCCTTCGAGCGTGCCTACTTGCTGCATTCAAATAGAAGATGATGGAGTTGATAAAATTCGGTTGCATTGGATACACATTGGGAGTTCTGTTTTTTTTTTTTTAATGGATACTCGTGTGTGAGTTTGCAGTGTCGTGACTATTCTGTCTTTTCTTTTCATGTTGTGGGTAGGCATTGTTTGATAGAAATCTTGGGTTATATTACGAGTTTTTGTTCTTTTTGGAGGTGTTCCATATTTTGTTCCATGATTGTTTTTCGACATGGTGTGTTGTTACAACAAGGTCCTCATAAGGAATTTGTCTTTGGATGACATCCGAGTTTCGTCCTTGTAAACCAATGTTCTTGGTTCTTTTTTTAATGTAATAAATTCGATTATGTCGAATCTTGTCAAATCAAACAATCTGAATCTCAAGAAGGGATTATTTTATGGATTTAAGTATCGTACGTACATATGCAATGAATACAAATATATGTTTATTTGTGATATTTGTATACGAGTACAGAGTAAATGATTAAATCACCATTTATCTTCCGGAAACGAATAAACGAAATAATAAATCGTCATCGAAAGTTACTTGTTTTCATGCTCAAGAATACAGTGTCATCCCAATACTAGGATTAATCTAATTTATTTGCTCTCTGCCAACTATATGGGAGCTCGAAACATTGTTCAAATATATCGTGCGAAAGAGAAAATAAAAGAAAAAAAAAAGAAATTTCGCTGCAAAGGTGAAAACCGTTTGATTTATTAGTCAACAATTATATTATTCACGCGTCTAATTATATCATTTATGTTATACAGATGACGGGAGTAGCTTGTCAGAAGCTTGCAGTACTCCGATCATTGGCGCAGGATCACGAGCAGGCTCTAGTCACACAGTGATCGACGTAGATGACATGGATTCCGGGCTACATTCTGGACATCTTGCCACGCGTGCATCTTTGTCGAGTCTTGGAGTAAGTATCGATCAATCTGCGACAAACCTGCTGTGGCAACATCAAAAAAAAACTGAACTGGACTCGAAATATTTCAAGAGCAGAATTCGTCGTTTAAATGGTTTTTAAATGTATTCAAATTTCCAAAAAGTTTAAAATGCAAATTTCTTCAGATTTTACAAAGTCTGTCATGATCGATCAGAAAATTTTTCGAGAAAAGATAAAGGATTTGGTTAGCTTGCAGTTTATATAAGATTTCTTTCTGGCTTCGTTCGTTACAAATTGCATTGCTGTACGAATGTGAACGTTAATCGTGAATTGTTTTTCAGGCACGTTCAGATTCAATGGCGTCGGTTTACAGCGGTGCCGGCGAAGGACGGTGCTGTCGCTCGGTTGTCGTCACTGGAGAAGTCGAATTCGCGTTGCAATACGACTACAAGCACCTGACGTTCGAGGTTCACGTAACCAAGTGCAAAAATCTAGCGCCGGTTGACGTAAAACGCAAACGATCCGATCCGTAAGTGACTCACCGTGCCGAGAATGATTTATCAGAATCACGCTACCGATCACGCGTGTTCTTCTAACGTACTAATTGTTTTCTTGCTTACCTGAATAGTTATTGCCAATTTGTAGGAGCTATCGACACGTTAGTACATTTCTTTCCTTCTACAAACGTAGATAGTACCGTGACTGGTGATTGCAATTGTTTTTTCTCAATTTCATTCCTCTTGGTAGCAAAGTATCGTTGTAGAGAAATGTTTTAGAGAAAGCAGTAGGCGGAGTCGATACTTTTAATATTTGATATCGTACAACGAGTACAAAATAACTTGTACTATTTTTTCGAAATTCAGAGGGAATAATGATGCTTGATTAAATTGTTACGAGGGGGGCAAAGGGGGATTAACGAAGGCAATTACAAAATTTCTCGTGTAATTATTTGTTTTTGTTTTCATTCTGAACTGAATGGCAATTCGATGTCCCGACAGATACGTGAAAGTGTACTTACTGCCGGACAAGTCGAAGAGCGGCAAACGAAAGACGAAGGTGAAGAAACACACGCTGAATCCCGAGTTCAACGAGACGTTGAAGGTAAGCATTTTCATTCGCGATCAGTCTTGAGCATCGAAACCAGCATTCGTCCCTTCCCCTTTGCTCCTGCATGAGAGTTAGAGCTTGGATGGTTCGCCACACCACGACATTTCAGTTCCACATGAGTCTGAGCGGCCTAGAGACCAGAACACTGTGGCTCACGGTTTGGCATTCAGACATGTTTGGACGCAACGATTTCCTCGGCGAGGTTCGAATGCCATTGGAGAACAAAATCTTCGACGATCCGACACCGAAGTGGTACCCGCTTCAGGAACGAGTAAGTCCACGATTGCTTGTCTAGCATAAACGTATAAACGGGAGAGATGTTTCGTTGAATTGATGCAAGGAGGTACAAAGCGAGTAGTGAGAAATCAGTTTGTTCAACAAATTACGCTTAAAACTGGAAAGAATGGAACGAACAAAATAGCAAATTTGCTGAATGCTATATCTCAGGACGAGATATTAATTTCTTGCACGGATGTGTCATCGTTTTATTTGAATTACCGAGCACTGTTTGGATTTAGACACGTGTTTCTTCCTCCGAGTGCAAAATTTATCGATAGTAAATATTTTAAACTTCTCTCAAAATAATTAAACTATTTGTTGATAACTTTATCCTATGTTAAACTTTCGCGAGCAAATATATTATGAAAACTTGACTCATCTATATCTGTACCTAATTTTGGCTTTTGAAAAAATGTAAAAATATTTTGGGTTAATACAAAGTGCTTGCTGTATTGTACAAATAGCTTTTAAGTCAAATATTTAAATTGTATATGTAACATTGAACAATATTACATATGATAAATTTTAAATATTCAAAATATTTAAAAGTTTTTTCAAAAAATAATTCACGAATGAAATTAATTTTTATTGCATAGTTTTGTTTTAAAGCTGCCCTTGCGGCTTCTCGGTTCTCCAATGAAACTAAAACATATCGAATCGCATTCTACCTCTTTCTCACTAATTTTAAACACAATACAGATCGTTCTAGATATAAAAGCGCGGCGAGAACCGGCCGAAGAAAGTAAGTCTTCGTACGGACTTAATTATCCTCCGTGCATAAAACGTCTTTTATTTGTTTTTATTTACGTTAATAAAGCTAATTGATACACTTCGCGAGAGAGCAACACTGCACGATTCATTACCAATGAAGAAGAGCATGAATGAAGAAAGCGATATACTTGCAAACGAACCTCTGACTGCACTACTTTGCGATGCGACTGCATGTGCAAGAATTAGAATCATTGCTAGAAACTTCCAAATTTTACCATTTTACAGTCATATGTAATTACCATTGCATTGCGTATAATTTTGTTTCTTTTTAAATTTAATTGCTTGTCTAGTGGAGTTAATAAAAATGATATTCAAAATATGAGAGTATACCTCAAGTACTAAAAATCTGTTCAGTGTTCCTTTCCAAAATTACTCGATGTTTAATTTGAACGATCTCAAACGCTAAGATTATCTCTCCTAATAGGTTGTCGCGTATACTCAATTCTCATCGTGATTGCAAATTTTGCAGACAGAGCCGTTCGACGATCCTGTTGCGTACAAGGGCGAGGTGATCGTTGGTCTGAAGTTCGTGCCACCGGATCCTACGCAACAGGAACGAGACCGAGAAGTGGGAGTGGATCGTGGTGCTTCCAAGTCGAAGAAGAACTGGAGCCGCGGCTCGTTGCACGTACTCGTGAAGGAAGCGAGAAATTTGCAAACCAGGGCAAAGAATTCGGGAACGTGCGACCCGTTCTGCAAAAGGTACACATCTCTATAGTAAATCGTGGAACAGAAAAGATGATACTGATTGTCAAACACTTTCAGTTACTTACTACCTGACAAAGGGCGTTCCGGAAAGCAAAAGACTGGAGTGGTTCGCAGATCTGGCGGTTCACCGGTGTGGGGCCATACTTTCATTTATAAGGACGTGAGTCTGCAAGAACTAGCGGAACGTGGGCTGGAATTGACAGTCTGGGACCACGATCGTATCGCCAGTAACGAATTCTTGGGCGGGGTTCGATTTAATCTTGGCACAGGTACCATAAATCAAAGTAGTAAACTTAGCAACTTGTCATTCTAATAATAATCTTGTGAGAATGTCTTGAAAACGACCAATACAATTAGAATGACAATTCGGTCACATTTTTTATTTAGAAAACTTGAGATAATCTGACACTTTTACGAATGATTTATTTGTGAAAGTCAATCACAATCTACTTTGTTCTTCGTTCACGATAGATACAGTACTATATTGTCAATACTAATACAATATTGCCATAGAAACTTTTCAAGTCAACGTATAAAACAAATTAATTGATCTTTCGAAGGAAAACACTATGGGAAACCAGTGGACTGGATGGACGCAACCGGTCGAGAGCTGTCGCTTTGGCAAAGCATGTTAGAACGGCCCAACTTCTGGGTCGAGGGCGCGGTGACGTTGAGGCCGAACCTGCATAATCACGGGAAGAACAGCGCACCCTAAGCCTTCTCGTCTTAGTGATTCCCTTCGTGCTTAAGCGACACCGTTCGATCGCCAACATTGCACGTCTCCGTATCAACGAAGCTCGAAACGCTTCGGCCTAGTTTAACTTAAATACACACTTAAATACGTATCATGTACATACATACGTGACAGCAGCGGACCACACGTCGATTAATTTCGGAATACGATTTTCGAAAGAAGTAGAAAGAAAGAAAGAAAGAAAGACGAGAAAATAATCAGTGCCTTCGAGACTGATACGAAGGCGTTGTATCCTCTTCACAGGGCACAGTCTACAGGGTGTTCGCAGATTTACAGCCGTAAATTTTTTTCTCGTAAACGAGTATGTATGTATGTATGGAAGAGAAAAAAATATTTCTTTTTAAATTCTTTTACATGTCTGTGTTATCTTTTATGAATACATTTCTTGTGTATCAATAAAATAGGACGAAACATTTAAAATTTTTCTTTCATTTTTGATCTTGTATAACACTAACGATCATTATGTGGTACGTCGTTTTGATACGATGTAAGAAAAAAAAGTACGTAGCATTTTATTTAAAAAATGAAAGTTCCATTTTAAAAAAGTGGTGTAAATACAAAAAATTTTCATACGCCACCATATTGTTTAGAAAGAACTATTTCCCTCCTCTTTCATTTTTTTTTCTCATATTTGTCGTTTGTGAGAAAAATGCTGGCTAGTAAATCTGTGAACACCTTGTTATTACAATTTAGGCTCTAAAGGCACTCTCCAGGAACCGACAGTGGTCGTTACGAAATACCGACCTTTGAAATGTCCTAAGTAATCTAATCCTGGTTCTAAAATTAGTATCTACTCACCATTACGTCCAGTTTAATTTGTAAATGAGCGTAACTGCGCGTTAGTTGGAATTTTAGTTTGCAGTTTTCGTTTGCTTTCGAATGCATTATGTCGCAGGTATTGTTTCGAATTACGTTCTCTCTTTCTCTATTTTTGAATTGTTGTGTGAAAAATCATACGATATACGATGTTCTTCGAGTAATTTTCCTTTGTTTTTCTATCATTATATCCTTGTATATCTTCGTCATCTTCGTTATCTTCTCTTCGTTCATTTTGTCCTCGTTCATTTTTTAATCGTCCATTTCGTGTTTGCGTACATAGTATATATTCTTACAGAGCAAGTAAGATTCCAGCCAGATGGTAGGCATCGATATACAGACGCGCAAAATTCGTGCAATACCGTGGAAATGACGTGCCCCGTTCTCTACACGTTGGATAAGAATTTGACGATAGTGGAGCAAAACTTTTTTAAACGCGGACATCCGTCCAACAGCGAGGCGTGATGACTGTCGAGTATTGACGTCGTGCATGAACGTTCTTCGTGGCCAAGTACATTATTCGCGATAGTGAGATACAGAATTTGGGGTTAACACGGCCTCGTTCCAAACGTACACATTTTTGGGAAACGATTCGTCGATCGCAGCAATACAATTTAATAGTCCTATCTTTCAGCGAAAAGAAAAAACACAAATGATATATATATATATATACATATATATTTTATGAAGTATATTTTACTTGACAATTAATTCAAGGATAAAAAGTTCCAGCGTTTGGAACGTGGCTTGCATTGTAAACACTTCCCTTTCTTAAAGAGAAAGATGCTTCCAGTGTGTACAATACTCGAAACGATTTCTTGCGCTGAATACAGCCAGACCGGATGGAACGGTGTATTTAAGGAATTAAATATGACCGGTTCCTATTCTATAGAAATATATTCATATAAATGTTATATTTATACATACACGTAGGGATACACAATATATGATAGGCCATGGGGCTTTGAACCGGTTATTATTCGTCAACGGATGCATGTCTTGTATTGAGTAAAACGAAAAGAAAATCAGTGTTTCGTAAAAAGGTAGCGTACGCGAGTAGAGGATGCGCTTGCGATAATACATAAACATATGTAAGAAACACTGATCCGTGAACACTTCATTCTAGGAATATAGCAGTATTCGAGCAAGTACTAACTACATCCGGAACGAATCGAAAGGCTGACGTAATCGTATTTAATTAATTATTACAACGCCGAGTTTCCGGTTTATTGCATATAGGCAAGTATAGAGCGTAACATGGATCGTGTACTTATCCGTAAGGTTCTTCCTAAATACAGGGTTAACAATCGAGAGTATTTTAAACTGCCTTCGACGTAAGTTCTTCTCTTAAAAAACGCGTGTCAGCGGGCCGATCAATTAGGAAAAATTTGTGAATGTGACACGAGAGTTTCAGAGATTTCGATGAGCTGTGTTTGTTCGCGGTTTGTCAGGGGAGAAACCGAGTTTGTTGCGTGTAGAAAGTATTGTTGCGAGACTATGCTGTGTACGTTTAAGGACCAATAACATTAAATTATGTTAATAAATAAAAGTTGATGAGCAGGAAGAAAAGAACCGAAGTGTTGGAATTCATGACACGCGCGCGCGTTCTCAGACTGTCGCGTAACACTCGAATTGGATCGTTCGATTGGAACGAAAATAGAGATATTACTTGGACATTTATTTATATGCCACTCATCAGTGTACGTGATAATAAAATTTTGTACGTTTACTCATAATGAATTCTATATTTTATTCAATGTGTGTAGATAAAAAAAAATTAACAAATACGAGATACAAATTCGAACAAACGCGACGTCAGGCACGTAGATGAGATTTTTCGTAATAGAACAAAGAGGGGAAAAAAATGTCGAAAAAGTAAAAAAAGATTTGTGCATTGTTTCACTCAGTACTTGTTCTACGAGCCTGGATTACTGGTTTTATCATTTGTTGGGAGAATATCGATCGTGGTCTACATTGCGAACATACTCGACTTAATCTGTGTTCAGAGATCGTTATTCGAAATAAATCGATTCCCTTCCGAATTCTTTCCTGAATATCGATATTTGCATTTGCCAAATGCTCCTAGAACAGAAAAATATTGTCGTTGAAACAACTTTGCACAAATTAATTTCATATATACAGTTAAGACAAGGTAAATTTAATTCTACTGAAATATTTGGTTCATTGATGACAAAAGTGTTTTTATAGATTGAAATTAAATAATGATGCTGTATTTAATATTTCGCGGAGAATGTTAAATATCTATTTTATTTAAAACTTAATTTCCTAATCAGGGTTTCTGATTGATTTACTAATAATATAGTACTAGTAACTTGAAATTAATTCTACGTTGTCACATATTATACAGTAAATATTCAATATTATATAGTACATACTCGAAACGTTAACAATACGATATCATTATTCAACTTTATTGGAGTAATTCTTCTACAGAAGTCGTATGAGTAATAAAATGCTGATAATAAAGTATGAAAATCGTACCTTTGTGATCAAGAGGATCACGAATTGACGTTGGTAAAGGTGTGTAATTAACGTTAAAGAAATAATCATCGAATTTATCCATCGGGTTTTGAACGAATTTTGACAATTCTGGGACAAATTTCACAGTCCTCGAGTATTTTCCTCGTCTTTCAGCGTCATTCCGTTCTTGTCGCGTAATGAATCGCGAATCAAGAAAACGAAGAGTCGGAGGTAGTACGTATATCGCGTATAACCTGTAACGATTATAATCTTCGTCGTCGGTTGACGTTGGATTGGTCAACTGATCGGGACATCCTGGATTGCCGAGCAGGCTTATGTACACCACGTTCGGACAACACTCCTGTATCCTTTTCAACGCGTTATCTATATCTGTTATCTAAACAATTATTTATTTTCTATTATAAACTTATCATCGATATAGTTCATAATTTGCAGAACACAACATGTTTCGTATCTAGACTTCTGAATGTGAATTATAATTATATATTTCACGATGTAACATCATTTAAAATAATACAATCGTGTAATAACACAGAGAAACTTTTCAATTAATCGATTCAATTGTTATTTATGATTACATCGTTTAAACAAACAAAACGTTTAATACCGTTATAATTGAATAATACCGTTACTGACGGAAATATGCAAATTTGCGCCCTGATTATACATCACCGTCTCTTACTTACGACGATGAATGAAAGATGAACGATATAAATGTCATCGAACCGATTCGCATTCTCGATGA
The DNA here is from genome assembly GCA_036937485.2 of Tetragonisca angustula. NCBI lineage: Eukaryota > Metazoa > Arthropoda > Insecta > Hymenoptera > Apidae > Tetragonisca > Tetragonisca angustula. The sequence goes on along the minus strand of JAWNGG020000102.1, from coordinate 177,417 downwards.
TATAAGATACCAAAAAGTGTATCATCGATGCACGTTTGGAATTTTAATCGAGATGAATAACTCATAAGCTGTTCCCTTCAAAAGTTTCCCAATCGCGGCGAGTACAGTTAACTCAACGACAAAGATAGACATTTTATTTCACCTCCTTCGAATGATCATTGTAATACTTGTGCCAAAATCAAGCAATATGCGCAACATTAGCTCATCTTTAATCTTCGTTGTTTTCTTGCAATAATTTTAGCGATAACAAGAACAATATATATATATATATATATATATATATATATATATATATATATATATATGTGCGTGTTTTTGGACTGTTCATTTATCAAAATCATTCGCGAGTAAAACAGAAGATTGGAAAAGATTAACGTTGGATTAACTAATAATGCTTCTATTCAGTATATCTGTATCTTCATAATGATCAAATCTATCAAAATAAATTAACAAAGTTTAGTGAGCCTTTCTTCATTTTTCAATTTCTATTTAGAATTTTTGCTTTTTTCATAGAAAGAAAAAAAAATTTGTTGGCAACGAAAAGTAATGATATAAAAAAAAAAAAAGAAAAAAAAAGAAAAAGTTAATGAAAAAGACCACACAGAATGTCACTATAAATAGGAACTTTATAACATTTAAATGCAGCGGAAGATAAATCTGTCGGCATGTAAGATAACGATAACACTTCACAGCGTTATACTAAAATGTATTCAAGCGTATATTTCGAAATGAAATTTCAGTGAAATGAAGAAACAAGAAAATAATAGTCCAATTCCACGGGATTGAAAGAACATTAGCTAATGATTTAATCGTTCAATAATTATGCATGTAGACACTTGTGTGCTAATTAATAATCGTTCAATAATTATGCATATAGACACTTGTGTACTCTGCAAAGAAGGTGATATAACACAAAGTGGCATACATATACTAAATAATTGACTGATTTGATACAAAGTAAAATATCGTAATTAAAAAATTATTAAAAGTCATTTAATTTATAAATTTGGTAACAACATACAACGTCAAATAATTCATGATCACCCCGTTAGTGACAACTTTGATACATTGAAATAGTGGTGATACAGCAAGAAACAAACCTTGTTATTGTTCAAACTGAGTGTGGTCAAAGTTGGTATACACGGTAACGTTCTGAGGTCCCGCAGTTTATTGTTGTCGAGTATCAACTCCTGGAGACTTCGGAAGTATTTAACAGCGCTGATAGAGGTTAGTTCGTTATAAGACAGATCTAAACCCATGCAATCATTACCAACGACACCAACTAACCCCTCGGGTATCTTTTCTGCTCGTTGTCCCGTGTACCAAGCCTGAATTATTAAAACCACGTGCAACAGTTTGCACAAAGAACAATCTAAAGTCCATTAAAATTGTATATTGATAATAATATACATTATTTACCCGTCGACCTCGCACTGTCAATGCACTCATGTTAAAGTCTCGCTGGCTCCGTTCCGCCATCTTGCACGCAAGGTACTATACCATGTACGATGAGAAATTATCATTAAACAATAAGAATGATAATACTTTAATTTGACAGTGTTGCCGCCATTACGAAAGATATTTCTACTAAAGAAAATACCTCACAATACGGCTCGTTGGTCTAGGGGTATGATTCTCGCTTAGGGTGCGAGAGGTCCCGGGTTCAAATCCCGGACGAGCCCGGTGGAAATTTTTTAAAGTATTATTTAAAATTTCATTTTGTTACTTGTAACGCTGCTAAATATTTTAATATAACCGTTTTTAACATAATAAATAAATAATGAACAATAAACGACGGAATGTAGGAAATATAGAACAAGTAGTTCATATTTTCATATCTATGTGTTTCTTTTTCATATAAATATTATAAAATAATCATTTTTTTATATGATACAATTTATGTTTCACGTACAATTTCTCACTAAAATAATAAATTTACAAATATATGTACGTTTGGAGCAATATCCAGAGAAAAAGCTCAAACATAAAATTCAAAATAAAAAGTAAAAGAAGATAAAATATATTTTATTATTTTGAACTGTTCTCGCAGTTTCATATAAAAAAGCTTATGATGTATTAATATCGTCAATTAATATTTTTTAAAAATAAATACCATTAAAATAATATCTAAGCATATTCTAGTATTTTTGAATATTAAAACAGTATTAATCCAAATATTAATTCAATAATTGCGCTTTATATTATATATATAAGTATATCAAATATGTATATCTACAATTTCACTATAATTAGTAGTTAAAGTAAAGTTTTACTTTAATTACTATTTAAATTAATAAACGTAAAAAGAAAAAGTATTTCAATAATTTTTATCGAATACCTTTTTCTCTGGATATTATACATATTTCAATTATTCTCTTTTTATAGATTTTAGATATTATATTTTATAATATAGGTTCCAAACCTTTTTTTAATTTTTTGGGCGGTCTGTATGATATATTTGCAGTTCCAATTTTATTACTGGTTACTTTCTTACTAGTTGTATCTTTGTTTTGCTTTTTATTTTTTGAATATACAGATTCTGTGATTCTTTGCACAGTAGTATCAGAATTACATATATTTTTACTGTCATTCTGAACAAATCTATTTTGCACCATTTCCTGCGTGTCATCGTTATTGCTGCTGTAGTATATTATAAATTATATAAATTTTTATTACAATTTTCTATAATTAATGTTAAATAATGTTTTATTTATTAATACCTTGTAGATTTTGTAGAAGTTTTATTATATTCATATAAATTAAATTCATTATAAAAATTCATCGCACTTTGGAATATATTTGTACAATCAATAGTATTTGGATCAAGAATTGTTATTTTAAGTTGCTCCTCTTTAAAACATTTTGTTTCAATATTCTCTGTATCAAACAATGAAGCATGAAATCTTATATCATTAAAATAGTATTTTTAATACATGATAAAAGAAACATACTTCTTAGTAACTTTGCTCCTTCTGCTTTGTATTCATTAATTTCTTCATCCTTCCTTTTCACTAAATCTAAAAGAAATTTATGCTGACGACTAATTTCCATTGACGATATACATAGAGGCTTAGTTACAATTTCCCAAAAATTTTGAGGTGTTCCTTTGGTTAAATTTACATCAAATTTCATCGTACCACCATCTATTTCAGCTCGTAACTTTATATGTTCCACAGACGCATTGATGATGTTTCTCGACATATTGTTCAAAATGTTTAGTACAACATCGTAATAGTTAATATCCTCAATATTTAAAAGTGGATTCAATTTCTGAAAGGAATAACCAAATTGAATTCAGTTCACTAAAGCTGGAAGTTTTGTAATAAATGTTACATCAAAATTACTTAGAACCTATCAAATACTATGAAATACCCATTGTAGTTAATTACCCGACATCTGTCTAAAATAATTTCTTTTGTCAGTGTATCCATCCATATTTCAATAAGATTAGTTAGAAAAACTTTAATTGTGTCATCTTTCTGGGTAACAGAAACCATATAAGTATCATTATTTATTTTTATGTTATTCCACGCACGACGTTTACATTCATCAGAAATCATGTTCTTTGCTTTTATTTTCTTTTGCGTTAAATACAACGATAAAAAGATTTATTTCAGAAGAATTTATGACACAAATTATAAGCTCATGACTGTGAGAAACATAACCTATATTGGTTATGTTTCAGTTACATCTAAATTAATTAATTAATTCTTCTGTGATAAAAGTGATTTGATAATATACATTTTATACACATACAATGTATAAATACTTTCATATGTTTTTTTTTTTTTATTTAATTAAATTTAAACCACTATTTAATACCACTAGACAAATCAAACTATCGATTTGCAAAATATCGATACTCGTATGAACGAAAATCGAAAAAAAGAATACTCCAATTAGTAAAAATTTGCAACCAAGTGTAAAAATAAGTGGAAATTAATTAAAATTATTAAATTCAAAGGAAGTGCAATAAATTTGAAATGGTATAAAAATATTTATTACATACGAACAAATATTGAAACATAAAAGATAAAAAGAAATTATGTATCTTCTTTTTTTTTAACAATTCGAATATTCACTGTGTGAAACTTTGTGTTGGGTATATTTTTAATTGTATTACAATTGGGAAGTTCTTTTTGTAAAATTTTCTTTTTTGTATTTTCCTGTAATGAGAAAGTAACGATCACATTATAAATTTCGTCTTCGGGGCATATACATATAATATTAAACCAACCGTTTGCTGCGCTTCAGTAGAAAAAGTGGATAATGATTTATTTTTAGATTGTTTCGAGTTTGAAATTTCTTTCCAATTAGTAAATATTGCCGGGCAATGTCTTTTGAATTCTAACTGATTCACGCAATCTTTATTATTATTGATTTTTCTTAATTTGTTATTTTTATGTACATCATTGAATGTTACATATTTGGTGTTTAAGGATTCGTTTGATGTTTTTTTCCTCCGCATCGTTAGATAATTATAAATTGAAGAAATACTGGACGACGTTGAATTTGGAGTATTTGTTTCCGCGTTTTTTTTATTAATTAATGTTTGGTTATCTTTTTCATGTTTCGATATTATGTTACTATTATCTTCACGCTTTGCATCATTTTTATCTAAAATTTGATTTTTTGCTATATATGCATATATGCACGTAATTTTAATTAAATTAAACAGATTTTTGTTTTTGTTTAAATTTGGTATAAGATAATTGTAATATTTACAATTTTCACTGTGCGATTCCTTTGTAACATATTTGCCTTTGGACAATATATTGTCAGAATCCTCAACAACTTGCTGAGCAGTGCATTGAGTCTCAGCATTACTAAAAAGTCTCAATTTCAAACAGAGATTACCTTTGGTGTCCACATACTGAGATGCTATTGCATGTTTTGAAGCTATCTGTAGAATATAATAAAACATAAATTGCCTTTGTATTTCATATAAATTGAACTTTCACTTCTCCTCTGAATAACATTCAGTTTTCATTTATATTTATAAAGAAAGTAGTATAAAGTTAGTTATATGCAAACATTGATTATATCAAGATTTAATGTATACCAAATTCATTGTAGTAATTATAGATTATGTACCAAATCTTTAAGAAGCGGATGCTTTCTTTGATTTTTCTTTGATAAATGGCTCAATATGTCTTTTGTGTATGCAGTTATTTTATTTGTAATGTTAGTCAAATCATTATATTCTTTTTTGAGATGTTTAACAAGAATTCTGGTTTCAGGAAGACTCATTTTAGAAGTATTCTGATTTAGAAGCTTACACGATATACCTATGTCTTTTACCAAAACTGCATCAGCACATTTATCGCTTTTATTACTCCTACAAGAAATAGATATCTAGCAATTCAAGTAAAATGTAAAATCTGTGTCATAAAATTTTATATGATGAAATAGGACAGTAAGTGTAACCTGTAGTAAGGGAATTGGCAACTATTATGAATTGTAGAATTACTCATCTTATCAAACATATTATCATCCATTAAAACTGTGTGTCTATATGCATCTTTGTTTATATTATTGGTAGAATCATAGTTGGATGCAATCATTAAAGCACTTTGATTAGTAACATTTCTTTCTGACACTGCAGGAACCAAACTCTTAGAAGATTTTCCAGGAATAGCAGAATATTTCTTCATTTGTGGTATGATGTTAATTGACGCATCTCCTGCTTCCGGAGGAGCAATAAGGACACCCATCTCAAAGTGATGATTGTTGAATTATCCAATAATATTTGAATTATTTAGAGGTAATTTTGTACTAATACTTTATATTTATCATATAAAAAATTTAATACAACAATTTAGAATAAAACAACTACATATATAGATAATTAAATGGCAATAACTTGATCACAACACACAATAAAAGTAGCTTTATAAATTACCGAAACTCTAAATCTTCTTTGTCCCATTACTGAAAAGCACAGGCATGTGTAATGTTTGTATCTCTGTCGATTTTTAGAAACGTCCATTACATTACAAAATCTCAAAGTTACCAATTAATTTTGAGATTTTAATGCCCGAAGGTTACGTTTATATCATTCAAAATGTATAACAAAATAAAATCATATTTTTCACAGAATTGAGGATATAATTGCTATATTCATCCATGTCACGACGGGGAAATTATCTTATTTAAATCCGTATATTTTGTTTAATAGAAAGCGAAAGAGGAAGTAGAATATTATTCAAAAAATATTTCACTGAAGAGATGGAAAAGGTATTTTTAAAAAAATATGTGACATTTTGATATATGACAATGATTCAATATTTTAATCGATTTTGTGATAACAGATAAATATATAATATAATAATTTTTATTCTATCAATACATGCATCACGTATATATTGTACGTATTTTTTGGTTCATTGATATGCAGAACGATATCTTAAATCTTAAAATCTCTTAAATGTTACTTGACAGAAAATATAACATGTTTAAAAAAATATAGCCATTTAAGATGTTTATCATATATATTAATAAATTTGTTATTAAAGAAATATATTACTCTAGATTAGATATGTGAAATTTAGAGGTAAAAGTATGAAAGTAATCAAATATATTATAAAATTTAAGAAAAAAATAAGCAAGTGAAAGTACAACAGTGCCTCCTTAGCCATGATAAATTCAGGGCGTTATTTCTGCAACTATCCGAGTATGAGTACATGACTTCCAGGTTTCCAGGAATTATTGACTGTCTTTGTTTCTATGACTAGTTTGTCTTTGCGAATAAGATGGAGAAAGCTTATTTAGTATACTAACAGCCATAGCTCGGAGCAGATCTTATAGACAAAATAGTGGAGACACGAAGTCACAACTAAGCAAACAATTTGCTTTTAAAGGAAATTGCGTGTGTTTAAATAATAGCAAAATTTTAAAAATATATAGAAGAGTTAAGTAGATATTTTTTAAAAGTATTCATTGTTATTCAGAGAAAAAGATATTTTTTAAATAAATCTAGCAATAACCAAATGTATCTTTTCTTATTAAATAAATAGAATTTTTTACTTCATAATTAACACGAGGTATACAACAATTAGATTTTCTGTTGCAACTTTAAATAGGAATAATATTTTAACACATTATCGAACTCCATTGAGAGATTTTATTGTTTAATACAGGGGCATACTTATTACATATACTTTACAAATTTTTAAATGTAAAAATTCATAAATAATAAATTATCCTTTACTTTTTTACGCACATGTATACAATTTATATAATAAATTTATTAAACTCAAATTTTTTACATCATAAGTAAAACATATGTTTTTTTCAAATTAATTCTAATTTCTCTTAAACACACGTATAGCGCGTATATTTCGTAGAATCTGGAGACAAGTTGACCAATGAGATTTTCTCACATTCTATAGGACTGACAGTAAATCAGAAGCGTAGCTTTGCACAAAACTTGAAAAAAATTTCAAAGGAATTAATGCCGCTTCAAATAAATCATTTCCCATCTTAATCTATCAATTATGTACTTCTACAGCTTAACAAAAAAAAAAAAAAAAAAAGCAATGAACTTACAATCCCACTTTAAATTCTAAACGTCACAAAAAGAATAACTTTTCAATGAAAAGTTCTCTAAACGTAAAAGCAATAAACAAGAATAAAAAGAATCCTCAGACGACAAGCGTTGGATCAATTTTAATTCACGCCGATAGTTCAGGTTTGTCACTTTACCAATCAAATCTGTATATCATTATTCTGTTGAGTTATATAAACAATCGTCTTTTTCAAATTATTTTAGTTGTCACGTACGAGCAAGAAGCCCTTTCAGCCGGCCCTTCGTTGAATCGTTGCAAAATGAAATGCTCAATGAAAATATCGGTGATCCAGTCTTCGTCTCTGGGCCAGAAATCGGTCGAATTATTCGATTAAGAATCGATCAAAATCGTGGCGTGAAGGTGTAGTATACACGACCCTCGAATCTCTACGCCAATGGCACACGTTCTTTCGGTTTGATCGGCATGGCTGCCGCGGCACTCGCGAACAGATCGCGTCGCGCCGCAGGTAGAGTCAGTTTGATCCGTGAGCGGCGTCGTTGCGGAGTCGAGTGGCTCTAGAGACGCGATCAATTTCACCTGAAGGATGCGCGAGATCGGTTCCCCAAATTCGGGTCAATGATCCAGCCGGGCGAACTTGTCAGTTCTCTCTCGCGAGTCGCGAGTCAGTGAAAAGTGATCGAGAAACCGATTGACAGCAGTGTAACAACGTCTGGCGTTAAGGCGGCGGAGAGTCGTGATGAGTTTAGAGGCGATGTTGGAGTTGCCTAATACGGCTGAACCGATCGAGGCCGATAGATTCCGAGCGTTTTTCGAAATTCACGTCGGCGACGGTTCGCCAGCCGCCGCGTTCGGTGCATTCCCAATCGGTGTATCGCCGTGGCCGTTCTAAAAACCTGTGCCGGTTAATTATCCGACTCGAGAGAAAGTCGATGGCTGCTTTGCGTGCTCCGACCGGTCAACAGACACCCAGCCCGCCGATTCTGACTTGAATGAAACTTTCGAGCCTGGTGTTTTCCACCCGATGCGATCAGCCGTGCCGTCTAAACTTAGAATTTCTCACGCTCGATATTTTCTAGATTTTTCGATCCTATCGTGGAATCGCGCGTGTACTACGTGATACTGGTGGAAGAAACGGAGAGGGGGAGGAGGACTATTGCAAATATTCGAGGAATATTGTGTATGCAACATCTACGATTGTTTTCACATCGACGCCAGACATGAAGACGTCGACGGATCACCGCAAGAAAGAATAACAGACGCGCGTTTGCACGAATGACAGATGCGTACTCGCATAGATGCGATCGGTCGTACAACCGTTCGATAGATGTCATCGAACGAACTGACTGTCAAAGTGTTTCGATTTACCGTGGCTCGGTTCGAGCACATCGAACCACGTATCGGCAAGTCGAATGCAATTCCGTTGACATTTCACTACATATCGTAGACCAATGGTAGCGCGATGTTGTTTGCCAGATTGACCATCGTTGTTGCGGCGCTATGCCTGTGGAACGGAGTCGGTAAGAGATCTTTTCTTTTCTTTTTCTTTTTTTTTTTCATTTTACGTGAATGATGTATTTTAACTGGTACATGTATGCGCAGTATCACGCAAATTTATATATCTATTGAATTTCGAATTAAATTGTACATTAAATTGCACGTAGAACAAATTGAGGATAGTTACTGTTAGTCTAATTTTACTGACGAGGCGCTGATCATTCCAAATTTCGTGAAATATTTTATATACCAGTCTATGGTATTTAGTCGTTTTTCAGCCACGGTCTTGTAGTCTGTACTTTCTAATATATCCCGGAGAAAGCGTCGAGAAGACTTCTTTCGATGCATGCTTCAAACAAGCGCGAAATCAGAATGTAGAGGAGTAAATTCAACAAACAAACGCAGACGAATTAACTTGGCACTGTTTCATTATTAAAATATGCCGTGATAATTTTAGATGAAATTGTGCAAAAAAAATCATCAAAAGATTATTATCTATTACGTACGTTATGAATATGCAGCACATATAAATTGTTGAAAGTAAAGTAACGGAATTGACTAATTAATTATGATTAACTGATTAATTATTTATATTGTCACGTATTTGCAATTTCACTGTGTATTTTATGATATGTAACAAACAGAATAACGTTCTCGTACGAATTGTCGCCATATGCAATAAATTTGCTACAGCAAGTTATAATAGAATTTCTCACCTGTTGTTCCGGTGAATATTGCGACCTCAAACAGCACATTATAATGTATGCCACAGAATATTGGCATATTGTAAAATAATACAAAATGTGAGTTGTCATTTTATCTTGAGAACCTATCGTGTCGATGATGTCTCGTAATGTTCAATGACAACCATTGTCGAGCTCGTCGAATCGTTTCTATCGAGAAACTTGCAACTTTCGTAATTCATTTCATTTCTTTTGCAATTAATGCTATTGCGTAAATTGGAGCAATTTTCTACGGAATTTCTACGGAGTAATCTCTAAATTTTTATACAGTTATCGAAATATTGAAAAAAATTTCGAAGCTTTTCCTTTCTTAAGAGGTTCCGACATCGCGCTAAAAAAAAAAATAAATAAGACACTCTGTGTCGGTGGATTTCAAACGTAACATTCCACTTACATTCGCCAATTGTACTTGGCCAACGAGTTATTTATCCAAGTAGACACGTTGCACCTACGCGACATTCCTTCCAATAAAGTTGCCGTCTCCGACACACGACAGATTCTGTTCCTTTCTCTTTGACATCGACATCGCGAAGAAAGAAAAAAAGAAAAAAAAAAGAAAAAAAAGACAAACGTTGCGAAGCTTGCAAAAATCGTCGTCAAGCGTGTCGGCCACGTTGCCGTCCGGTTGAATAAGATAGAAAGGAGATCGGTAACGCGCGCGGCAGATTAATTTGAACGCGCGAGCCTGTCGCGGAAATCCAAGTCTATGATTTACCGATTTAAACACGGACTTTTGCAGCCGCGACGACGTGTATTAGTTAGCAACGTTGGATCTGCTTGCGAACGAATCTACACCGAACGACTTGGACTGAACGAAGAACACAGGTGAAAGTTGCTTAAATCATCTGTCCGTTTTATACCAGTGGCTTCTTCTTTCCTCTCTTCCGCCATTTTCTTCTTTCTTCCATTTGACCTTACTTAGTTTTCGAGAAAGAAGACGTAGACGTTCAAACGAAGGTCAACTCAGTCAGTTAAATGTAATTTAATGTACAGTTGTTGCAGCTGGTTTTGTTCGAGGTGATTGTTTCGTACAATCAGTGCTCGATAATAATCTTCTTCGGTGTATTCGAACGACGATCTCGTATCACGGTTCGTACGAAACCATCTTGCTCGATCGCTATCTCGAAACAAATAATCGTGATTAACGCGAAGCTGTGGCTGTTCAGTAGGTGAATTATCGTTTAATGGTGTATTATGGCGCCTGTTACGATCGAATTAAACAAAACGAAGCAACGGTGAACGAGTAATGAATTTAGGTAACGATTACAGGGAATAAATGGAACGAGGTGAACGTAAATTGGGAGAATTATTAAATTTGATGAATTTTAATTTAAAAAGAACTTTAATTTAAGAAAAAGTTTTGATTTATAATTTATAATTATTAGATTAAATTACCTTAGGGATAACAGCGTTATATTTTTTTATAGATCATATAGAAAAAAATGATTGCGACCTCGATGTTGAATTAAGATAAATTTTAAATGTAAAAGTTTAATAATTAAGTCTGTTCGACTTTTAAAATCTTACATGATTTGAGTTCAAATCGACGTAAGTCAGATTGGTTTCTATCTATAAAGATATTTAAATTATTTGCACGAAAGGACTAAAAATGAGAAAATGTGAAATGGAGGAAGGTTTATTCGCGACGTGGTATAAAAATTCATCGGAAGAACGTTTGCAATAATGTTGATTACTGTAAAAAGTAACGGTAATCGGTTCGACTATACAATGAGAGCAACGACGTCCGTACAATGAAAGAAGAAACGTGTCAAAGTTGTATAAATTAAGAAATTGCGCTCTGTTTCGTAACTTAAAAAAAAAAAAACAGAGAATGAAATATTAAAGTTGTATCGAAATGGTACAATTGACGCGAAACTATTTTAGATACAACGAACGATAATTTCAAGTTTGTCGCGTATTTGTGACCATCTTTTTGGCACTTCCGAGGTACTTCTAAGAATGATATCGATGAATGACATCGATTAAATCATGTTGTTACTCATCGCGGATAATAAAATTACGAACGAAAGGATCTGTAATGATTCTAGCTTTTATGATCTAATAAGACATTACATTTTGAAATTAATTTAAAAAATTAATTACGATAGTACATATAATTGATACGAATGTGTCTATGAAATTCTTTAGCCATGGGTTATTTAATAAGAAAGATACTTCTGAATTAATAGGAAAATTATTAGGAACGTCAACTTAATTGAAGAAAAATGTGCGTGTGTATAATTGCTATGTTTCAAGTGGATAATTTCAATTATATTTTATTAACTACATAAAACGGTAGCTGACATTTTTTTCCCTCATTTAGCATCGATTTGTACATTTTGATGACATTTATATACTAATATGATAAATTTACAGTTTGCAAATTCGATAAGAAGATAATAAATATTACTTCTATTTATTAATTTGTCATTCCAATAAAAATTCACATGCAATCATCACGAAATTGAAACAATCAGATATTCACAAACGTACCTACGGTTTTCGCTGAAAATTAAAAGAAAAGAGAAACGATTCTCCCCTTCCTTGAGAAGAAAAAGAAACGCGTGTGTTGAAATTTGCTAGCTGAAATTTTGTTTGTTGCAAAACAATTGTTAGTTGAGATTTTTCGAAAAGAAAAAAAAAAAGGAATTCTCATCATCCAACGTGTAAGCCCAGTACGTGTTCAAACAGAGTTAAATAGAAAGCCGGGACTTGTGAAAGAGACCTGCACCTAGAATTTTTTTAACCCACTCTTCCGTGGGACCGAGGCAGAAGGTACAGAGTACTTGGTTACTTATGTCCGTGAAAGAAAGAACAGCCAGTTAGTCGATAACCGATAACAGTTGCGACACGATTGCGAAGATGCACGACTCGTGGAGTCGAGGAATGCTAAGAGATGGCCGGATAAACCGCGCTGCGATCCAAAGAAATTTACACGTTCCGATTTCGCGTTAATAGATAGACGAATATATGTGTTCACACAGGGTATCTTAAAGTTAAAAGTCAAACTGTTCTTTGAGTGCAATCGAAAAATCTCACGTGAATTGAAACATATAATACATCTGTTTAAGTTGCAAAAATTCCTTTTGTATTTTTTGCTTCTTTTGTACGGTAATGAACCAACTGGCATTTGTAGAAATTTTTTTTATAAATATATTGTACGTTATATTGTAATATTTTGGAATTTCACAGAGTATTGGAACGTTGTACCAGTAAAATTTGAAATATGAAAATAGAAACAATGGCATTTAGTGCAAGTATGCATTTGATATGAATCATAAAAATATTTGTACAGTTAATTATCCATTATGTGTTAACGACATTTTTAACGTTTGTTACATGGTTTAAGGTAACTGTACATACTGTGTATTTTTTAAGTTTTTACATCTACGTAAACAGTTCTTATTCCAAATTATACTATTTCATATAATCAAACCTGAAAATTTAGTGCCACACACGTGTACATTGATTGATATATTGAAGATCGCCAAAGTGTTTCAATAATCAACTATGAACGAATCTCAATGGATTCTCAATATTCATTCTAAACATTTCTTATATTTCTATAAGAAATACTCCTCTCTATATATTTTATGAAGATTATACATTAAATTCTCTTACTTCTATATACATCTTCAAATTTTACCAATGTAATACTAATATAATCACGACGGTTTATCTATCTTCTCATAGTATGAATTTCGAAACGTTTCCTGTAACATGTGCACAAAAGAATTGTAACACAGTAAAACACGGAATATGGGCACAAACGTTTTCTGTATGGTAACTGTTCAAATACTTTCGCGAGTATGCCCCTGTAAAATGAATATTGCCCATTCTACGGCGTATCCGCGTTCGCAACGGTGTTTTCCGTCAAAAGAAAACACGCGTTGCTCGTTCGAGAAGTAAGTTCTCTCTTCGCTTTCTTTCTCGTTTATTTCGCACGCTTGCTCACCTACCCTCTTTCATTGTTCCCTTCAATTGCACGTGCTTCCTGTTTCGGCCGTCCCCTTCGCTTCGGGCAGTTTTCTTTTTCCTTTTCAGCAAGTTCTTTGCCGTTTTCGTTTATGTCTACTCTTTTGCGCGCCGCGTTACGCGTTGGAGAAAATTGAAATTCACGTTCTTTCTTTTTTGGCGAATCGTTCAGTGGAGTTTCGCGTTGGACTCTAGGAAAGTGAGAGTGAACGGAAGAAAAATTTCTTTCTTCCTTTCTTTTTAAATTAGTTATTGATGGTAGAAATGTATTGCCCTTGGAAATTTGAGATCAGTTTTATTGAAAATGAATTTAGATATTCTTGTTCTATTTGTTACGTATAAATAATTTTGTAGTTATATTTATCTATTAAATATTATATTGTCTATTAATATTATTTTATCTATTAAATATTATATTGTCTATTAATATTATTTTATCTATTAAATATTATCACGTATTCCAATATATATTCACGGATTCATTAAAATGACGTTCTCTCCAATCTCTTTCTATTATCTAATACTTCTGCTTTAAATTATGACAAAAAGAAAATTGCTAAAAGATAGAAATTCCCCAACTCTTTTTCTTCAGATTCCACTTTGTGTCATTCTCGCATTTCAAAATCGAATACAAGTTTTCGATCAGTCTTTCAAACCTGATTAAATCCATTCAGAAACACGTTGTCCTTGCCTGAAAGATCCCTTCAAAAAAAAAAAAAAAAAAAAAATCTCTCAACTAAAAGATTTCTTTTAAATCGATCTTTTACAAACGTTTAACAAACAGAAAGCGTTCATCTTCCAGCGTCCGGAGAAAATTTCGATTATTTGTGAGGCTTCTCAGAAATTTTCACGACCTGTTGGAAATTTCGAAAAAACGATCCATTGTGTATCATCGATAAAACGAGCGCTCGTTCGTTAGACGAGAAGAATGCCGTGGCTGGTAAAACGCGAACGTGCACGTTAATCGATAATCGAGGAATGTGTTCCGGGAACGACTTTTCCGCGGCTTTTTCTGTCGCTTGTTGCAACGGTTTTCTTTCGCGGCGCGGAGGCCGCGACCGCTTCTTTCAGCGCCGTGGAATCCGAGCGGACGAATGTTGAACGTGGCCGCGCGACAAAATAAAACGGCGAGCCGTACACACTCGAATTAACGTTCAAAACAGCCCGGCCACATAATCGGGTCGCCAGACGCCAAACAAGAACTTGCATCCAACCTTCACCGATAATCGTCGTCTGCGCGAACCTTGCTTTATCCTCGAATCGCCTCGTTACCTTTAATCGCCAGCGTTTCACTTCTCAGCGTTGAATTTTAACATCCAGCGAGGAAGGAAAATACTGGCACGGGTCGGATGTTGTTACAAACTATGATTTTATGAGGTGGAACGTGCGATTCTTTGTAGAACATCGTTTGTAGAATCTATATTTTGTAATTGAACTGCATTCTGTATTATAATTGTAGATCATGATTCGAATGCGAATGATAATATATACAGAACTTCACTGGAATTTGCTGATACTTTCTCGACTGCAAATGATGGTTCTTCTGGGGCTTTTAGTGTTGTACTTTTTTTTTTTTTTTTTTAAATTTTGTTGTCTTTTAATGATAAATACGGTAGAGTTAGGTACGTGGATCAGCTTTCATGTTATTCTTCACAGAAAGAAAATGAAGAATAAATGAACAGTTAGTAGCATATATAAAAAGTAGCGGTATATTTCTTCGACTCTAATTGATGATTAAAAAGCAAACTCAATGAACTCAATGAGACTTTTTACGAGCGCAGAGGGTATTTCCTTTTTCTCTTCGTTGTGTTAGGATAATGAAGGAATTGTTATTAATTATGAGACATATTTTACTTTCTTTTATTTAAAATTTCTACGTCGTTTTTCGAAATAAATAGCAGCGAGGAGATACTTTGATGATTAAATATAATTAGAAATAAGACTGCATCTCGTGGAAAATGGAAGATATAATTATGTATATGAAATTTCTCATATTTATCTATCTATCATCGATATCCATTTTTCAAAATGAAGCAATTGTATTGCTCATATAATTACAAACAAAAAAAGAAATAAAATTGAACCTCGTAGAGTTTGACATTTTTCACGTAAATTATTACTAATTAGGAATATTTACAGTTATATTACGATATAAACGGCACGAAGTTACAATTTGATGGAGCTGACGGTTTTCACGGTAGATATGACGAATGAACATTTCTTCTCGATAATTATTGAAAAATTATCGTTATTAGAGTGACATTAAAATAATATTAAGAGCAAATTTGCTGTTTACGTATATGAAAAAATTGCAACTGAATAGTAATTACATTTAGTATAAAATGTGTTACGCGTGTAAGTACTATATGTACGTACATATACAACGATCCATTGGGAAGGTTCGTTCTTGTGCTGGCATTCAGGTCTCTGAGAAAGACGTGCACTGTTGTGCGCATCGTAATTCTGACGATACTTGTTTCACACTGATTTCATGAAATTTCTAGCGCACAATTGACTATATTTTTATACAGTATAAAATATATATTGAAAATAAAATTCATTACTTCTATATTAAATAAAATACTAATAATAATGATATAACATCGATAAATGATAATTAATTATAATATCATAATTATAAATTTATGAAATTTACTTATATATAATATCCATATTTGTGAATTATCAGTATAAATTTACTCAGTATAAAATATTTTACAAATGCAATCAGTCATAAATTTCCACATACATTATTTTCGTCATAATCACTCGCGTACTTTCGAGATTAAATATTCGCAAATTAGCCCCAACATTTGACACTATCAGATTACAAGCCATGCATCTCATTCCGAACATCGTGTCATGAACTACATTTAAATAACAAACTCGTAACATAACACGTTAATCATAATCGAAACATAAATTTATTACACGTTATTAATTATACTACAAAACTATGTTCATAATCGACTTGCAACGCTTCAACATTGATTTAAACTCCACTCTATTAATTATTAATTATAAGTCACATTAATTTATTTAAAAATGATTTAAAAAAGAAATATCCGCTTTGTAGAATAGAAATAAGTGTGTTTTCTAAAAAAAACAGTAGTACAGATCAACTGTTTTAATTCGACGTGAATTTAAACAATTAAGACTCCATAGACGCGGGGATATTTCTTCTTACAAACGAAAGGAACGTTAAAAAAGGCAGCAACCTGCCCGGTGATCGGCAGCGTAAAGCCTTGAAATCTTTTCAATTAGGCTGCCTTGAACGGATCTTGCAGCGGCCATACCCGTGCTCGTAACATTATATCCAGACACCGGTATACGTTTCGCGGTTTCGCGAGCGCAGACAGGTTAAAATTTCTTTTACTGGAACTTTTTTCACCCCGTTTCCAATTCCGCCTGAAAGGCGACGCGTGTCTCTTGCATCAGTTTGCGTGTTACGCGTTTGCAAACGGATTTTCTAACGTAACTCCTTCGTCGAGTGAACAAAATGGAGTCGCGTAACTCGTCCGCCCCACGAATGAATTTTTCGTGCGTGTCGCCGTGCATGAAAGTGAAGCGTCATGCTAAGGAATATTTAAGGACCGACGATGACCTCACCGAAGTGAAAGTTCTCCGGTTCGGTTCCCTGCAGTCGTCGGACGAGCAAAAGGCAAAAACCTGGAGGAGTGGGGGCAAAAAAGAAAAAAAAAAAAAAAGAAAAAAAAGAAAAGACTCTCGCACGGCCTCTTTCGAATCCTCGTAAGCATTTGGACGTATCCGCTTCCGGAAGGGAACACGTTCCCCGTTGACGTCACGACCTTGGTCGATCCCACGAAACCGATCATTTCGAAAGGCCAGTCGTCGATCAACAGACAAACTCTCTTCGCTTTCTGCCTTTGTTAGACCATATTCACGCGGCGGCGACGAAATTAGTATTACGCGTTGCGAGACAGTCAAGTTAATTATTATCACGGTCCCTCTCGTTTTGACAGAGCCAACTTTCTCCCGGGGATCGATCCTGTGGCGTAAACAAGGTTACCTCAGCCTTCTTTCGAACATTAACGTGGTCGAAACGAATTAAAATTGAATTCTTTAGATATATCGACTGTGTTTACGTTTGTGAAAGAAAGCAGAGCTTTTAAAGCGTAAGATTATACAGAATACAAGATAATTGTTTTTAATTACTATTATTATTATTTTATATTTTACATTTTTAATAATATAAATTTGCATAAGAATTATATATATTATTTTAATTATATTATTGTATAGTATATATACTAAATTATTATTTAAATTATATTATCATATATTTTACATTATAAATTTGCATAAAAATTATATATATTATATTATTTTAATTATATTATTATATAGTATATATATTAAATTATTATTTAAATTGTATTATTATATATTTTACATTTTTAATAATATAAATTTGCATAAGAATTATATATATTATATTATTTTAATTATATTATTATATAGTATATATATTAAATTATTATTTAAATTGTATTATTATATATTTTACATTTTTAATAATATAAATTTGCATAAAAATTATATATATTATATTATTTTAATTATATTATTATATAGTATATATATTAAATTATTATTTAAATTGTATTATTATATATTTTACATTTTTAATAATATAAATTTGCATAAAAATTATATATATTATATTATTTTAATTATATTATTGTATAGTATATTAAATTATTATTTAAATTAGATTATTATATATTTTACATTTTTAATAATATAAATTTGGATAAAAATTCGCAGCTTAGATAACAGATAACAGTGAAATGAAAGTTAAATTGTGTTTATTCGAAAATCTTCACTTTCAATTTTATTAATAATAATAAAATTTATTATGGATTTTATTAATTTATTATAAAATTGAGAAATTCTTAATTGATCGAGCATGCATTCGGAATAACATTTGATCATTCTTCGTTGTCAATTTGTGGTGGTGTTCCAAAAATCTCTCGATTCGTCGCGGTGAAATTTCACGCGGAAATGAGAAATCGTCTACGATTTTACGAGTGTTTCAAACGAAAGATGGAAACCGAATAGTTCACTTTCAGATCCTGTTGCGTCTCGCGTTACTTACATCGAGCCATTCTCCGTGAGTCACTAAGGCCTAAGACCAGCACCTGTAATCGCTGCAACAGATACGTTTCACATCGATTTTTGCAATGGACAAACATTGAAAAATTATTTTTCGAAGAAATCTTTTTCTCATTTACTTGTATTTTCACTCGGTTCTCGCACAATTTTATATTATAGATGAAGAGTAGCATCAATACACATAGGATTGCCTTTTTACATAAAGCTGAATCGTCTGAAAATCACGCCAATATAGTTTGCATTTTGTGCGCTTTGAAAAACACTGAGAATGCAACATGGAGAATGAACAGAGAGCTCTTGTGACTCTAGGAGTAAGATTTAAAGCAAGCCTTGCTGTTCAAGCTACATATATATATATATATATATATATATATAAATTAGGTAGCTGAGAACGCTTGACTTTCTATCCATTAACGACAGCTTCTCTGCTAAAACTATCGACAAATATACAACTGTTGTACGTTTCCATTGCCAAATTGTACGTACGTTTCTCCGTTTATTAACAATTCATCTAACATTCATGGAAAATTCACGAGGAAATTTGTACTCGTTACTTACCGATTATTCAGATCTTTTTATTAAGACAAGATCGTTCATCGTAAATCCTTCAATTTATTTAGATATTCAGTTTCTCGTATTCTACAAATACATTCAATGTCTCGATACATGACTGTCTTGTTATTGCATGTGAAAGTCAGTAATAAAAATAGTTGACGCTACGACGACCGGCAACGTTTACGATTCTATATTGGTTGGTAACTGTACGACATTACCGTAGGCAACTAGGTAATTTTGAACGGTTGATGCCCATCGAAAAATGAATTGTGACAAGTCTAAGTATACTTGTTCCTTACATTTTGTAAAATCTTGAGAAAAACTTTATTAAAAATATACCTAACCGGTGATTATATCGTAGCATTGACGTTAATTAAACGTCGAAATTTACGTAAGAAATTATCAGCTATTGTGACGTTAGTTTCTATTAAAATTGACGAACGCAAACGAAAGTGTGCCAGGAAGCGAGCCTCCATCTTCCTAAATTCCGCTCCCTGCACGTAGCGAGTAGTAATTGTCAAGTTTGAGGAAACGTCGCGACATTTTCTTGGCGCGCAATTAAATAAGTGGAACGGATCGATTGACAGTTCTCGCTAATGGTCCCGATTCGTACGCGACACCTGACTTCGAGGGAACAGCCGAGCGAACAAGTAGATCCTGCATTTCCGACGCCGCTGAAAAACACCGTGATTCGACCGATGCAGGTAGTGTCAGCCCGATCGTTTGGTCGCACTTTCATCGTCCCACTTTCTCCGTCTTGTTCCGAGCTGCTCGATGCTCGTTGACCACACGCCACGTCCACTCAACCTTTTATGCTCGATCAAGTTTTTTTTTTTCTTCTTTTGTTTCTCCGCATTTCTTTCATCCTTCTCTTCCTCTTCGTAGCGTCTTCTTGCTTCTTTCTTCAGGGACATTCTTTTTGTTTTTTCTTTTCCTTGGTTCTTCTATTTTCTCTCAGTATTTCAGCTTCTTTCTCCGATTTATTTTTATTTATTTTTATTTTTTCGTTTTCGTCCCGGTATTTGGTTTCTGCTTCTTTTTATTTATTTTTAATATTATTTATTTTTAATATCATTTTTATTTATTTTTGATATTATTTATTTTTATTTATTTTTAATATTATTTATTTTTAGTTATTTTTGTTTATTTTTAATATTATTTATTTTTATTTATTTTTAATATCATTTTTATTTATTTTTGATATTATTTATTTTTATCTATTTTTAATATTTTTATATTTATTTTATTATTTTATATATTTAATATTTTATTATTTATTTTTATTATTATTTTTATTATTTTTATTTATTTCATTATTTTATATAATTAATATTTTATTGTTTATTTTTATTATTATTTTTATTTATTTCATTATTTTACATATTTAATATTTTATTATTTATTTTTACTATTCTTTTTATTTATTGGGAAATTCTTTATTCAGTTTTTGTTCCTTTATTTGTTTTCCCCATTTTCTCGCCTTCAGCCTCTTGTTTCTTACTTTTTTTCACTTGGAGGAAATTTGTTATGTATTTGTTTACTCTGTACTTTTTTGCTTCATCCACTAGGAAATTCTTTATTCAACTTTCTTCTAGTTTTTTCAGCTTTTTGTCTTCCATATCCCATCAATTGTTTTTGCTGTTTTTCTCAATTAGTGAAATTCCTTGTTCAGTCTTTTTGTCATTTCCTTGCCTTTCTTTTTTCCCCCTTTCTTTATCCTCCCATTTTTTGCTTTTGACTTTTTCTCACTTTCCGTTTCATGCTTCCAAGAAGTTGTGAGTTGTCGATGATTCCATCGCGAAATTTACAACCTCGATCGTCTACAAACTCAGCCCTTTAGAATTTTGAAATGTCTTGCAGCTCGTTACCATTAGATTCTGCTCCGATTATTCGAATACTTGACATTTCAAAGAAGATAAGAGCCTTTAAAATGCCTTTCTCCTCCGGCGCATAATTTAATCACGCCTACAACATTTTACGAGCGAACGATCTTCCTGTTATCGGGCAGAAATTGCTTCGGTGAATCGCCATCGCGGGATTCAACGTGAAAACACGCGAAACTCTTCCTCCTTCACTCTGCCGTAAAACATGGAACGTGTAACTAATGGTACGTGTAACTAATGAGTTAATTAGCAGGCCTCGTAACAACGTCGACGCTCACCGAGCATTAATTCATGGTCGACGATTTGAGAAACGGTATTATCGTGGCCCTAAATCCTCTAGAACCCTAGATTATGGTTCATTTCAAATACGAGCGCACGAGAATCTGCAGGAAGATTCGTGCCGTGTTCCTTCCTGTTTCTAAGAATTTCATTCGTCTCGTCGTGTGTTCGTGCATTTTCACGTATCATCGTGCAAACAGAAAATTTGCATTTAATTTTATTTTCGTTCCGTTTTCTGACTCAATGCTGCCGCAGCGTTTAAATCAAGCAAGTAAATATTTCCTCTTCTCTTACCGTGCGTTTAAATTTGTCGTTCGATTTTCTTGGAAAGAAATTTATTTCGAGACAATGACGTCGCGAGGCAAGTTTTCTCCCTTCTGCTCAATGAATCGTAGTCGTTCTGCTTTAATTTTTAAATTGATTGCCTGATCTTGACAAACATTCGCTCACGTTCGCAAGAAACTCTTTTGATGTGTTGGTGATTTTGATTAACTTTGTCAATAGATTTCCATTACTTAACTGGTACCATTTCAGGAAAATTGAAGTTTCGCATTGTCGAATTTTGAAATTTTTAATTTGACTTGAATAAAAAAATATGTACAAATGAAAATTAAATACTTTAAATTCTTGTAACATAAATTACTATATATTATTGTACATTATTATATATTACTAAAACGTGATAAAAATTACTATAGTCTGATCTATGATCCTACGATATCTGTTCTAGTAAAATTATGAATTTCGGTTAAAAAAATATGTGTAATTTCTGTATGTTTTGAGATACAAGTTTTTTTTTTTTATAGTTACGATGGTTTCAATCGTGAAAAAAAATTTTTCAGTGAATGTTTACAATTTTCTTGGCCGCTGAGTGATGTAAAAAAACTTCAAAATTTTTGAAAAAAAAAACACGCTTGAATGCATCAAAGTGGCGACTTCACGCTTTGGACTGTTATAAAAGTTCTTTTCGTCAAATTTGAAAATTTTCCATTGAGTGTTCATTTCTTTCCTCTATCAATTCGTATTGAAACAGCGTCACACTAATAATATAAAAAATTAATAATATAAAAAATTTTATAATTTATTTTTAATTATTTAAAAATTAATTTATTTTAAATTTATATATATATATTTATTAAAAAAAATATTTTAAATTAATAAATTTAATTTTTTGATTTAAATATTTATTTTTTATTTTAATAATTTATTGTTTATTATCTTGAATTTTCTTCACTTTTCTTCAATTCGAAAACGTGAAAAAATAAATCCCAAGTCGTCTGAAGGTCCCCCAAAGGAAAAGAGTTGAATTTCACAGATTCACCAAGAGATACAGTGGAACGCTCTCTTTACGAAAGAGAAGTAACCCAGTCAATGGAGCGTGTTGCGCGAATTCTGTTGTTCTCGCAATCTGTGTTTTTGTTCGTTCTCGCTGGAGGCTCGCCTTAAGAGCCGCCGATAAATTTTACAGGTCGAAACGGCGCCCGGACAAATGAACAATAAGCATAAACTGTGCTCCCTGAGCTTCTGTTATTGCGGACGTTGCATTACAATGGCAAGTCGCGACACCGGTGAACGCGGCGCTTCTTTATTTTCGAGCATCGTCCCCCGAACCCGCGTGTTATAGCGGTATTGAAGTCACTGCACCGTGAGAATACAGTTACACGGTGTTCCCTGTGAATAATGCTCGTCATTAGCGCGCTCGCAAGTCTCGAGCGGGGGTGTACGCAACGCTATTAGAACTTTCAATAATTCTTTTATCGCGCTGCAGGCACGTCCGACGGTGACAACTCACTTTCCTCCCTGTTCTTTTGTCTTTGAAATTCTCCCTCTCTCCCTTTCTCTCGTGTGAAGAAAATTGGTGGAGAATTTTTGTTCATTTGTAAATATCGCAGTTGATTCTCTAAGAAATTTTCTTTCTTTAATAATAAGAAATTTTTGAAATAATTATCTTTTCCTATTATATTGATAATTATTAATAAATAAATGTGTTATATGTATTACTAAGTTTAAAAAAAATAAATTATATTAATAAATAATTTTTGAAATAATTATCTTTTCTTCTCTTATTGTATGAATTCTCTTGAAATTCTCTCTCTCTCTTTCTCTCTCTCTCTTGTGTGAAGAGAATTGGTGGAGAATTTTTGTTCATTTGTAAATATCGCAGTAAGAAATTTTCTTTCTCGAACAATAAGAAATTTTTGAAATAATTATCTTTTCTTATTGTATCGATAATTATTAATAAATAAATATGTTATATATATATATATATATTACTAAGTTTAAAAAAATAAATTATATTAATAAGTAATTTTTGAAATAATTATCTTTTCTTCTTTTATTGTATAAATAATTCTTTTTGAAATTCTTTCTCTCTCTCTCGTGTGAAGGGAATTGGCAGAGAATTTTTATTCATTTGTAAATATCGCAGTTGATTCTCTAAGAAATTTTCTCTCTCTAACAATAAGAAATTTTTGAAATCTTCTCTTATTATATTGATAATTATTAATAAATAAATATATTTTACTGAATGAAAAAAATTATATAAATACTTTTTGAAATAATTCTCTTTTTTTCTCTAATAAGAATAATTTTCTTTGAAAGTTTCTCTCTCTCTCTCTCTCTCGTATGGGGAAAGCTGTTCAGTTCTAAGTATCATAGTTGATTCTCTAAATTTTTGAATTAAATTTTTAATTCTTTAATTAAATTTTTGATTCTTTGAATTTTTGCTTCATTCATTGACGAGATTTCCGAAAGGTTTGAAAGTTTGAATTGACAAATTAAGAACACGTTCAATCTTTTGTTATATTTGTTCAATATGTTGTGATGTGTTACGAAGTCAAACAAACTCAAAGAATTAAGAACCAACGCTGCGTAAACAGAACATTTCTTTGTTCAGTTGTTTTTGTTCAACTTATATTACCCATGTCTTTTTATATCGGAGGAAACCGAGTTTCTACGATCTGCTTAATATTTTTTCACCTTGTTATATTTTTTTATCTCGGTTCTATAATTTTCCGGAATTTAAGGAACTTGCGGTATTTGTAATGTTACTCAACAGATTAAGAATTTAAGAGTTTACTTAACTTAATCTGATCTCTATAACCTGAATTTCTCTTGCGGGTACAAATGTATGTATGTAACTCGAAATTA
This sequence comes from Tetragonisca angustula, assembly GCA_036937485.2. Lineage (NCBI taxonomy): Eukaryota > Metazoa > Arthropoda > Insecta > Hymenoptera > Apidae > Tetragonisca > Tetragonisca angustula. The sequence continues at coordinate 152,673 of JAWNGG020000102.1, read as the reverse complement.
GCATTAACGTCAAACTCGTAACGATGAATTTGTAAATAATTGTCAAAAATTTTATTCCAAAAAAAAAAAAAAGAAAAAAGAAAGATATTTACTGTGTATGAAGTAGAAGACGAAAATAATAACAAATAATCTCTTTAGCTATCGAGAAGGACTTCTTCTAAATTTCAAAAATCTTCTCCCTCAGGAAAAAGCAATTCCATATTTTATTACGCTTGTACTAATGTGAAAACAACTCTGTTTCCACATTTTTAGCAAGCTAAAGTTCCTCACATTCGACTTGGTTTAATTTCGTTTGCACCTGCTGCTGTCACGACAAAATATTCGCCTGATAAGAACGTCGTAACAAATGCTATGTATCTTTCTTACAATTATTCGTAAAAGTTGCCTGCACGTGTAATTACAAGCTTGAGGCAAGTTAACTCGTCAGACAGCAACAAACCAGAATCCTGACGTTTCGACGAGAAGGTCCGACAAGTTTCAAACCGATCGCGCAGCGAAACGAAACAAAGACCATCGAGAGAGTATTTACGTGGAAAAGAGCGTACTCGTCGTTTACGGCCTTGATAAAAGATCTCGCAACATCGATTACCATAAATTTGAATTGGATATCTCGCCGAGTCTGATCTTTCACGCCTTAATTACAAGGCCAAGCTCCACCAGCCGCCTATTGACGAACATTGGCAAATAAACCGCCTTTCCACCCTTTTTTCTCTTCCCTCCCCCCCCCTCCCCCACCCCTCCTCGATCGATCGATCCGACCACGCTAGAACGAAGAAAGTCATCAAGAGATAGCGTCTATAAATTTTAACGATCCGATGCTTCGAGTTACGAGCAAATTTGCCAGTCATCCACGTCTTGCCCGAGTCGTGTTAGCCGAGTATTCCTCGAATCGAGATTCTAATCGACGTTCTCTCGCGTAATCGTGCCTGCTCTTACTCTAATTAAGTGGCTACCGTTTGCCGGCGTTACCGTTCCACCATCCTTTTCCTCTTCGTTTTTCTTTCGTCGTCGTCGTCGTCGTCGAGCAATGTTGACCGTTTGACGATTCATGGCTTTTCTTGCGTTTGTCGCATGAATGAATCTTACTTGGTGATGCTCTTCGCCAAATGTACAGGATGTCCGATATCTTCTCGTTCAAACTGTTGCACGTTCGAGTGCTTTCTGTAGGCAGAAATATGAAATTACTTCTGCAAAGGATAAAAATTATAATTGTATAAGATTGTTGTTGTTATTATAAGGAGTAATTCAGTTGTTCAGAAGTTTTAATGAAAATATGAAACGTGAAGAATGTGATGAGAGTTGAGTTGTGTCGGTGCACGACATTTCATTCGTAATTAATTTATGTTTATGCCAATTCTGTTTTTTAATATTGCCGCCATTCGAGAAAATTTCGAAGCAATTTCCCTTTGTATCTTCCTTTATTTAGATTTCTATAATTTCATGAAATTTCGAAACATTGAAGTGAAAAAAATCTCGAAGTGAAAATATGAAAACGTGAAGAATGTGACGAGAGTTAATTTGTTAAGAATGAACGAATCGAGTTGTGTCACCGCACGACATTTCATTCGTAATTAATTTATGTTTATGCCAATTCTGTTTTTTAATATTGCCGCCATTCGAGAAAATTTCGAAGCAATTTCCCTTTGTATCTTCCTTTATTTAGATTTCTATAATTTCATGAAATTTCGAAACATTGAAGTGAAAAAAAATCTCGAAGTGAAAATATGAAAACGTGAAGAATGTGACGAGAGTTAATTTGTTAAGAATGAACGAATCGAGTTGTGTCACCGCACGACATTTCATTCGTAATTAATTTATGTTTATGCCAATTCTGTTTTTTAATATTGCCGCCATTCGAGAAAATTTCGAAGCAATTTCCCTTTGTATCTTCCTTTATTTAGATTTCTATAATTTCATGAAATTTCGAAACATTGAAGTGAAAAAAATCTCGAAGTGAAAATATGAAAACGTGAAGAATGTGACGAGAGTTAATTTGTTAAGAATGAACGAATCGAGTTGTGTCGGTGCACGACATTTCATTCGTAATTAATTTATGTTTATGCCAATTCTGTTTTTTAATATTGCCGCCATTCGAGAAAATTTCAAAGCAACTTCCCTTTGTATCTTTCTTCCTTTATTATAGCTCTTTATAATTTCATGAAATCTCGAAAAATTAAATTACATTGTCTTCCTCAAAGTCGATTGAGCTTGCACAACTTCAAAGTTTTATCTTCAACCATCTCGAAAGAAAGAAATTACAATGTACAAATTATTATGAAATAATAATAATAGAATTAATTGTATATTAATTAATTATACATTTACACGAAGTGAATTGATTGACGAAAATCGATAATCAATGAATTAATTACGTATAGGGAGAAATTGAGCATGAATCGTGAAGAATTTTATTCTACATTATAAATTTTAATAAATATTAAATATTAATTGGAAACATTTGAATCTTAGAGAATGCATTTTGAACAGGAATTTGGATACTCGTGGAATAGAGGACACCCTGTAGATGGGTGTGTTTTAATCGTGAAACGGATTACTTCTTGCAACAACTTCGAGTAATATGTAATTTTGATGATGAGCAGCATGTCGATGATTATTGCTAGATAATCCCTTTTTTTAAACGCACGATTTCTTCGGAGATTTTTTCGTTGTGTAATAAGCACGTTTGTATTATAAATGAATCGAGCAAGTTGCGAATTCGTTAAACTGGTTGGAAAATAGAATATTTAATTTCTTCTCACAGCACTTCTTCCAAGAAGATATGCTGAATGGTCGTTTACAATTTGATACGTTATATTACTAAATAATGCGATCATTCGACGTTTGAAAAATCTTCCGAAGAATATGTAAAATGGAGCAATAGACTGTTGTAGTACAAGAAACAAATTCTACTAGGTATCATACTGTTACTATCTATGTAAGTTTAATTTTTTTTTTTTAATAGTAATAAAATTCTATCAAATACAAATAAATTTAAATTTATTTTAATATAAATTTAAATATGAACTATTTAAATATAAATTTAAATATAAATATAAATTAAATATAAAATTAAATTGAAACTAAATTTAAATTTGAAAATTTAAAAATTTAAATATCATAATTTAAAACTAAATTTAAAAATTTAATTTAAATTTAGTTTTAATTCGATTTTATATTTAATTTATATTTATATTTATATTTTTAAGTTTCTACTAAATACAAATAAATTTTAAGTTCCTTGAATTTAAAATTTCCTTTAAACTTTCACCTTGTTTCGCCGTATTTTCAGTATTGTCTCTCCTGCGAAAGCGCGATCGAGTGACGTCGATTGACAGAGATAGATTGTTACACATTTTATCAAGAGAATCTACATGCCTTCGCTCTAAACGCGTAATGATGCTGATGTTAAATGGAAGTTATGCGAAATTATCGGTCAAAAGCAAGGAAACAAGGCTGGTAATGAGGACTTTCTCTTATTCACACGAAAGTTCATTGGTATGCTCGAGTCGAACAAACGCCGAGCCTTTGGAACGGCGGACAGTGTGCCGTAACATTAACGAATAATTACCGAGATCGTTGTTTTGTTAACGATCTAACGGGACCCCGCGTTGTTTGACTTCGTTTGACTCCGTTTGACTCGATGGAAAGAATTATCTCGGATGAAGATTCTGAAGAACATTCGAGAGAGTCGCATTTCTGCATCACGTTTCGTTTTCGAACCTCGCGGAAGGTTCGATTGAAACATTGAAATTGAAATTATTGTTTCCAGAATTCTTGCTCTTGCAACGACGTTATCTGAGAAGAAAGTACACACACACACACACACACACACACACACACACACATGCATATGTGTTTTATCGCGTGTTACGCAATATCCTCTCATCAAGATAAAGCATGCGTAATAAATACGACCGCGATTGTAATTATACATGTTCCGCACGCTAATTTGGATCTAAGAATTGATAAATTGTTCAACAAATAAAAATAATCAGGGGAGAAGAATTTCATTTCGAGCAAGCTGAAAAGCAAATTAATCAAGCGAGTATAAAATTGAGATGTAGAACACGGTGAAAAGATATTTTAAAACAAATAGCAGTAACTATGAATTATCAGAAACGCGTGAAAATTGAAAAAAGAGAAAAATATGCAATAGCTACAATGATACATTTCATCGATTAATCACTATCTACATTAAGATTCGAGTCTTAATGAATGTTTTAAAGGAACGTATTTTACCAATTTGAAAATTGTATGAAAGTATATCGTTTTGTATAGTTGGTTGTGTAGGTGTGCATATGATGTCACTGTTTTTCCAGAGTCGATTGCTCCGAATTTAAATTGAATTTTGAAATATACGTGATGTAATCTCTTTATTTTTCGTACGTGTTGATTCAGCTTCTACAATCAAATTCGTAATTCGACCAATTTTCAAACAAACGTATCGATTGTCGATAATAACGTTTCATTTTCATTGAAATTTTAAAATTTTCACGCACGACAACGATATTTACTAAACCCCTGTCACGCGAATATTTATTAAATGCAAATTTCACAAGCTATTTTTTTAGCAGTTGTGTTAATTTAAATCACGCTGTTTAAAAATGACGTACGAAAATGAAAATTCGAGGAAAATTCACAAACGAAATGTAGTACTTTCGTTTTTGAGTGAAATCTACTTTCCGTTTGTCTCGTGTCTACATAATTAATATCGTCATGTCTGATATCAAATGTAGTTTAGTGCTCGATCATAAATAAATCGTCGTGACTCTCTATTTTCCGACTTAATACACGAATTATCCTGTCCTGGTACGTGTCTTTTGTTTTTTAATAAGTCAGAAATGGTTAACGTGACAAGTATATATTTTTAGACTGATCGTCAGTTATTATCTTAAAAAAAAAAAAAAAAAAAACAGATTTCCCACATAATAAAATATCATACACCGATACACCAGCTGGTGTATGAATCTCTGGACATTAATCTGGCTCCACAGGATTTCTTTCTTCTTTGTAGTATATATAGATATATACACACGTGTACATATGTGTGTACTCTCAAGAAGCTCTGCAGCTGTTCATCTCTTATATTTCACAAACTTCAAAGTCACGAATATAGATGTGCTCGCATAACAGTAACGTCCATTTTGTTTATGCAGATTCACAAATTTTTATCGATTTCTTCTTGAAGAAACGAAACTTCAAATAGAATTTCAAGTGAAATGCAAATTTAAATTTCTACCTTTTATATGTCGTGATAAACTGCTCCTGCACACTTTTGCATATTTCGTGTATTATATCTCAGACACGTGTGACTATCTGCATATTTTACACCTGTGTATTTAAATATCTCATAAATGTAGGAAATATTTCAAGAAGTTACATGGTTACATTTGAATAGCGGAAAGTTTCTTTATACGTCGATCAACATTTCCTTTCATTTTATTCTCAAATAATTATTCTAAAATATCTGAAAATACGAAGAAATTTTCATTAATGAGAATTTCTTTCGAAACGACAGTAATTTATGAGGTGATCCCATTACTCTGTACATTTTCTCCAAGTGTTGTAATCTATGTTCCACATTAGTGTATTTTCCCCCATAAACGTGCAAAAATCCGTAATCCACTTGTGTCAATCGAACGTCGCGTTGCTCTCGATCGAACGACAATCACGATTTCAGTAATTTTCAGCTGATTGCTCGCAACTTTATATCACACCGAGCACATAAATTACACGATTTGTTGCACCTTCCGCGTAAGAGTTCGAGGGGCCGTTCGTGCGTTACTATGATGCCGCGATATAACGTATGATCATTCGTCGTGCTAGTTGAATTCTCGGTAGCATAAGATCCCGTTGCGCCGTGTATCGGTATATTGCCGCTGTTATCTGCGATTTCCAGATCTCGATCGACAGATCGGGCCGCGAGACGAAAGAACAGCCGCGGCCAGAGGAAATAAAGCACCGTGGCTCGTTTAAGGAGCTGAGAATTGGTTAAAATTTATACTCGCCTTGCCTTTCGTAAACAGAAGAAGTTCTCCGTCACTAGCTACGAAATGATTTATCTAGCTCTTGAGTTATTCCCACGTAGTAAATAGAAACGAATATTTGAAAACTATAAAGCAAATGATAGTTAAATAGTAGTAGATTAAATAATAATATTAGATAATAATAATAATATAATAATATTTAAATAATATTAAATAATAATAATACAATAATATTTAAGTAATATTAAATAATAATAATATAATAATAATAAAAGTAAATAGTAGTAAATCTCAGAGTACTTTATTTTTAATCTTCAGTAGTAACGGTAAGAGCAAATAAACGTAAAGTTCTACTCAGAAGTCTCAGGAATATTCAATACACAGGCAAAATTTTTTAATTCGCTAGTGTATTTTATAATAATAGTTGATAATATGGCAACACTTTACTCTTTCGTATGGTATACCATTTAATTTCTTCCGATTTTGAAACAAACGTAGCAGCCACTTGTCCCCGACTGATATTACATATACTGAAAATATACTGAAAATTCTGTGAACGTTTAAAAAAGCAAAGCGAAAAAAAAAGAGACGAAACGTGAACAGCTTCTGAAAGCAAATAACGTGAATTCATTTTCGTGCGAACGGTAACATTCGTTTCTACGAGAAATCGTTCGTAAACTAATTTCTTTCTGTCCGTGTTTGTTTTTGAAAAAAGATTCATTCATTGCGACGTAACGTGTGCTAAATCCTCTAGAAAAAAGAAGGAAACAAAATGCGAACGAGAAAGTATATTTGAATGTTTAAAAAAAAAGAAAAATAGAAGTGAGAGAAAAGGAAAGAAAAGAGCGAAGAGTTTCAGGCTCTCTCTGGCAACAACAGTATGAAAGGTTACACTCTACTTGACGATATGAACTCGAAATCCAGGAAGGAATGCATATCAAGGCCGATCTCTCAAGCCACCCGCGGCTCTCTCTCATTATCGTTCAGTTAGATTCGAAGTTAATTAGAGCTCAAGCGGAAAGCCGTTTCGTTCTGTACGAACTAATCGTTCGTGTTCGTTTCGAGGGGAAAACAATGAATACGAAGGAAATACAAAGTCTCCTGGATCGCAAAGGGTTGTTTGGAAATTCAGTTTGTCAATCGCCAACGATTGAACACACACATTGATATATTTATTTTCTGCTCTTTGTCGTTATTTCTCGCAAACTTCGTAAAAACTTCAATTTCTTTCATCATTTCATTGATGGATTGATTGTTGTAAAAATAAAAAAATGTTATTGTAAAAAAAAAAAATAAAAATTGTAAAAGTTGTGAAAATAAAGGTATTTCCGGAGAAATGACGAAATGAAAGAGTCATATTTCCATAGAAATTTCATATTATTAATTTACAACGATGTTTTTTCTTTTTTTTTTTTTTTTTGAGAGAGACTTGTGTTTCTTTGCTAGAAATTTTATCGTCGCTAGTTGTAGCATGAATCAAGTTATATTTATTGTACGTATATTTTGTATTACTCTTGTATATTTTACATATATAATATATATTATACATTTTATATATCTTTACACATATTTTATATTTATACTCGATTGTCAATTTACTTCATACATCTATTCGCTTTAAGTCAATGCAAATTTCAATACTCACATCAAGTCGACATTTTGATCGAAATATCAAATGATCTATTTACCACGATTAATTTTAGATTTAAAGCAATTAATAATTTACGATTAGTTTTCAGCTACGATTAATTGTCCTTGCAAGCAAACGAAATTCTCTCCTGGAGGATCGACATGGATGGGAAACTTCCCAATCTTGAAGGAGACGCCGTAATCAATGCTTCAGTCGACGAATTTCACCTCTGGTGCAATTGCACGGCACGATATTGATCGGCAGCTACAAACGAGCAAGTCGCTCACCTTGCGATTAATTTGCATTTGCAGGAAGTCAGTTCAGCGACAATACACCGCCGGTAATGTGGATAGACCGAAATTTGGTGCTTCTGGATACAGAGCCGGTAGGAAGTATGGTGACTAGGGCACGTGCCAAGGACAATGAACAGGATCAGCTAACCTATGGCCTGGAACCACTTGGACACAACTACAACGGGAACGACAGCCCGCAACCGCCGCTCCCTTTCTTCATCGACAATAGAACCGGCATTATCTACGTCAACGAAACGCTCAAAGACAAGGTGAGTCGCGGTGGCTTTTAATTTGCCTTGCGTTCATTGCAGCGCCGTCTCCCGAAATCTATTTCCTCGCGTGATCGAAGAAACGTTCGCCTCGGTGAATGGCTTGAAATGTTTAACAGAATTAACATGCTTGAACGTATAGACTTCGAGACACTCGTTCGATGAGTATATTCTGCGTGGACTGTGTATTTCTCTGCGTTTGTGAAATGTTCACAAGGACACAGAATTGCAGAAAAAACGAGCTGCGTCATTGAAGCGCGACCTCCAAATATTTTTGATTTTTAATCCTTTTAATTGCGAGACCGTGAAAAATATTTTTCAACGAATATTCATGTAAAATTATAAATTTTATTATATATTTATATAATATTTATATAAATTTGTGATAATAAACGTATCGCATTCTTCTCACTCAGATGTGTGATTTTAAATTTAATCTTTATTTTTCTGTTTTTTTTTTTTTTGTAAATATATATTATAATTAAATTATAATAAAATATATATATAATTAAATTAATACATAATAAAATAAATATAAAAATAATCAAATTACATCAACAAAATGTCAATATCAAATTGATAATTCATAATTAATACAATGAATTAAAGAAAAATGACAAAAATATATTCGAAATAATGAAACTATTAATATTAATGTACCAACTAATACATGAATACCATGAAAACCTGTAGATAAAAAAAAAATTGAACCATAAATTCTATCATTTATACAAAAATAAGAATTTTTATATTCAAAAATTTGAACAAAAGAAAAATATAAACCTATTAAAATTGTAAAAAATAATGATTTTAACCTTTTTCAAAATAAATTATTTAAAAAATATAAATGACTCAAAGTAATATAAAAACCTGAAGTAATTAAAGTAAATGTATTTAATAATGGAATTTCTATATAATTAAATACTTTAATTATTTTAGGAAGTCATATTATATTAATTTCAATTGATGCAGAAATTGAATTATGAAAAAAAGTTCAAAAAAGTCACAGTTCAAAGTCATTTAAATACCATGGTATTTTTTCTCGCGTAACGTAGCGTGTATTTTCAAAAAAAATTGAAAATCGTATCAAGATCCGCTTATCTGCTATCCTCTTTGAACTGTTCTAATAAATAAACCAATTATTTTATTATCGATTATAAGATTACCCGTACCAGACTGAACATTCAAAAAGGATTAAACAGTAAATTAACAGTTTTATTCGGAGGTAAATTCTGTTTAATTATTGGACGAAGTTTCGCATGATTATTCGAGGTGTTCTCATCGAGCATTGATTGAGGTTGGTTAATAATGCCCCTACGGTTTGTGCTAGATAGAGACGAGAGATTCACGATAAAATTTGAGGGATAGAACGAAGGATTGAGAAGAAGTTGACGAATCTAAATATTACATTTAATTCAGTTCAGGTTTTTTATTTGAATATTTATTTATTTTCTTTCTCAAGTTCCTCTCATGTGAATTTTCGTAATTTACATTATCACGCATATTGCTTTCACGAGTACAATTCACTTTCATCAAAGTTTAATTTTGAATACTTTAATCACTCAAATGTACTTTAAATTTCATTTATTCATAAAAACGTAATTCTAGTTAGCTCGCGATCTGAAATGAATTCAGTTATTCTATCGTTCTTCTACCTTCTATTATTCTATTCATCTTCTATTATTCTTATCTTTTATTATTCTGTTATTCTTGCAACTTCTATCATTCTGTTCCATACGATTGCATATTCGGTAGAACGTATTTTGAAATTGAAATATTAAACTTTATAACTAAAATTACCAAAAGTCTAAACATTTAACAAGAATGTATTCTTCAAGATACGATTATTTGCTCAGTTCGCTGCATTTTGCAATATGTTATCCGCTTCGAGTCGCCAAATAGATTTTCATAGATTTTCAACAGATTTAGATTGAATCAATGAGCTCTTCGTATTTTGCTGCGGCAGAACGTGAACTGTTGTTGTTGTGACACGTCTAAAGTCTAGGTAGTCGAGCTCTGGTCGTTTAGACGAGGGCAAAGCACGCGCGTATACGGTCATCTTTTTTCCCTCTGGATCGGGACTGGACCGATCGTGAACGTAACGCAAGCTGCGTACGGTCGACGTTCAGGGATTTAAACGACATTTCTTGCTTCTTGTTCCCAGGGAGGGCAGGACCTGTTCCTTTACGTGACCGTGTCTGACGGTCAGCTCACGACAAAGACCGAGGTCTACGTTGCTATTCAGAACACCTCGGATCCGAAGGAACCCGACTGGACCAGGTAAGGTTGCTCGTCGAGGACAAAATTGGTCGCGCGCGTCGATCGATGAAAAAAACCGATTCCGATCTCCCATGCCGCTTAGAAAATTACTTTTCTCGAGCAGAGGTGATATAAGAGCCAGCAGCTCTTCCTAACTTCTTCATTTTTCCTTCACACTTTATTTAAATTTCTTTTTATTTTATATTTTTTATTATGTTACAAATATTTATACAATATTCTATTATATTAAATAATTTATTAGTTTGATATTTTTAGATTTATTAATAATATTATTATTTATTAATTTTATATAATATTTTATTTTACTTTATTTTATTTTATTTTATTTTATATTTTATTATATTATATTTCATTTATTTTACGTTATCTTACTTGGTCATGAACATTAAATTGCACTCGACATAGTTCTTTGTACCTTCAGGTGTTTGTCAGTATTAGTTTAACGTTTAGAGGAGATGAAATGAAAAGAAATTTTTAAATTCGTATAATTTACAGAGGATCTGATTCGGAATTGTCCTGCCTGATTTTAAAGAAAAGGAAAAAAATTGAACATCACGTAGATTTTCTCTTTTTGCGTGGAAAAGAATTGCAGCGATCTCTGTTGTTCAGTATCTATTAATTACATAAAAATCTGATAATATCGCTTCCTTATTGAATCTTTCGATTGTCAAGTGCAAACGATACCGCGTTCTGCTTGTTCTGTTAATTTCGGCGAGTCACGCTGCCATAAATTTTTGTAAACGTCCATCATTCATTGAATCCTTATTAGATTTTCAAAGGTAACAACTTGCAAGTTCTTCGTTTCACCAGTTTTTGGTTTATTCGAGACTCGAATATCCATCCACTGATTTCACACGAAAGAAATATTTAATATTTAATAGAAATTGCTCGAAAGCACGACTTTCTTTCAAATTCTAAAATTCACGTGAGAATTTTACGGAAGGTTCGATTGTCAGTCCTGCTGCTGAACGAAAATCGCGATTTTCTGTGAATTCGGTGGTGAACCGAGCGGAGAGGCCACGAATTTTGTTTGCGGGTCTCGAGCAACCTGCTAGAAAGTTTCGTCGATAAATCACGAGGAACGGTGCATGACCTTTCGGGTGGACTCTCGGTGGCCGGTTCCATTATTCATGCTCCAGTTCGTTGACGATACCCTCGAATCCACGCGAGAACAACCGTTTCTCGATGACCGACGTCGCATATATACAATTTTGTTCCTCGAAACAGGAACCCGGTGAGCTCCGCTGGCAGAAGGAGACCACCGTTGTTGCCCGGCGTCGTTCCTGGACAGGGACTGTTTCGAAAATTGGGGATACCACCGTCGCCGGTAGCGGTGCCGCCGAGCATACCGAAAACGACGAGGCTGCAGCCGGAGGAGGCGAAACAGGCGGAGGCTGACGCCAGTCCGGGGACCACCGGTGTTCCGCAACAACCCACGGAGGAGAACGAGGTCGAGGGGCCAGCACTCAGCTCGAAAATTGCACCTGCCGAGGCACCGCCTTCCCAAGATATAGCGATCACCTTGGTACCTGTCACCGCGGTCTGCGTGCTGCTCGTGGGCCTTGGCATGGGCGCCTGGTCCCTCAGAAACAAATTCTGCAGGAGCCGCAAGTCCAAGGAAGACACGGTACCAAGACGTATACGTTTTAGAGACGAAACGTTCCTCGCAGCTGCGACGAGTTACGCCGTATTCTGAAGAACGAGAGATACAGAGGAATGTTGATCGATGGTGTGAGACTGAATAAAGATAAATAAAGGCAACGATGCGCCTGCTTTTTCGTGCGCTCGTACACCGATGTTCATCGATGTTTATGAAAGGGAAAAAGAAAATTAATCTATGCATGTTGGAAAATTTTATAAAATCCATGCGTGAATAGTGAGAACAGTATGAATACAAGAACGTCGCTCTTGTTTTCTCTTTCGTGCGATAGATTTTTGACAAAATTGAAGTTGAAACATCCGTAGCTAATCATTTCTCAACGGTATAAGTTAATACCTTGTGGAGAATGTCAAGGTTCATTGATTGATGTATAGGAAGATTCCCTTCCGAAAAGTTGCATCTCTCCTGCAGTTCTTTTGTATCTCTTGGAAATTCTTGAGGCATGATCCGTCAGAATTGCGAGAACCATTCCGTATATATTATAAGTATAAATTTTAACGATATGAGCGAAGTCAGAGGAATTACGTGGCTCAATATTGGATGAATATTAATAATAATAGAACTGTGAATTAGAAACTTCAATTAAGAATAACAATAGTAGAAGTTGTAGATTTAATTATACGTAATTATAGTTAATCACTGTAGAAATTAAGAACAGAAGAAACTTCATTTTTCAAGAAAGTTGAATTTAAAGATTTGTGAATTTAGAGAGAGCCTGCGACTCAAAGTAAGATAAAATTTAATATATATTGGTGGTTTCATTTTTAAGAAGAAATTGTCAAGTATTAGCAATGGTTCTTGATTAGATGCATTTAAATTTTGAAGGTTCTAACAATGAGTGATGTTTCTCTATGTTTGATTCTTCGTTGCAAGATGTGTTTCAAGATGTAGAATCCCTCCTGATTCTAATTTTATTATTAGACGTGAAGTGAAGTAGCATGATGTGCAACAGTTACAACAAAGAATTTGCAATGCTTATAATATAATATATTTATTATAAATTCATGATATAAAGTTTTAACATAATTTACGTTTTCTCGTAACGAAATTTTGTTTTATTTTAACGAATGACTCTTGTTTCTTTTTCTTATACAGAAAGAGCAAGCCTCGGTCAGCGTTTCGAATATATCGGATGATCCGTCGCTCGTTCTGAAAAGATGGCGAGGCCCAAAAGCGCACAACAATCGATACGAGCCATGGGAAAAAGAAAATCAAGCTGCGCAGAATAAACAAGAAGATAAATGGGAATTTCCACGGCATCGATTAAAGGTCGGTAATTACGGCAATTTAAAAATAATTGACGGATATAAACGGATATAGTAATTAATCGATTGCATATTCACATTTTTCCCATGCGTTTCGTTTCAAAATTCCCAGTAAAGTGAATCGATTTCTTCATAAAATGCCACGGGCACAAGTATTTCGTTTTACATCTCTATATATTTTTATACCATCTGCACTTTTGTTCCTTGAAATTTCCAGAAAAATATCTAGTCTAATAATCATTATCAAGTAATTCTAGTTAGAACTCTGTCACTACAGTGAGTATTAAAACCAACATTTTTACATACAACAAAGAGCACAATTTAATTATTAATGACAAAAAAAAAAGAAAATGATGGAAAATATTAACTGTCGCAACTTTATAAATAAAAGAAATCATATAAAGCCTCTACTTCAATAATCTATGATTATAGATTAAGTATAGTTTTACATCACATGGCAATAGAGATACTTTTGTTCTTAAAAATTGTCAAAATTCGAGAAACATCGAAAAAAAAAAATGATGATTCCGCTGCAATTCTGAGGATTCTTGAAGGAAACCTTCCCTTTCCTTAAAACCATGTTTGTACCATTTCGTTGAGCTTCGAACGTTAGGAAACGACGAAATGTCGAGATTTCACTGAATTATCTTCTTTCGATAGGTTTTCAACATCCTCGGCGAGGGTTGCTTCGGCCAAGTGTGGAAATGCGAGGCCTTAGACATCGACGGGAAGTCAGGCGCAACTATCGTTGCGGTGAAGACGTTGAAGGAGAACGCGACGGAGAGAGAACGGCTGGACCTGGCGCAGGAGTTGCGAGTGATGAAAAATTTGGATCCCCACCCGAACGTGGTCAGGCTGTTGGGCTGCTGTACAGAACGCGAGCCTATGTTCGTGATTTTGGAATACGTGAGCGGCGGGAAATTGCAAAGCTTTCTAAGAGCATCCAGAGAGGAAAGAAATCATGGCGCGCCCGGACTCACGTCCAGGGATCTAACTGGATTCGTTTATCAGGTATCTTGTTAAGCGCCAAAGTCAAACAGCGTGTTTTAATAATTTTCGTTTTCACATAAACAGAAATTTCAATGGTACTCTTTGCCAGTTTTGTAATATCTGTGTCTAACGAAATTTCAGTTTCTTCTGTACGAGGAGAAAAAATTGTTCTCAAGCCTAATTTTAAACGTTTGGATTCAGTCGCGAAACAAATATTTCAACGTCTGTAGAGGAGTTTGAATTTACAAGAATTTCGGAGAGAAATGACAGATTACATGATTTGGAAATGTTGCAGACAACAAATTTACAATCGACTCTGAAAGTCGAAGCTTCAGTCTTTGAAACGAGCCCAGGCAGAGTGTTGCGCGACGTTTTATCACAAAGTTTACGAAAATACGTGATTTCTCGATCACAATTTAATGACGTTTGAATTATGTGCAGTAGTATATTTAATAACAATAGCAGAGAACAAGCAGAGAATAGAATTTTCATTTGATGTTCGAAGTAAACATCTTCCAGAGACGATCTCTTTTAGATTATTCTCAAATAATTCCACTGTGCGTTATATAATATTTATTATAATTTATATAATTTTATTTAAATTCTAAATTTAAAACACTAATATGTTAAAATAATTAATAATTAAATATTTATTATAAATATATAAATTATTTATAAAATATAGTCCTTTCGCACAAATAATTTAAACATTTTTATAGATAGAAACCAATCTGACTTACGTCGATTTGAATTCAAATCATGTAAGATTTTAAAAGTCGAACAGACTTAATTATTAAACTTCTACATTTAAAATTTATCCTAATTCAACGTCGAGGTCGCAATCATTTTTTTTCTATATGATGTATAAAAAAATATAACGCTGTTATCCCTAAGGTAATTTAATCTAACAATTATAAATTATAAATCAAAATTATTTTCTTAAATTAAAGTTTACTAAAATTGAAATTTATTAAATTTAATAATTCTCCCAATTAAATATTAATTTAAATTTTATATTTAATGTAAAATTAAATTAATATAAAATTCTATAGGGTCTTGTCGTCCCATAAATAAATTTTAACATTAATTACTAATCCGCAATTGTTAACGTTGGAATGTCATTCACGCATTGCAGATAGCCAAAGGTATGGAGTACTTGGCATCGAAAGGAATTATACACAGAGATCTAGCCGCGAGGAACATATTGATCGACGAGAATCGGGCTTGCAAAGTTGCCGACTTCGGATTCGCCAGAGACGTGGCCGCTAATCAAATATACGAAAGGAAGTCCGAAGGCCGGCTACCCATCAGATGGATGGCCCCGGAGAGCCTCTACGATAACATCTTCTCCGTGAAATCGGATATATGGAGTTTCGGGGTATTAATATGGGAAATCGTGACCCTGGGCTCCACACCTTATCCCGGCTTAGCGGCCGCAGAGGTACTCTCTTCCAGGGTTTATTAATAGTAGAAGAATCCCTCTAAGAATCGGATGCCAAACGTTTTCAAGTTAATTAATTCGAATAGAGTAAAAATAAAATTTAAATGAATTCGAGCTTCGCTTGCTACGATTGCATTCGAAGAGTGCACATTTCTGATATTCCTTTTCTGTTCGTTTTACGCTTCTGGGTATATATCGGCAATAACACTATAATTAAATGTAAACGTAGAGTTGAATTATATGTATTAAATAATTAAATACGTTGAACGTCAAAAAGTGAAATTAGTATCTAAATATAAAAGCGCTTTTAAAAAAATGCGGCGGATATTTAACTTTCAATTAATTAGATTCCAATCTTTTTTTTTTTTTTTTTTTTTGGCAAGGGACCATCGCCAAATTCTCCATTAACCGATGCTCCAATAACCGGTGTTCTGATAATGGGGATTCTTTTGTACTTAAATAATTCAATAAAATGTTCCCGGTAGCTAATTCCATTGGAACGGGCATTTAATTAAAATCGGTAGATATATCATTCTTTTCTCGCAGGTAATGAGGAGGATCAAAGAGGGCTACAGGCTGGACAGGCCGGAACACTGCAAGAGAGAGCTTTATAACATTATGTATTACTGCTGGGACAAAGATCCAGCGTGTAGGCCATCGTTTGGAGAACTGGTCAGCCTGGCGGAGGGCCTGTTACTCGACGAAACCGATTACATCGAATTAGATAGGTTCCCAGACCATTCGTATTACAATGTGCTCAATCTCAGCGGCGAGAAGTTGTAAATGATAGTACTTGAACTGCAGCGAGTATCGTCGTTCTGTTTGTCAGTAACTCTCTCGTATAGTAAGAAAGCGTGCGCAGCTTTAAAGTGACATGTACTTGGAAATAGTCAATCATCAAAGTAATTACCAAAATTTGACTTCTCTGTGTCTTTTTCGTTCCGATACGACTGATTTGTGTGTATGTTCGTGAAGTATCTTAAGCGTTTCAATTTGTAAATAATGCAAAATAATTCATAACATCTTTTTGCTGCCATTTGACTAATGAATTAATTATTTGTTCGCTACCAGCTTGCCTTGAAATTCTATTCGTCGAGGATTTATCTAAACTAAGCCGAGCTGTATATATTTTTAATTAATAAACGAACATTCTAGATGTTGAACGAATTGCAAGTCACGAACTAGTCAGAGTTCAAAGTAAATTATATTCGCCTTCAATTGCCTCTCGCAAACACACACACACTACACTCAAAAAAGAAACAGCATTAGAAATTCAATAATTTTTCTAAGTTTGAAGAGAACGATACGTACGAATTAAGGAACAATTACTTAAATAGCGGAAATTTTCTACACATACCGATGCGAATTGTAAATATGTATTAAGTAAGATTTTCGATAAGTTATTCTGTAATTATTTTTTTTTCTTTTTTTGTAAGAATAAACCACACTTTACTACAGTTTAGTCCTTTTATTAAATCTTTACACCACGATTGTAACAATTTTTTATAAAGAAAATAAATCCAAAAATCTCAAGTGCAAGTCAGATCAAAAACTTCATACGTGTATGTATAATATAGAGCGACTTGCAATAACGTTCAGTTCAGGCCGATTAGAAGAACAAATTCCTTTCTCATGATAATGACATATCAAGAAATAAGATTTCTAAATCTGTCCGCAAGATTTTCATAAATATTCGATTTATTTTAAATCTGACACTTTTCTTTCCAATATACGTAAATTTCAAGAAATTACACGTTGAGTGTTGCTGCCAATACAAAGAGAAACAAAAGACAACTTTATGAAAGAGAGAGAGAGAGAGAGAGAAAGAGGAGATATGTCAATTTCTTAGCAAAAGACACATCGTTTTTTATATAAGTTTATTTTTATTTAAAGAACGTCGCTCAGCCGTCTATAACAATTTTTTTTATAAACTCATAAATATAGTTAAGACGTCAAATTTCTTCTCGTTTGAAATGTTTATTTGAGCGCATAAAATTTTATCTAATAAAAATGATTTAAAAAAACTCCCGTTGACTAATAATGAGAGAATTAATAGATTTGCAGAAATAGCTTCAGGGACATAGCCGTGTAATTTTAATTATTGCTATAAATTATTTTATGTCACTCAAACAAAATAAAATTTATTTCAAATATATATTCATACACATGTATCGCATAAATCTAGTACTCATGTCGTAAATTTCAAATAAAATACACGTACACCTACATACACACATACACACACGCAAACACAGACATACACACGTAATTTGCTATATAAAATCTGTACGAGCGTACAACGTGAGTAGCAGACGACGCGACGCAACGCGCAAGTAGTGTCGTTTCTAATTTGTGTCTGAGTGTTGTGTTCTGTCGGTATAATTGATCTTTGTATCGCGTTATCTCCAGTTGACTGTTTTTGATCAGATAAATCACGAACTAACTCTCGGTAATATGGAGAACAAACCTCTCCGTAATATGGCGAAAAACAAGAATATACCATATTCGAAGACCGGTGACAAGGAGGAAGATGAGGTTAGTTTACGTTTCGCTGCGAATAATGAGCGGTGAGGTTAAAAGAAATGTGTCAAAATGACACGAACGAGCCGCGCGACGCGTGTCATGCCGCTCAGTCCGTATGCTTTAACAGTTTAAAGCGAATGTAACATTTTGCAGGTGCTGTTGGAGCCATTTAGTTACATTCTGCAAGTACCTGGAAAACAGATCAGGACCAAGCTGACACACGCCTTCAATTACTGGTTAAAAGTTCCAGAGGATAAACTCCACGCTGTCGGTGATATAATACAGCTACTTCACACCTCCAGTCTCTTGTAAGTCTCATACGTCACGTTTATTTTAAGCGGACAAGTCTTTCCAACATTTTTCTTCCTGTATGCGACACTCACAAAATGTTGATTGATTAATGTTTGCAGAATCGACGACATTCAAGATAATTCAGTTTTAAGGAGGGGCATCCCTGTAGCTCATAATATTTATGGTATGGCAAGCACGATAAACGCTGCAAATTATAGTATGTTCATTGCTTTGGAGAAACTGCTCGCTTTGAATCATCCAGAGGTGAACAAGTTGTATAACAGTTCTCCTTTCTTTTTAAATTTTTTCGGCAAATTTTAATCTCTATCCAGTTAAAATTCGTGCTCAGAGTATCCAAGTGTATGTGGAACAATTGCTGGAACTTCACAGAGGTCAAGGTATGGAAATTTATTGGAGAGACAATTACATTTGTCCGTCAGAGACGGCTTATAAACAGATGACCATTCGAAGTAAGTTTTTAATAGATTGACGTTAATCAGTTTCCTATTTATCTCATCAATGTGTATCTTTTCCGTTTCTTTCTTGTAGAAACTGGTGGACTCTTCGATCTGGCTGTAAAACTAATGCAACTATTTTCCGATTGTAAGGAAAATTTTATACCTTTGGCTGGTATCTTAGGACTTTACTTTCAAATTCGTGACGATTATTGTAATCTACATCTAGAAGAGGTAAGCTCTCAAGATTTAACAAGCAGATCAATGTCGTAATGTATTCTAACTATATTTCTAGTATGCCGAAAATAAAAGCTACTGTGAGGATCTTTCTGAAGGAAAATTTAGTTTTCCCATTATACATGCTATACGGACTCATCCGGAAGATAGACAAATAATGAGTATCCTTGATTTAATATACTAATTAATATTAGCATTAGTTTAATACACTAGTTAATCAATTTAAACACTATCTTAAAAATATATTTGAATTATTATTATTATTGAATTATCATCATCATCATCGTCATTATTATTGTTGTTATTATTATTATTGTTCCTTAGTTATTTTTAATGAATTATTGTTATCACTATTGTACCTTAGCTCTTAATGAAGATATTCTTAGACAACGTACTAAGGACATTGAGGTGAAGCGATATTGTGTTAAGTTGTTAGAAAAGTTTGGATCCTTTGCTTACACAAGGACTGTACTGGAAGAATTGGACAAAAAAGCAAGAAATGAAGTACAACGCTTGGGTGGAAATCCTTTATTAGTACGATTGTTAGATGAATTAATGAACTGGAAAGGTTGTGATCCTCAACAGCACGATAAAAAAGGTGGTCTTTAATCATGTTTTATTATTTTTATTATTTTTAATATATGTTATATATGAAAGAAATGTTATATACATGTTATATACATATCTAATTTACGTATATTTCCTATTTTTCGAGGGTTACACATTATCATATTATTACATATATAATGTTTACAAGAGAAGAAAATGATAGAATTGCTTCTGATCGCTTTTTTTTGTTCTTCATTTCGTAGGTAATATAACTTTTGAATAATTAAAGTCACTCTAGACACGTCGGTATAAAAATATTCAACAGTCTCTTTTTACGTGATTGATTTTATTTGAAATTCAGATTGTTACCATATGGAGTTTTTAATAGAAAATGCGATGATTAAAATACTTTTCAATAACAAAACTTAATATTAATATAAACTTGTTCACATTCTTTTAACATGTAAATATCTCCTGTACGAACTATACGAACTTGATGTTCATTTTTTTAAATTAATTTTGTTATTTTGATTTTATACATTATTTTTCTAGAGACAGTACAAATGTAGATTATCGGTTTTGTTGAACGTAAAACTTGATAGTTTAATATTATTATCAATTGCTTTTTAATGTATATTTTATAACAAAAAACTGTATATTGATTCTGGTGAAAGAATGTCGATAAGGGTTAATCGCAATCATGATGAATATCTCAGGAAGTTTAAGAATGCGTTTATTTACATTGCACGATTAAAAGAAAGAATTAAATTAATTTATTCTTCAAATGTAATTACGAATACGTCTATTGAATTAAGCGGCTATAACTATGTTGTATCTGTAGGAATCCCGGCTTGAGACTCCAATTTGTAGGAATTTTGATAAAAGATGGTTGTTTATTTAAAGTTGAATAAAGAAAATTCGTTTAATAATGATTATAAAGTGACGTTTTACACTATTTTCTTAATTGCTAAACTCGCTGGACTCGCAACTGTCAACTCACTCTGTTCTCTCTGACTCCTCGACACTCACTGTCTTCATTTGCACAAAATTCGTCATTCATACCGTTAATATCATAAATGCCAAGCCTGGAGGATAGTCATAAACATTCCCAAGTTTAACTTTCTCTACAGTACGCCACTTGGGACGTCTGGTTGCAATTGTTGGGCACTGGAGAAAGTTCTGGGCTCTTTCCCAGAATTTGCCCATATCTAAAACAAGGTAATAATAATAAATAAAAATCAATTTTCTTCCTTGTGTGTAAATGAAAGAAAAGTTATTACAATAAAGGTGTTGCGTGAGACAACTATGTAGCAATTACGTTTTCACGAGTTTTTATTATCAACTGCCATACGTGTACAATAATTTAATACGTACATTACATAGTATTAAACTTACAATTAGTCTTAATCGCTTGTATGGAAATTTTACTACCGATTTGTACATCGTGGGATCATATGCTGTACGAATTAATAATGTGATATACAACATGTAGTTCCATACAAAACCATTTGTAACGAATAAATATATCTTCATTAAATCTAAGCAACATATGTATAATTTATTTATTTCATCACATTCTTTTTTTTTTTCACTTACTTTATCGTGTACGTTCTCAAATTCATAGTTAGTCAAACGAATACGTTAATGTCCAAACATTACGTCACCAGAAGAGTGTATTGTTAGAACAGATTCTTTTCCGATAATATAATATTTAAACGTTAAGTATTTTCCATACCGTGTCTTCATTCGATTAAGCAAAAATATAAATGAACAATACTCATTTATGCAATCGTTAACAGCAATGTCTGTTATTTGTAACAATGTCTTGCATTAATAGTACATTGTAAGAAACAATTACGATGCGTTTCCAAAGCTATTTAAATACAAACGCCTCTAACGCGCTAGACTCTATAAACTATTATTCCTACAATTACATTTTTATAAATTAACACGACATGCGTAAAACGAAACGTGTCGCTTATCACATACTCTATCAATCATTTATATGTATCGTATTATCCATCGTAAATTTGAGACCGAAGTTTCCCTTATTGTGAATTTTAACATTTGCTTTTCGTTTTGTAACATAAAAATTTTGTTTTCTTTTTTATTAAAAATTCTTTATCACTGTCTTTATCACTGGTTATTTTTCAATACATAAAATTTCACCGATTTTTTCTTTTGAACGATTAATTAATTTTCAGCAAAAAAGGAAACAGAACTAAATTCTCGTGCAAGTGGAAGTACAATAAAGTTAAAGATTAATTTTAGAATTTAACTTGCAAGAACCTTTTTTCATTAATTACAAGTTCTCAAATTTACGATTCCGTTTCTTCTCTCGGAACTCGCCCGTTCTCTTTTTTACATCGTCGTTCGCAGTCGTCGAGTAACGATCGATTACGATTAATGATTCGAAAACATCTATTAGCAAATACACGGGCAAACAAAACGAACGTATCGTCGTCTCTCCGTTAAATAGCCTTTCATCAACATCCGAACGAACGTGTACCGCCAGCGCTCGACGCGAAAGGAACTCTCAACGATCTAAGGCCGATTCCGCAGAAACCGTTCTCCAACACTCTACTCTCGCAACATTCGACTCGTGGCAAGAACGAAAAGGATCAACACGTTCTCGAGCACAATGTTCGATCTCACGCGCCGGATCTTCCGCCGAAATTCTACAGCGGGGTTCGCCCCACTCGTTTCCGTTTCTCTGCCCTCTTCCACTGTTCACTTTCTGCAAACTTTCCAAACACGCAGACTTCGTCTCATTCTACGCGTCTGTGTTCCGTTGCTGTGTATGCAATTACGTCTTCGCGAAGACGCCAGCATGCGTCTGTCGGAGATTTTGGCGCCGTTCGTGGAAGTAGAAGAGCTGCGGCGTTCCCTGGTCCCGGCATCAACGACTAAGACACCGTCGCGATCTGACACGTCCTCTGTTCCGGTTCACTGTCCTCGTCCGACTCGCTCGCCCACGAGGGCTGACGCTCGTGTCATATCTCCCCGTCGCTGTCGCCCACTCGGCCAGTTGGTCCCGACACTCCATCGTCCAGCACTTCCGTCACCTTGCATCATGCGCTCGCTCTTAGAAAATGTTTATTTTGTTTTGTTCGCCGCGTCGCGCAGATATTTTCGTGCAGGATGAAGCGTCGCAGGAGGGACCTGTCTGGATTGTCTGGAGAGAGTAAACGGAGGAGACAAAATACGACTGGGGAGAGAAAAGGGAGAGAGAGAGAGATGTCGAGAAAGAGATTTCGAAAGAAGGAAGACGATCGTGGTGATTAATGTTTTGTTCTTGCGGTCATTGGAGAAATGGTGGTTCAATTGTATTATATGTCATTTGTATTATAGCGGTGATGGTATGCTGTAATAATAGTAGTAGTAATACAGAGTGGCCACTGGAAAGACCGAATGATATAAAACAAAAATAACTTTTACAAACACGTGTCTTTTTTTAAATTTTTTATTATTTTATTCGGGAATATAATTGATGGATTTTTTTCAGTATTAAGTGTGAGAAACAACGCCCCCCAAAATGACGACCATTTTGAAAATGAGCAAGATGACTTTTGCAAATTCTTCAGTTTTTCAGTAGCCACCCTGCAGTAATAATAATCGATAGTAATAATAGTATTATTAACAATAGTAGTATTAGTACTGTAATAACCAATAATAATAATAGTATTGTTATTATATTACAGTGTACTATGCTGCTACGTGATTGAGGTTGAGATATCTCCTAAACTAATGATTTTTCGATACACATGGGTTAGTATTCTTTTTATAGACAATGCTGGGAGCTGTATCGATTTAAAAAAGTGGAGGTGAACTTGAAATCTCCGGAATTCCTCCAGCTAAACTAAACGTTACTGTCACATCACCCTCTGCCAATAAAACTTTTTCATACTTTCAGGGACAAAGATACTCGAGGTGCTGAAACTTAAGTAAGACATCTTGTATAAGTAACGTAACTAATATGATAATAGTAATAGTGTAGTAATTGTACTTTGTGGCTATTTCACAATTTAAGTAAATGTAGCCGTAGTGCACTAATATGACATTATTTTGACATTACCGCGACTGATTACTTTTGCGAGTAATTTTTGTCAGGGTTTAACAAAACTTTGTTAAAAGGCCACTTTTGAATGACTCACATAATATAATTATGATAATTATGACAACACAATTGATAATTATGTTAAAGAGTGTTAACTATTGCAAAGAATATTCGTGGAAGATTGTCGGAATCTTTGAAACTTCAAATAAATATTCTTATATTATCATGCTTTTGTAGATAGAAATTTTTTCTACGTATCTCGTAAAATTACAAAAAAAAAAACTCAAATCTAAATCTAATGGAGTTATTTAAAATCGCCAAAAAAAAAGACGCTATGAATAGAATGGAAAAACTCCGAGATTTCTAGTACTCTAAAACTATCGATTGATTAATCTGGAACGAGTGCTTCGTTGGTTCAAGGATGGAATTTGATTTAGTTCAGTAAGAAACGGCCTCAGACAAGGTACAATGTCAACATGCTGATGGATCGATATTAAATAATGCGGGGAGATAAAAAAAAACAAGAATGGGAAAAAAGGAATAAATTTTATTTCAAGCCATCTATGAAACTAAAATTATCAATGCTAATCTTACGCATTCTGTACTCTGATATTACGACCATTCAAATTTATTTATACATTACATTTCATGTCATCTTCAAATTGCATTTTCCTTTTTTTTTCACAAAAAAATATGCTTTTCTGTCCCGGATGAAAAACGTTTATGAATATTCGAAAAAGAAACTGGCATATTTACAATACTCGTTTCTCTTCGTATCGGCAATCTGTGTCTCATTAATAAATTTGTAACATATTACAAATTTAAATTTCACGCGGCAGTATTGAAAGAGAGTGCAAAGTTCATGGTTCTTCGAAAAATTATACGAAAACGAAAAAAAGAATGCAAAGTCTGATTGCACGGTACGAAAGGTATAATCGTGTTGGATGACCAACCCAGACAATATTGGATCTATGCAAATACTGACAACGAGCTAGCAACAGTCCACATAAACTCCACTTTTATGTGGACTATTAATAGTTAGTCATCAGGGCAAGATCCAATACTTGATCATTTTTGCTCCTTCCCCTTCCACTTGAGGATGATAACCAACTATATATAAGGACATGTTTTACAGTAGAGAGACAGAATACTACAGAATAGCATAGTACCGCTGAGCCTAGCATAAAACATTCTATATCATTCTATATCGTCCTACATTATACACGACCACGAACAAGGAATAAACTCTTCAAAATTATAAGCGTGTTGACTCCACTACACGGAATCCAACAATCGTGACGTGTCATACAGACATCATATCGTGCAATATTCGTCAATGATCGAACACGAAACACGAGTCGTACATTTCGAGGGATGGATCAAGATTAGCCAAAAGAAATTCCAAAACTATTTTCAATAACGTGAAATCATATCGGCGGGTATGTTCCAGCTATTCGACACGGCTATGAGAAACGTCGAAAACTTCGGATTCGGCGGATAAGGGACGAACAAGTTGGAAAAAGAGGGAAATATATACGTATGCAAACACGTAAGAAGACTTTCGAACTTTCGAGAGCTTCGGTGCTGGGAATTCTTTAAAATATCGGAATGCCACGAACGTAGAGAATGGGGCAGACGATATCGAATTAGAGTGGAGGTCCCTGTCAAGATTTATATAGAGTGTCGGGAGCGTTTAGCGCATCGTTCGACTACGTTATTTTAACCTGTTGAGCGGAATTCCGGGATTGCTCGTCGTGTTACTCGAGACTGTTTCTTTTCGACTTTCAGAGCGCGAATAACGTATCTTGATAATAAAATACAAGTGTCTCTGGATTTATTTTGAAGTATCTTTATAATATTCACACGTAGCATATATGTATATACTATGTACGTAGAATATCTTTTTTCATCTTAAAATGAAAGATTCCTTTATTTCACTTGTTTTACGTTAAATTTATATATGTTTCTTTTTTTTTTGGTAAAATATAATTCTACGAAAAATCAACGAAAAGAATTTTTCTATTCTTACGTATTCATTAGAACAAATCATTATTATTAGCTTCAATTAATAAAATTTATTTCGAGTAAGTGCAAAAAATGTACGAATACTTCTCTACTGTGTCTATATTAATATAAAAATATAAACTAGTAAAATGGACAATTACGATAGATTCATTTGTTGTAAACAATTAATTAATTGATTTCTGTGCTCGTTAGAACAAATCACAATCATCAGAAACAAGTTAGCTTTAATTTATAATATATTATTTATTAATAGCTTAGAGACAAGTTGGCTTTAATTAATAAGAATTTGTTTCGAGCAAGTTTGAGAAAGTACGAATACTTCTCTATTGACATAAAAATGTAAAATGGTAAAATGGACAATTACCAGAGTACGTACATGTGCTTCAATAACAGACTCGTTTGTCTTTCTGAAGAACTAAACGATTAACTGACAGTAATAAATAAAATAAGTACAACAACAAATTAAATCTATTTCAATCTCAACAATACAGTTCCTTCCCGTTTATTTCAAATCTTCATTCAGTCTCATAGAAATGACCGTAGTGCCCCGCATTTCATCGCAATCTCGAAAGTGCAGTTTCTTCTCGTTTACTTAAAATTTGTACCAAATTTTTATCGAGTCTCATTCAAGTGCTTCGCATTTTCAAATAATTATCTGACAATTCGTACGAAATTTAGCGAAACACTGCCAAAATTATCAACGTCTGCCAACTAATAAAATAACTAAGTAATAACTAATAAAATAATGAAATAAAATAACTAAATAATAACTGATAAAATAATACAGTAAAATAACTAGTAAAATAATAAAATAAAATAACTAATAAAATAAACTAATAAATAATAAAATAACTAATAAAATAATAAAATAATAAAATAAAATAACTAAATAATAATTAATAAAATAATAAAATAAAATAACTAAATAATAATTAATAAAATAATAAAATAAAATAACTAAATAATAATTAATAAAATAATAAAATAAAATAACTAAATAATAATTAATAAAATAATAAAATAAAATAACTAAATAATAATTAATAAAATAATAAAATAAAATAACTAAATAATAATTAATAAAATAATAAAATAAAATAACTAATAAAATAAACTAATAAAATAACTAATAAATAAACTGATAAATAATTAATAAAATAAACTAATAAATAAACTGATATGAAATTACATTTCCACAGTTTTCCAGGATTTTGAGAATGTTGATGCTTTGATGCAGAGGAAAGAGTGAACATTTTTACCTAACTCGAAGTTCACTTACCAGAACTTCTTCGAAACGATCGTAATTCTCGGGCCTGGTGTTCAGGAGGCTCTCGCCAACCGAATCCGTGGTATTGCTCATCTGGCAGGGGCCACGGCCGTCCAAAGCGCTGGTCGCAATATGCAATAAGGATAGCACTGCCAAAAGTCCGGCTGCGGATGTAAAAAAACAGAAGAGAAAATATAACGGGGAATATTTCTTTCATTTGAGCCGTGTTGCCGACGTTATTACTTAATCCCAAATCCTCTCTCTCTCTCTCTCTCTCTCTCAATTTCGCTGTTGAACTTCTCGTTTACTTTGATCGCGATGCGAGACTTTACTTCGTAACTCGGTAATCTCGAAAATTTTGCGAAAATCTTCGACAGGAAATGACAGTAGTTTAGAAAATTCGCTTCAAGCGTTTACAATCGATAATTGAACAAGTGACAAATAATTGCTAAAAATATTGCACGTGCAAAAATTTTAGATCAGCGATTCTTAATCCTTTGATCAAGCTTTCCTCTCATAAATTCTCGCAAATTCTCATAAGTTCCACTTCTCACCCATTTCTAAGAAAACTTTCGCACGTGTCTCCGTTTGTAAATCAAAATATGTACAATAACTTTGTTTCCGCGTTTTTATTTTATTTCAAGTTCGTCCTTTCTCTTTGGGCCATTATCAATATCATTTTTACGTACCCCCAGGGATACCCATAGCACATATATCCCAGATGATATGTTTCCGCTTGTAAATCAATAGGAATTGTTTATTTTGACGTTTCAGTTTTGCAGTTCTTTGTAGCGCGTTGTTTCGCAATATTTCGGCTTAAAAATACATTGAAACAGAAAAGAATTCGGTAGTTACTAGATTTGTGAATTTTTCTGCATTTACAGGGAACTCAGAGGTAAAAGAGTGCGCAGATAATATGGAAAAATACATAAAATGTCCGATGTAGAATATATTCAAGCACACGCAAAGCAAGCGAAATAAATCTCCGCGTGAGTTCGATTTTCGGGGAAGTAAGAATTTGCGTGGAAATTTCCAGTTTGACAATTTGCATACGAAAAGATATTTTTCAATAACTTGCGAATCTCCCTACTCCCTTGATAAATTTCCTCGAGATCCATCGAAAGCCAGAATTTGTGATTTATAATTATTATTGTAATTTATAATAAATTTAAAACTTACAATCCACAATCCATTTAAACAAAAAGTCAAATTCATAAGAGTCTGGATATAAATATGGCCTAGTCTGGTCTTACAAAATACCTGAAATAACATTACAACGGGAGATTACAAAGAGAGAAAACGAGGGATGCGGCGCCCAATGCGCGCCGTTTTGGACGATTAAAGGGATTGGAGACGCGTCGAGGCGTGATACAGGAAATATTTAAACATTCGGTTTGCCAAGTTTACCGGCAACGTAGGACAACAAAAGGCTGTGCGGCTTCCATGCCAAAGTACAGGACAGTGGTAGATAAAACAATGCCCTCCGCCAACCCCTGGTTAGTGCCAGCACTGTCGACCAGCAGCACGAACAAAGAGATTCGTCATTTCTGTAACAAAATATGTGCGCGGTTTTATCGAGACTTCGTGTCGTCGTTCTTGAAAAGAAAAAGAAAAAAGAAAAGAAACAGCGTCCTTGCAAATTAGATTTATAAAGTGTGATGTAATAAAGCTCGGCGATTTTTATTAGAGGAAATCTAAGTCACAGTGGTGGGGTGGTAGCGTGCATGATAGTTTGCCAAAGTACAGGAATTTGAATAAGTATTTGAGTGAGAATGTGAAATTAACGCAGGATAGAATTGTTTACGCGGTATCGTGGACTTTTCATGCGACGAAGATTGGCCTTACCAGTTTATACTACTTTTATAAGTAGCATAAAAATTTTATAAATAGCACAATGTCGTGTAATGAAAACTTTTGTAGAATGTAATTTACAGATGTTCGTCGAGAGTTGATTTGCAAGTTAATAATTTGAAATTGGAAATAATATTTTTCTTTGTTTATGTAGAAACTCATTGAAATATATTATTGGAGTATCATTCTGTGGGATGGAAAAATTTGAAGGTGAATTTTTGTGTGTTGTAATATTCATTTTGTGAAAGTAAATTTTGTCCTAATCTACAAATTAAATGTTTATACTATGGCAGATTATATTTTGGATTATGAAATTTATTTTGTTTATAGTAGGAAATTTCAGATGTGCTCACAAATTATCTTTATGGGAAATTGTTTGATGAGTTTGTCCTCATATTCTGAATTGTATCGAAAAGAGTCGAATTACCAGACTGAAATGCGGCACACAGAATGTGGAATAACAGGATATATGGAATGTGGAATATGGAGTATGAGATATAAAATATGAGACATAAATTATAGAATATAAAATGATACATGGGACATGAAATATGAGATATAGAATGTGGAGTAAATGGAATGTAAAATGCAGACAAGAAAATGGGATATGGAATGTGAAATATTATGCATTGGATGTCGAATATAGCGTTTGGAATATAGACTGTTACGTAAGGATAATGGGACGTAGAATCTGAAACATGAAGTATAAAATACAACATATGGAATGTAAGGTGTGAAATGAAACATTGCGACAGGATAATGGGACATGACATGGAATATATAACATGGTACGTGGAATGTGGAATATAGAACATGAAATACAAGGTATAAACTGTGGAATGTAAGATTTGAGATGTGAAATATGCAATGTGAATTGTAAAGTATAGAATGTGAGACGTAGGATATTCTATACGGATAATCGGATGTAGCATTTGGAATGTAGCGATATAGAATATGGAATTTGGAATATGTGCGTGAACCTGGGATATAGAATATGCAATATAATATGTGGGAGGTGGTCTCATCTTGTCCCTTCTTCCCCTAAATATTTGAATACCTTATTGACTGGGGTGTGTTGTAATATCAATACACCTGTTTAATTCGAATTAATTAAATTGAACATTCAATGTAGATTTGCTATAATATGTTCGTTAAATTTAAATGAAATTAATCTCAAAATTGATTCGTGATTGGTTGTACGTAAGTTGCTTGCTTCCTTCCAAATTAATTACGACCTGATGCTTGTAATATTTTTCGCGTGGTTAAATAATTCAAGCTGAAAATTTACAATCGCTGGCAAGTGATTTATCGACTGACAGCGATATATTTAAAACGTTTCAATCGTACGAAAACGATGCAACTTCTCTTCTTTTTTTTTTCTTTTTCAATGAACCGTTTCTGTTTTAATTAATTGAAGTGAATTTGAGAAGTTTAATCATACATCAACAGAGTTTATTTCCACATGAAATTGACGATATTTTTTTGACAATTTTGTACTGAAATTCTTGCCGGAGTGGCACGTTTTTTGAGACGTGAAATATTGGAATCTGCGCGCAATGAGACACCGTAAAAAATAATGCAAACAAATGTGCGATTATTTTGAAACTGAAGTAGATTTAATGCCGCTGATAGTAATTGCACGCGCTTACTATGCGAGTTATAAACGTCATACAAATAAATTTACAACGTGCGTGACTTAAACATTTTCTAAATAAAAATTTTGCTCTTGGAATTCATTTTAAAGAAACTCAGAATTAAACACCTTTTTTTTTTTGAATAAACAGATTTGCAAACAATTGCAAATTTCATTGGTAAAATTTTTTAAATGAATCATCACAGGCAATCTTTAACATTTTTAATGAGATTCTCTCTTCTTTTTGTTACAAAAAATATTGGAAAAAATTTATTAGCACGGAATTCCATACACAGTGTGAAAAGTCAGTAATTTTGTTAGCTGCGTACGTAATACGTTAGTAAAAAGAATGAGAAGTGTTAGTAACGTTCAATGAAAATTCGATACTTACGAAATAATGCATGAAATTTTGATATTCACGAGACACATTGTTTAATACATGATCGAATCGGATCACGTGAATGTCAGTAGACTCACCTCTTTTTCAACTAATTCAATTTCACTGGCACGAGCTGAATGCTATTTGTGTTTCGCGTTCCCTACGAAATAAAATAAAAACGCAAAATTATATGCAAATTGTACAGAATAAAACCCGTAAATTAACAAACGAGCTATAAATTATGATTATATACGTCTAATTAGGATGAATGGAACCGTCAATTTCACGTGATATTTCTACAATTTCACGGTGGCAGCATTAACAGAAAATGAAATTTAGCAGACATTTAATTGAAATAACAATTAATCATTACTATAGATATTTGATGAATATGAATATTATCGGTATTGTATTAATTTGCATAATACTCGCTGGATTTAGGCGTTTTAGATTGCGCGGGATGATTAAACATGATTAGACACCCTCAAATTTTCCTCTAGTTGACGTTTTACAATGGTTGAATTGCGTATCTTCATGCGCCAAATGCGATGAATTTAAAGATGCAGCAATTCGTAGAAAGAACATGACAAAATTAAATTAAATTAAATACTTTGAATTTTTTCTAAATAAATTAATATAGATTATCATAGTAATTTACAATAATACTATTTGGTACTGGGAAAGGTAAAAAATTGACTTAAGGTACTTAGAAATAAGTAACACTCGTACAAAATATACATAAAATTAAAATTTAAATATTATACTTGAAAATATACAAGCAAAACTCATATAAAAATACCCATAACATAAATAAATAATTATTTAACATTAGGAATAATACATTTAATTTCATTTTAATATTTTTAATTTTATTTATTTCGACAATAACAGCAGGAGATTTTAAATCGATAAATTTAATTTTTCATCAAATAAATCTAAAATTTTTTATTCCATTATGTCCCTTATACTTTATATTTATCATTAGATTATTGATTTAAGTCGTACTCCTTTCGATTTAGTCGAAGGTGAATCAGAATTAGTTTCAGCTTTTCATTAAGAATATTATAAAAGATTATTTATTTATATTCCTTTAGCTGGATGTACAAATACTTTTACGAGCAACTTTAAAATCATCTCTTCTCCTTTAGCGTCGACCATTCGCTATATATATATATATTTTTTTTTTCTTTTCTTTTTTGCCATTGACGAGAGCAGACTTTTCATGGCTTCTCGAGATCCTCGAAGGCTCTATCGCGTTCTTGCATATTTCCCTGGTCCAGCCGAGTTCGACTCCCTCGGCCAGTCTTTACACCATCGAGGAAACTCGCGATCGAACGTCAAGGAAATTGGGACAAAGTTCGGACTCTGTAATTACCAACCTGCTTTTCATCCCTCTCTCTCTCTCTCCCTTTTTTTTCTCTATTTCTCTCCGACTACTTTTTCTTCGTATCTTCGTATTCTCGTTTGCAGATAGTTTGCACGAATTCGTCGACGTTTTTGCGTTTATTGGAATCTCTCGAACGGGTATTAGAAAATCAATGAGATTCGGTTGAAGCATTCTCGACTGACAATGAGAGAGAGAGAGAGAGAGAGAGAGAGAGAAAGGGGTAGAAAGGGAGGTAGGGTGGACTGGGATAACGTGTGATTTGTTCGAACGAAACTATAGAATTCTTATGAAGCAGGGGAGGGGGAGGGAAGAAGGAGGTGGTTTCGTTTGAATTACAGTACGTACGTTGAAAGTCGGAGGGCATCAAATCGCCGTGATTTTTCTACCCTTTCGATTCTTTCGAGCGAAAACGATTCGTGGAAATTTAGATACGCTGCTGCGATTATTTCAGTTTTTGGGGGGTTTGCTTTAATTTTGTGAATCTATCAGAGGAAAATATCGAAGATATAATATCGGAATGTTTGCTGCGTGAAATGTGAATATTTATGTCGTATCGTATAATATCGAATGAAAGATTGAGAATTTTTCATTTTAATCATTCTTCCTTGGAACTGAAAAATTTTTCCATATTAATATATTGAAACGAGATTGCACGTATTTCACTTTAATCGTAATTTATATTTCAATGATAGTAATTGAAAAAGATGAAATTGGAAATATCTTTCTTTCTTTTTCGTAAAAGATTCTCTCCTTCTTAAGATTTAAAATTCGCGAATTCGAAAGATTCGAAAACTTTTAAATATAATTTAAAACGCACAACGATACAAGGATACGAGGGTACATTTTAAACATACCTGACGCAGATCTGTACGAAGAGAGTGATGGCCCAGGTAATCTCCAGGAAGAATATCAAACCAGATGCTGCTCTGAAATGGAATCGCAAAAATTTTACATTCAACGTGCAGAAGGGAAAAATGCACACGTACTTTTATGATCTAAGCCTTACGATGTTACCAGAGTAACCTAATTTAAAATTCATCTTTCGCTGAGTATAGTTTCATTCTTTGCGAGGAATTCTCACTTCAGCATTGGAAAATACCTTGTTTCACTTTTTCTCATAATTACAGTTCATACAATTCACATTCATTGTAATTGTACTCTTCTTCACGTACTACAATTATAAAGTCGTACTGTTATAATTAATGTAAAAAGTTAAAATAAAGTGAATATAAATATAATTAATATAAAAATTAAATTACATATATATATATATATATATGTATATATATATATATTTATATTTACTTTATTTCACTTTTTATATTAATTACAACAGTACGACTTTATAATTGTGATACATGTACTCTTTTCATATTCGTATCTGAGATTATTTAATAAGCAATATCCTATTTATATATAAAATATGTTATTTGAAATGAGAGACTTATTTCTGATTGATGTGCATACACATTTCCAGCAAATAATGTGTTTTCATTGAACTAAAAAAACTAAATTAAAAAGTGAGTGTACTTGTAATTAGTTGCACGAATTTAACGAGATGTTTAATCAACTTCGTTTCATCAGTGTTATTTTTTAATGCACCATTTTTCACTCGTTACGAGTTTGTTTTTTGTTCCACCACATCAATCTATTACAAACTCTCATTAACGTCGTTAAAGCATCGAACAATTAAGCTGTTTACAAAATGCACGTACTACGTCCATTTAATTTGACAACACTATTATTTTAGTAAATACGAAATACTGTTTAATGTGAGGCAATTGGATAGTTCGCGATAATTACTTGATAAAATTTCTTGATGCCTGCTACAAATTTATAATAGTTCTGTCTACGTATTTTCATATTATATCGTATTGTTTAGTTTCAATGCAATTTCATGTTCTCTGTTATGTTTGAATCATTAAGCATTGTAACATATATATATATATATATATATATATATATATATATATTTGCACAAATTGCACGTGTATTCTGCATCGTGTTCTGCACCTAAATGTAATACAAACATCCACTTGGTAAAAATTTGGTACGCCAACATTATTTATATATTATGTAATATATACTTGGATGGTTTATTTTGTAAGTTAGATACTAAATATCGTTTATCAATTTACGTTAATAATTTATAATTACGGCACAATATTATAATTAATAAAGAGATTCTTACTCGAATAAATCTTCACCCGGA
This sequence comes from Tetragonisca angustula, assembly GCA_036937485.2. Lineage (NCBI taxonomy): Eukaryota > Metazoa > Arthropoda > Insecta > Hymenoptera > Apidae > Tetragonisca > Tetragonisca angustula. The sequence goes on along the minus strand of JAWNGG020000102.1, from coordinate 117,992 downwards.
TAGATACTTGCTCGAATGGGTTCTTATTCAAACAAATTTTTATTCGATCAAACTTATTGTACACCGACTGTGTAGTACATTCATTCAACAGCGGTGACTAAAACTCCACTTCATTCTTCGTTATTTACTTTTTCTTCGTCGAATAAAAGTTAAATTTTGTCTATAATTTTGTCCTGTCAAACACTGTCAAACACAAAGAAACGTTCAAATATTTTTCACTCATTTTCAACCACTGTGGAAACATTTCAACTAACCGTCCAACTTCTTTAATCAACAAGCCACGCAGAGATTGATCGGTGAGTCAATTAAACAGCGACTTTCGTTTGATCGCGGGGGGAAAAAAAAGAAAAAAAGGAAACGGCGAGGCGAAGCAAGCCACCATAATCCGAGAAGGTTGGAAACGATCCGTTGGACTCAGTTTGCGGTGGTTTTTTCGCGATGGCCGGCAAAAATACGGCGACGCTGGCAGAAGAACGTTGCATCCTGGCGATCGTTTAATCTTCCACCACACAGCCGGTTCGACAGATATTTCCCCTCCCCCCTCCCAACCCCCTCGTGGAAATTCCGTTTCGTCGAACAACGCTTATTTTACCCGGCAAATAAGTCCAATCCGCGAATTATTCGCAGTCCCGTTGGTTCTTTGTCGCTGTTGTTCGGCGAACAACCGGACATAAAACCACGTCGGCGATGTTTCACGCCTTTCGGCTGTTGTTCGTTTCCAGACGGGCGCGCAACAGACGGCGGGGCGCGGATCACGCGATGCAGAACGAGCGATATACGTCGCGGCGGTATCCTCGTTCGCATCTCTGCAAAGTAAAATTGAACGAAACTCGGCTGTAATTCGATGAAAAAGGAGCGATTTTTGTTCGATTAGAATTTTACATTCCTTTAAAATCCCTTTAGAATTTTAAAGAATTCGATTTTCTCGGATTAGGTTTAGGTTAAAGAAAGACCGGAACTGTCTTTGATGAATGTCGAAGAATCTCGATAGATACTGCGCGATACTATTAATAAATTTGGGAATTTTTTGACATTCAACGAGTGAAAAATCAAACTAAAACGAGATTTTGTTGGTTGATGGGGAATTCTGATGTGAAAGGGACAAACACTATCGTGAGATATCAGTGCGGTTAACGTTGAAACACGTATATTTGAATATTTATTGTTAGTAAAAAAAAAAGTTCCAGTTATTCAACACTTTTTAATAAAATATATTTTTAATAAAATATATTTTTAATAAAATATATATTCGTGACGTGTTAATAACCTATTTTGAATTCTACGTTGAATTGAAGTGTCAGAGTGCCCCAAATTACCGCTGCAGGACTGTAAATCCCAAGAGTGCAAGGACGTATGTAGAATTCTCTGTGTGTAATGTAGTCTCAAGGTTCGGACAGTTTTAAGCACCAATTTGTGGAAATTATTAAACAATTATTGTCTGACATCAAATGTGTTTGCTAATAGTAAAACTTTCTTATTAACGTCGAATACTTGAACATTGTATTGACTGTTATTTAAATATATTATTTTATAATATACTTGAATATGTAATAACGAATAATAATGTATATAAATAAATATACATATATTTATCAATTAATAAATACATTATTAAATATATGTTGTATTTAATATATTCATGAATACATATTAATAAATAATATTGTAATATTAATGTAATAATATAAATAATATTATATAAAATATAAATATTCATTATAATATCGAATATACAATTGAACATCAATATAATAATGAATATTATCATTATCTATTAATACTTGAAACATATTGAACTTATTACATAAGCTACTTAAATGAGCTAGTTGAGCTACATAAACGAGGTTGCAAATGAGTTGGTCAAGTTGCGAATCATACAACAGACGAATATTATTACATATAATTCCAACTGGCAAAGAAAACGAAAAAGAAAGGGAAAAAAAGAACAAAACAAAAATTCATAAACGATAAATTTTTATCAACAATACAAACACCGAACGTGAAGACCATACGATAAATATTAAACAGCAAACACAATGCGTTCGCCGGTTCAAACATTAAACGAAGAACTTACGCGAACGATGAACGATAGAAGCAATACGTTCATCAATGCACGTATTAAACGCGAAGCTTTATCACAAACGATAAACGTTGCACAATGAATGACACACATGTGTAATCTACGAGCGGAACAACAAACAATAATACGCTGCAATAAAATGAACTGAGAGAACGACTTGCGATAATAATCGATCTGACAATTTCATCGGGACAAAAGCCAGCATCCGTCCATTAATCGTTTCCGTTTCGATACGCGTTTTCCTCCAGATTTCATATATATATATATATATACACAGGGTGATTCACATAACTCGCACATTTGAGATAACTTTTATACTGTGCGTTTAACGAAAAATTGTGTAATATAAAAGTTGCATGGTTCCAACCGAGGCATAATATGGCGTGTCAATTTTTTGTGGGTTTCGAAATTTCCAAGATCAATTTTTTTTTTTTTAATTGGACCATATATATATTATTAAATATATATTGTATTTAATATGTTCAAAATGTTCTTGAATACGTATTAATAAATAATATTATAATATTATAATATTACAATATTACAATATTACAATATTATAATATTATAATATTAGAATATTCAATATTATAACATTATAATATTACAATATTCAATATTATAACATTACAATATTACAATATTCAATATTATAACATTACAATATTACAATATTCAATATTATAACATTAGAATATTAGAATATACAATATTACAACATTAGAATATTAGAATATTCAATATTACAACATTACAATATTACAATATTCAATATTACAACATTATAATATTACAATATTCAATATTCAACATTACAATATTACAATATTCAATATTACAATATTACAATATTTCAATATTACAATATTCAATATTACAATATTACAATATTACAATATTTAATATTATAATATTACAATATTATTTATCTACTTAATATTATAATATCATAATATTGAATATATTTTTTTTTCATCAAAAATCGGGGGAATATTAAATTTGTTACAAACGTGTGGCGGCTGATCATACAGCGACCGAATCTACTTCGAGCGGTGTACACCACTCCTGGCTAACACTATGCAGCCTGTACACTATCGGCGTGTAGTGCTAACCAAATGAGAATCCAGCATCAAACGAATCGATAGACGTAGCCCGTTTATTACTTGTGACTATTGGCTCTCGTCTCTGCCGGAATATTCAACCCGTTTCGTGGCGCGTGATACACTTTTCGTGATTTTTAATACCTTGTGTCTTATTTTCTTCTTTCTCGATCTTTTCAATGAACGATACATAGTAACATTGTGTCAGACATGTGACAAAAATGTAAAATTAGTTAAAATTACTTTAAATCGAAGATTTAAGAATTGGTGTTCGAATTCATTTGGACGATCGTTTGAAAGAACGAAAGTAAAGAAACTCGAAATACAGGGTGGTCAATGAAAGACCGAATGATTTAAAACAAAAATAACTTCTGCGAGTACACGTTTCTTATTACTAAATTATAAGGTAAATTTCTTATTACTTTATTTGGAAATCCAATTAATGGATTGTTTCTCAGTGTTACGTGTGAATTTTTATGAATCAAATTTTTCCTTTTTTATGAATTTTTCAAACTCTTCAGTTTTTCAATGGCCACCCTATATTAATGAAAACACGAGCTTTGAGTTATTCGTAACTCTCTTGCTGAACTGCTTGCGACATCCTTCGCAATAAATTAGCATCAAGAAGAAGATTTAGGTCCGGCGAGGTTAAAACGTACACGTTCCTCGTTCAATTCACGCGTTAGTTATGGTTAATTATTATATATATCGGGTTTAAACTGCATGTTCTTGACTTGATAATTTCCCTTCTTTATTTAATTGTCTGTTCGTTAAACAGAGAATCAGAGTGAGATGATTGCAATCCAACTTTCAATAAAATCAATATTTTTCACGTTTTAACAACATTTCGTCGCTGGAAATTTTGTTGATTGTACTTCCTCCTTGCTTGTTAAGTTTTCTAATGCTAATGCTTAGATAGTCACAAAAATTACCAGAAATCTAATGTGTAATTAGATCGCCGATTTTTATGCTTTTGTAGGGAATTTGGACGCGCAAAATGCATACATAATATACAAAAGTATAAGAAAATATTCGAAATAGAATATTTAGCAAGAAATTTCTATTTCTTCAACACTAGAATTATAAGTTTATTTATAATTTTTGTTAGAAATTCCGTAGGCGTGAGACACTTTTAAATATTCAAGTAATTTTTTGTAAAACATGTGAATCGAAGTATTGTATTTAATAATCTTATTGTATACCGCGAGGCTTCTCTATTTTGTTACTTTAATCGCGCATCTAAAAATTTGAAAATGCACAAAAATCCGCAATTCATATATAATATAACAAGAACAAAGTTATCTTTAAACGTGTACCTTTTTATTTAACATACAATATCAATATGCCATTAAATCATCCATTAAAGAATCTAATTATTTTAAACGTCTCGTTGTTAGATATTATCTGTACTCCATCAAAATTTCCCCTAAACTTCTCCAGACAATCTTGTCACTGACGCAAATTTCCTCGAACCTTTTGCAACAATAATTTCCATTAGACTGACATCACAGTTGAATCTTTAAATCTAAATTTATGCAAGTGTTCTTTCGATACATTTTTCATCGAGAAACGTTTTCATTGACGTTAACAGGTCGGATAACGTATGAGCTGCGATCGCATTGTTACGTACGCTATAAAGTCGAAGTCAGTCATCGTTCGAACAATCACGGCAGTGTCGCACGTTGAATGCGAAACGTCCTCGAAACAAGCGATTTATCGCTCGCAACTGCATTAATCGGGCTGGTCGATCTTCCCTCGTAAATTTCGAACTCGTTTCGCGGAGTTCCACCATTCGAAAAAGGGGAGCAAGCAACACCGCGACGATATTCATGATAAATTAAATGTGTCCTACCGACACTTGCGGCTTCTGTTTCTCTTGTGAAATTTATCGGGCAAATAAATCGAGGAATATTTCATTTCTAAGTGAACACAACACTCGCCAGGGAGTGTTCGCACGCTTGGCAATCTTGACCAATCTTTTGTCCATTTCTTTACGATTTTTACGAAAGAAAAGACAATCGAAACGATATTCGTAACAAATTAAATGCGTAAATATTTAATTGTATTATAATATTAACTATAAAATAGTAATATAATATTAACTCGTTTATAAAAAATACTCTTCATTTCTCTAAAAGTCAATCACGTAGCAAATAAAGTGAATTAAATATTTTATTTATAAACGTGACATTCATCGAAAAAAAAAAAAGAAACAAGACAAGTCGCAATTTGTACTGTCAAAGATCCGAAGAGCACTTTGAGAATTTTTTTTTTCTCAATTTTTATAAAAGAAAATGTTACACCGAGAGTGTAACAATTACATAATAAATAAAATAAAATTTCATTTTTAAATTTCTCTATATTAAAAATTACAATATTATAATTTATAATAAAAATATTTATTTTTAAATTTTTCTGTAAAATAAAATTTTATCTTTAAGTTTCTCTATATTAAAAATTACAATATTGTAATTTATAATAAAAATATTTATTTTTAAATTTCTCTGTAAAATAAAATTCTGTTTTTAAGTTTCTCTATATTAAAAATTACAATATTATAATTTATAATAAAAATATTTATTTTTAAATTTCTCTGTAAAATAAAATTCTGTTTTTAAGTTTCTCCTCTTAATTTTTACGAAACGAAAGTTACATCGTGGCGATGAACTCGTGATAAATTAAACGTTCTACCGAAATTCGTGAAGTTTATCGAGCCTATCGTTTGCCAAATGAAACGAAGAATGCTCTATTGTCCAAATATGTGACCAAAAATAAAGAAACGAGACGAATTGAAAATTGTACTCTTAAAAATCTACAGAATCTCGAGCGTTTCTTTTCCCAATTTTTGCAAAAGAAGATATTACGTATTCGTGACGAATCGAAATGAAATTTGTCGAGCCAGTCGCGTATCGAATAAAACGAAGAATATTTTCTCTTTAAATGTAGCATGTTTAAATGTAGAAGTGAATAAAGAGAAAGCCTCCAAGAGTCTTAAGAGCCTCGTTTCTTTTCTCGATATTTATAAAAGAGAAGAAGAGAATATTCGTGACAAATGAAAATCGAGTTTTCTCGATTCATCAGAAACAAAGCTGTAATTTATACCCTCGAGAAACGTCGAGAATCTCGATCGTTTTCTAGCTCGATTTTTACATTCGCCGCGGTATTTCGTTACAAGTTCGACTTGAGCGTAACTTCGTTGCTTAACTAAGTTAAATTGCGGCATGAACCACCAACAGGGTCTTTTTAGGGATTCTAAACTCGATTTCAAGTATTCTAAATCCCCACGTGGAAATTTACTTTTGCAATCTTTTCAACGAGTAGCTTTCAAATACGTACGATGGATCACGAATGTGTTCGAACATCAAATTTCCAGTGTTCGATATTCAAACTGTCACAATTTCGTAAGAAAGAAATAGCACAACGAAGAAACATTCGTTTTATTCTATGATGTTCTTGCAGTGTATAGAAAGTGTGCAGAAAGTAAAGACACTTTCCTCGCTGTACGTAAAAACGTTGAAAAATTTTTCCCATGATTAAATCCAATGTACGTTTGAAGACTAAAGCCTCTCCTTTACGAAGACCTTCCAAAAGTTTGACGTACGATTTTTTCCCGCCGTTTCATCAAATTTTGAGTATCAGACGAAAATGTCACGATTTCTTGAATTTTCGTCGTCCAAGTATAACATTCAAAGTTGAATAAATTGACAAAAAGAAAACAAATTTATAGTTATAGTTTATAATAAAATTACTATAAAATTTATAGTTTAATATATTAATAGTAATAATTTATTACTACAAATATCTATACATTATTTATATATATATATATATTATTTTACTAATATCTATATATTAGTAGTAATAATTTAGTATAACATTCAAAGTTGAATAAATTGACAAAAAAAAAAATTTATAATTATAGTTTATAATAAAATTACTATAAAATTACTATAAAATTTATAGTTTAATAATTTATTACTACAAATATCTATATATTAATTATTTATATATATATAATTTTATATTTATAATATATATATATTATTTTACTAATATCTATATATTAGTAGTAATAATTTAGTATAACATTCAAAGTTGAATAAATTGATAAAAAAAAAGAAAATTTACAGTTTATAATAAAATTACTATAAAATTTATAATTTAATAATTTGTTACTACAAATATCTATATATTAATTATTTATATATGTATAATTTTATATTTATAATATATATATATTATTTTACTAATATCTATATATTAGTATTAATAATTTAGTATAACATTCAAAGTTGAATAAATTGACAGAAAAAGAAGAAAATTTATAGTTATAGTTTATAATAAAATTACTATAAAATTACTATAAAATTTATAGTTTAATATATTAGTAGTAGTAATTTTTCACAAAAATAGAAGTGTCTTTCTACACGCGATGAAAGAACAAAATGAATGACTCATTCTGAGATTGGAGACTTTAGAAATTCACTGTACGATCTTTCCTCGCAAGATTGACAGCAAACTCTGAGTCACGACAAATTTTTCGAAACACTGGGACTTTGGTGTATCGAATACTCACGCGACTCTTACGCGACTGTGTGGCATACTTCGCCAGAAAAATGAATATTTCTCGAAGGGTGAGAATTCAGCCGACGTAACGTGTTAAACTCGCGAGCAACGATTAATTTAACAACTTTGTCCCAAGGTGCGTTTTCTATTTAACTACGGAGTGGCTGTGGAAGCTGCAGCTTGCGGAACTGATTGTTCATTCTCTGCATTAGTATATCGTGCGAACCACGTTCTAAATTGTAAGTCTGATTACCCTCGTTTTCTGACTATTCTCTCTCTCTCTCTCTTTCTCTCCCTCTCTATATATTTGCCAACATTAATAAGGGCAAGTGGTGCACGAAGTTGTACAAAGGGATTAGTTTTATTTAAATAACAAATATCGAGTACGTCAGGCGTGTATTATAGGGAACCTCCGAGTTTAAACTTGTTGTACCTAAGTTTGTCTAGCATGACCCTCGTAACAATGTTTGTACGATAAGAATATAACGTGGAAACGTGAGACAGGCTAGCGGAGTCTCTAAATTAATCTTCCAATTAAGTGAATTTTGTACATGTCGTATTGTATACAATATATAATAAAACAATTGTGTTACAATGTAAAAATAAATATACATGCAATAAATTATTATATAATAATCATTATATTTATATTAATATTAACTTGTGTAATTATTAAATTATTAAATGTTTTATTATTATTATTATATAATACAATTATATAATTGCTAAACTATTGTACGAGAGTGGTATAATAATGTGATCATGCAGCAATACATAATATATTACTGTGAATGTAATATAATGAATAATACGAACACGAAAGAAGATCAGACTTTATAATAAAATCTTCAAATGCAAGAATCATTTTAAAATTTCAAGGATGTAAGAAAGATAAACGTACTTATTCGACTGAAATTTTCAATGTTCGAATTAATGATCTTTGCAAGTATTCTAAAACTGACAATTTTTCTTTTTAATCTTTTTACAGAAAAATGATTTTAGAAATTTATTTAAATTTTGTCTGTATTTCTATCAGAAAATAAAATGGAAAGAAAGCAACAAAAGTAAAGTAGTTAGGTATCCAAGTACCTGACATTTTCTTTCACTCCAACATAATTCTAATATAATATAATATAATAAAATATAATAAAATACATTATAATATAATATAATATAATATAATAATGTCGTAACAACGCTAAAATAAAGTGTTCTAAAACCACAAGTGCTCAATCGTACTTAAAATATGAAACGCTGTTATGTTCGTTTAAACTATATGGAAAACTAAAATATGTCAATTGGATTTCAATGTTTTCGAATACGTTTGCGTTTGATCGAAAACTCTCTCAAATGACTAACAAATGAAACCTGAGAGAGAAGAAATTTTTCGTCAACTGAAGAACAACGCTTGTGCAATATCATGCACTTTACATCAGCAGCGATAGTCATCGCAACTCCAAAGGGTGATGAAAGTTTACAGACGATCAGGTACTTGTGATTCAAAAATTATTTCTTAACATTTATGAAGATGAGTTTTTCCAACTGGACAAATTAGAAAGGAATGAAATTTCACTGTCGAAAAGAAACGTTCCTCTTTCTTTCTTTCTTTCTTTTTTTTAAAGAAAAATGGTTTCAAAGTCGGATAGAAAAAGAGAAGGGGACACGAACGACATCGAGATTCTCTTTCAATTCTTAATCAACGTGCGTGCACCTCTTAATTTGCAACTTGCGCGCTCGATCATATTTCAGCGGCCGGCATGCATGCAAAACACGCATTTCCATAGAGACCGGGACGAGCAATCTGCGAACGAGCAGGCGTATCTGCGAATTTGCAATTTTGCCGAAGGCCCGTAAGTACGTTTCAGAGTTCTATAATTCTCAATCTATACTTCTGCGCCACGCGTCAATATCCGCGATATTGTACGTTTCCACGCGACCTCACCGCCCCCTCCCCCCCTCGCTGTAAACGAGAGAATGTATTTAGTAATAAGTTAATGCAATTCGTTCGATAAACGATAACGAGGTTTACTCGTTCGAAACGGGGCCCATTATCTCGACGCACTTTCCCAAATTGAGTATTTGCCGCACGCAAAGGCGCTTCTTTGATTTGCGCGTTGGTTTCTTTGTGTGACGTGATACGGTGGCAATTATGGTGGCCCCGAGTGTGTCCACGCTGTCAATTTATGTGTGTGTGGATAGTTTGGTGTATTTATACTATAGTCGCCGACGAAGGGAACTCTCGAATTGGTAATTCTCAAGATCAAACGTTTACTTTCGTCGATAGTGATAATTTATTTATACGCTGTTTTTGGTAAGCATAATGTGATGATTTCTCTGTGTAATATTTTTTATATTATTCTCCCTCATGTTCTTCGTAATGTTCTTTCTTCTGTAAGATTCTTTACAGTATAATATGATATAATACAGTGTAGTGTAATATAGTATGATATATTCTGTTTATAACTGTATTCGTAATTTTTTGATAATATTCTTTACAATATTCCCTCGTCTATAATATTCTCCCTGTCTACAACAGTAAACATAATTTTTTTCATAATATTCTCTCTTTCGTAAGATTTTTTTTATAATATAATATAATGGATTCGTTCCACAGTGGTAAACATAACTTTTTTTTATAACATTCTTTATATTTTCTGTAATTTTTTTTATACCAATATTCGAGAATATTCTATACCATTCTTTACAATACGATTTCTGTCCACTTGTGTCGAAAAAATGTTATATAGCGCTTGCGATTAAGCAGATGTAATAAACACTAAAAAAACACACTAGATCCCATTCTCAGAATGGGTAGCTTTGCTAGTTTTTTATATAATAAAAGAGAGAACAGACAATAAAAAATATTAAGAAATAAAGTATATACATCTAATGCATGGTGTAGGGCATGATGTCATCCCTTTTATATCAATTTTTTCACGTCGACATTTATTTTCCGCTCTTCACTTCGCAAAAGTAAAACAAAAAGGAAACGTAAACTCTTTAGAGGATTGTAAAAGTGAGAACCAAAAAAAAAAAAAAAGTAGTTTTTAACCATCCTCCCCTCCCCTTTCCAAGTGACGCCACTGACTTAGTGACACACGAGCTAGTACTAAAAAAAAAAAAAAATAATAATGAACAAAATTTGACCTGCTTCTCAAAAAACAGAACAAGCTCTCGCAATTTGGTGGGAAAAAACCCGGGACACCCCGTGTATGTATCTAGAAATTCGTTTCAATTATAGGTGAAATTTTAATTATTTATATATTATTAATTTTTATATTAAAAAATAAGAAAATTAAATATTAAACTAGGATTAGATACCCTATTATATTAATATAAAAAATAATTTTATAATTAAATATTAAATCATTGAAATAAAGTAATATGGCGGCCTTTTAATCTTTTTAGGGAAATTTATTGTTTAATTTGATGATCCATGACAAGAAATACTTAAATTTTATTTATGTATTGTTATTATAATTTATGAATAGAAATTATATAAATTAATATTTAACAAAATAATATTTTAAATCAAAATATAGTATATTTAAGAATAGATAAATTATAAAAAATTTAATTTTTGAATAATTATTTTTAATATTAATTTGAAAGAAGATTTAATAGTAAATTAATCGAATTATTTTAATTGAATTGAGTAATAATCGGTGTACAAATTGCCCGTCAATTTCTAATAGGAATAAGTCATAGTAACATAGTAAAGGTAAGGCAAAGCAACGCAATCGCGACAGTCGTGGCTCGCTGCAGTTTCGAACTGAAAAATCCGCGTCAATCAACTGGTACGCGTAATACATTCGTAATGCACTGTTGACGATATATCAAAAACATTTTACACGCGATAGATATCCTCTTCAGCATTAACGAAAAACGTGAAAAAACGTTTCGCGTGACGTGCACGGAAGCTTTCACGAGCGTCCGACAAAGAAACCAAAGAAAGAAAAAAATTTCTCTCTAATGTTACAAAGAACGACGTACGAATCGCCGATCGAAAGCTACAAAGATCGTTACAAAGGAATCGTCCGGTTTCACCCGTTATAAAGGTGTTGCACGCTGTGTCACACGAGCGAGAGCATCACCTCGATTCGAAAGTAACGCAATAACGTTGGAAATGTAAAACATTTTCTCTCTCTTTCTCTCTTTTTCTCTCTTTGCGCGCGTATAGGACGAAGAAAAACGATCAACTACGGACATTTCTCTCGCGACAATGAGCTTCCGGGCACGCTCGACCGATCTGCGCGCGCGTGTTGATCCCCACGTGGAAGATCGATGCGTTTGCGATCGACGTCGCGAGCTGGGAAAACGCCAGACTGCACGGGATATCGAGAAATTTTGGGGTAATCGTCGCTCGGGATAACCTCGTTCGAGCGGTTTCCGCCGGCGAATGCTTCCGCCTGCCGGCTAATCGAGTCGCAGCCTTGAAATTAGATTCCTCCCGCGGATGGATTCGATTCACGAGGCTGAGGCCGGCCAGTGTTTCGGAAAAATAAGGAACGCCGTCGTCACAGTGGGTTGGATTTAAACGTCTGGCATCGTGATTCAATTAAACGTTCGACCAAGGTGAGCCGAGTTTCTTTTTGTGAGATTAGCTGCCTTTGATATTTTACTAGAGCTTTACGATCGTCGAGTTACCAGTGCTGATATCGTTGTAGACTAATGTATAATGCTGGGTGGTTTCGGTATTGAAGGTATGTGAAAAGTAAATTTCTTTTTCAAGAGAATCACGCTTCCAGTATTTGGAATTTATTTGTAATTGCGAACTGGTTTACGCAAGAAGTTTCGTTCTTGAGAAATTTCAATTTAAAATCTCGTCGAGTGCTCGAGTCAATTTTTGATTAAATATATTCTTTTAAAACGAGGTCTCGAATGAAAAAATTTTAGTTCACACTTTTCACTTATTCTCGCAGGTAAAAATGACACACAGAGTCGTCTTAGGGCTATATTTGTTTGAAAATCGGGGAAAATTAAATATCATCCACGAGTGCAAAGTGTCGAGATAATGTCAATTATTTCGTAAAGTGCAAATGAAATTTAAAAGTTGTTAAAATTTCATCAGATGTTATATAGTTTCGTCTATTCGAGAAACTGTAAAATTCAATCGATGATTTCAATCGAATTGCCAACAATATATGGTAGTAATTAACACGACTGTGAAAAGCGTCGTTTTTAGATTAAAAAAGAAGTTGGAATATTTTTTTTGCGGAGAATGAAAGGGTCCATCGACGAGTGCATAAAAAATTCATAGCTCCATGCAAGAATGATAGGTGACCTTAAAAAAAGATATCACCATGGGAAATAATATCGAAACTCGTAAAGTTTCGGAAACATTTCGCGCATACAACGTTTTACGAACGGAATATTGAAACTTGTAAATTAGTATTATCAGTCAATAATCACGCAAAATGGTCTATGTCTGTATCTGTAATTATATTAAAATGAAATTAACGTATAAAAGTAAAATAAATAAAAAGCGCAAGTAAAATAAAGTATAATAATTAAAAAAAACTAAGACTTCGTTAATGTCAGATTTATTCTTAATTTGAGACTTTATTCTTAAAAATTAAGAATTTATTTAAAAAAAAAGAAGAAAAAAGAAATAATTTATCGAAACGATCAAAGAATTTATTATACAATGTTGTGTCAGATTGTTGTGTCGCGAGTTTTAAAGGTAAAGTGAGAAGAAGAACGAGAAAGAAGAAGGATAGATCTCTCTTAAAGATTTCTGTATTTTTCTTACGCGGATCTTTATTATCTTTTATTATCCTTTCTCGGCTTCTTCTTAAACGGACACTTTATCCGGCAAGGTTAATATCATAGTATTTCAAATTAAGATTTTTCATTTTCAAAATGAATCCGCGTGCTTTGTGCGGAATAATTCCCCTGGCTTTATCTAGATTTAAAAACAGATACTGAAAGAAATTTCTTTGACGATAAAGCCACTATTATTTCTTGCCAAGATTCCATCTAGATTGCATTCCTGTTATTGTTCCTGTTAGCTATTACACGAACGTTCGAATCGTAATTCATATTAAATTCCAAATTTCCCAATCACGCGGACAAGTTTATATTATAGACAAGTTTATAATAAATAACTTTATAAACGATGTAAATAAATCTTTCTATTAGACATTTATTGTTATTGTCATTTAACAACTCGCTCCATTAAATATCAAACTTTACCAAAATTTACATCGATCGCAAACTTTCCATCGCGTTAAAGAATTTTACAAATAAATCTTCCTGGTTGACAACCATAGTCAATAATCGTTAATTATTTGTTATCACATGTCGTCTCATCATTAATAAAATTCACTGTGCCAAATTCCAAATTTCTCGGTTGGCAACAGAAATTTATGTCGACCAATCTTTTTTTATCACATCAAAGAATTTTGCAAATAATGAAACAATTCGAACGAGAAATCTTTCTACGCTCGCCAACGATCATGTATTTATCTAATCATTCATCCACCAATAATAATTTATTCCAGCAAATTGCATAGAAAATTTATATCGATCTCGATCTTTTTACCGGATTAAAGAATTTTGCACGTGACGAAACAAATCGAATGAGATTCTCTTTCTCAGCTCGTCGATAATTATTAATCATTTGTTATTCCGTGTGTTATGTAACTATCTAACTATTATTGATAATAAAATAAATTCACATTGATCTGAACCGTACTGATACATTGAGAAGCTCGCCAATAATTATCAGAAATCATTCGATGATGTGACAATTCAGTCTATCAAGTTTCGAGTATTTGTTCCCTGTATTTGAATCTGTCAAATATCAAAATTTGCACTCGCAGCAAACATAAGCTTGGAACAATAGAACAGAATAATTCTGCCCCCCCCCCTCCTCTCTCATATTTTTCGATACTTTGTCCTCGGAATCTGATAATTGAGTTTGAATTACGGTATACGCATGTTGAATTATCCTCACGTAACGTAAAACCCCATGACGTGCTGACGGTAGGCCACATCCGCCCCGACGCCGCACACAACTGAAACAAAAGAGAACGTTCCGTTACGTTAAGATCGAACCGCACTTTTATCTTATCTTTGAAATCACAATTCAATATTTTCATTGAACTATCTAAATAAATAATTGAATTAAAAAAATAATAAACTTACTGGAGGTAAATGTACGAATTACCTTAAAACATTTATTAATTTACAATCATAAATTTCGAAATTTATAAAATTTCTTCCATGTTCAACAAATAAATATACCGAATAAATAAAGGAATAATAAACAATAAATTGTTAAGATAATAAATAAATATTTAAATCGAAAAATTAAACTTGTTAATAATAAAATTTGGTCGATTTGTGTAGCTTGATTTATGACACGCTCGCGTAAAAGCTGCTTTTTTTCTTTTTTTTTTTTCTTTTTTGAGAAAAATTATTTTTAGTATTGTCAAATTAATTTTTCACTTGAAATTTTCATTTCGTTCCGGTGCTCGAAGGTCGATCG
The DNA here is from genome assembly GCA_036937485.2 of Tetragonisca angustula. Lineage (NCBI taxonomy): Eukaryota > Metazoa > Arthropoda > Insecta > Hymenoptera > Apidae > Tetragonisca > Tetragonisca angustula. The sequence continues at coordinate 102,754 of JAWNGG020000102.1, read as the reverse complement.
TGTCATAAACCGGAGAATTTCCAGAGGGACGTGGCAAGACACGTAACGACATTTCACGTGTGTACCATCTGGAGGAAATCTCCGCGGTCTTCCCCCAGAGTTCGAAATATTATTACACCCTTATTGGAAGAGGGGACTTTCGAAAAGCAGTGAGGAGGCACGCTGATTGTAAAACAATTTCATGGGAATTCGATCGGCGTGCCTACTTAATCTATTTCGTTGTTTATGTCGGGTATATTCTTCATGAAGAGATGGCGTGTATACTCGTCGTATGATTAAAAAAAAAAAATCTGCATTTGCCGTTGCAATAAAATATAGGTAAGAAATGAAAAAACAAACATTTAACACATTTTACATAGAATACTTGAGGACAAAAGAGAAAAGGAAAAGTTGTTATCGTCGCAGACCCCTAACTCGTATCAAGAACTTACACACTATGCAAAAAACCAACGTCAAATCAAATAGAACAAAGATTGAAATAGTACGAAGAAATTCCTCTTGACAGATTAACCAAAAAAGAAAGAATTATATTGCTTCTAGAATCAAGGACAATAACACCTAATCAAGAAGACTGACCCTCTCCTCTGCAAAAATTAACTGTAACAAACTCTAAACGCACAAATTTTGAATACCAACGAAAATTTCATAAAATTAATCCCACCACTGAGTTTCCAAAATCATCATGAAGAGAATGATACTCCGATACTCGATGGACATAAATCTGTACTACAAAATCCAAGTATCTAGTCGCTAATGACCTTGATGTCGATGCGACTTTATACTCTTGCACTGGAACAACGTGCCACGTACGTCGACAATCTTTTGTCCCAAAATTGCAACATTTTCTCAGTTTTGAGTATATTTAAATGTAACCCAGGCAAAACAAATGATAAAATTATTAAGTACACGACTCCTTAATAATTTCCATCCAGTGATATCATACCGACATGAGTTCAAAAGAAAAAGAAAGCGACGAATTATCGTATACGGTTCGGTCACTCGTTATGGTCCGCAATCGGTTGCAAGTGGTCAACAATTTTTCCGGCGATCGTCAAGCGCATATGTTTGATTTTGGTTTCAACGAAAACATTAATGCAAACAAATAAATGAAAATCTCTGTTGACAACATGTTCAAAATATTCTATGTACAAATCATTATAATTCAAATGACAATCAAAGTAAATGGATTTGCACGATTATCTGTTTCTGTCCAAACAGAAATTAATATCAACTTTGACAGGAATATCGATATATCTTTTCAGACACTTGTGAAACGTCTGGTCACTCGTTACGGTCCGCGAACCAGTTGCCAGCGCAACTGGTCAAACTTGCACAATTTCGAGACGGTTTAAAAAAAACTGAAATCACGCAGCTTTATGACAAACATTCGCAACAGAATACGATCTCAGAGAGAAAAGCAACTAGAAAATTCGTTTCGTCGGGATTTCGTTTCAATTTTCCACTTGCTCACATTTCGTCGAGTACGTGCGCCCGTCGTGAGAAAATCAAGAACAATTAGGCGCGCAGGTGTGCGTTGTCCAAAACGAAATAAAACTCAAGCTTAAAGGATTTAAGAAACGGACGCTCGCCGACGTGCAGACATCGCTCAGATTTCGCTTCGTACGTCGCCGTGGCCTTTGTTTATTCGTTTCAGTTAGAGAGACTCGAGTTGCTCGTCGTTAACAGATGCCAGTTATTCGTGGAAAGAGGCGTTAGTTACTCATCGAGAGAGACACGCTAGTTATACGTCGAGGCATTCGTTAGTCGAACGTTTCCTCTACTTGTGTATTATATTCGCTGAACTACGTCTCGAGAGAGAGAGAGAGAGAGAGTTGCTAGTCGTTTCGAAGATCAGTTCGGAACGATCAGTTCGGGGAACGCCGGTTTCATAGCGAAACTCGATGTCCAAGATTAATTTGGCGGGCTGCTCCGTGAATAAGCGAACAGTTCGCGCCGCTACGAACGAGAAACTGGCGGTTGGAGGAATAAGCACTGTCTCACCAATGAATTATTGTTTTAATTGGACGTTCGATGATTCATGCATCGAACGAGCGTGTGCGTGGATGTTTATTTCTTTCCCTCCAAGCTTACTCTTTTTTTTCTCTCTCTCTCTCGACTGTACGAGGCAAAACAGGACGCGATTCGTGGAAGTGTAAAACGCCACGGGGACGAGATAATAAAGCAGCCCCGTGCAAGGTGAGCGGCGGAAAAGATTTATCTCCCTTGCAAAATTAATTCCAGATTTATAGAAAAACAACGCGGCCAGTTCGACAATCGGCCAGAATTTTTGTAAAACAGGCCAACGACTAACAGTCGATATCGCAGAGATATAACGTAGATAATGTTTAATTTAACAGGAGTAATGATAATAGAACAACGAAATAATTAAACAAGACAAATAACATTCGATCAACACGAATTAACTCCTTTAACAGCACAATTGACATTTTTAACAGCTCTTTCTAAATGCTAACTCACGTTTTTCAACTCGCTCGACTCTGGTCTTTTTTTAAAAAAGAAAAGCTTTCCGTGTCCACGTTGGACTTCACATTCATCATATTTTATTATATGTTCTGTGACCAATAAACAGGCCATCTGTTACATTTAAACTACAGATTAATTATAATAACCGATACTACAATATCCTGGTTCTTTCTAACCTCTTGCGCTGGCAACTGGTTCGCGGACCATAACGAGCGACCGAACCGTATAATTCGTCGCTCTCTTTCCCTTTTGAACTCATGTCGGTACATCACCGGATAGAAATCATTAAAAATTACTAAACTTGTCATTTGTTTCGACTCGGTTAAATACTCAAACATTTAAATATACTTGAAAAATGTTTGCAATCTGGGAGAAAAAGTTCTCGACGTACGTGGCATGGTCGTTTCAACGCAATCGTCCCTCTACGTCTCGAACGATAACAGCTGATCGCTCTCCGAAATCCCGGGTATTTAAACATTTAGAATTCGAAGTTTTGGATAATTGAGAGAAGTCCGGCGTTAAATATTTAGATTGCCGGATAGTTGAGAAACTCGGTGAACAAGTGGGTTCCGTTGGTTTATTTACGATTCGGTTTTCATCGTGATTGAAACGCCTGTCTTTTTTTTTTACGATTTTCATGACTCGTAACTCTTGTTAAGTTAAATTGAACTCGAATCTTCTTTTATTATATGGGGGTTTAGAGTCGCATCGACTACGAGGTCTTTGGCGACGTGCTGCAATGTTTTCTTTATATCTGGCCTAGTAGTTGGATCTCCCTTAGGTAGTTGATAACGTTTTTCTGTTGTTAGTGCTTTTTAATCCGTATTTACTTCTTAGGTTTCGGTATTTTCTACACTCATGTGGCAGATGCTGGGTGGCGATTTGTTGGTTGCAAAAAGGTGGTTCTGTTTTGCTTAGGAGGTGCAATCTTGGAGTGTCCGATTCGAAGTCTAGTCATGGCTATCTTTTCCTTTCTGCTTATACTGTTGTTTGGTATCTTTTTGGTAGAAATGGCGTGCAATGTCGTGTATTTTGGTTCTATTTGTCGTAGTCCAAATTCTGTTCCATTCTTCTCTTTCAGTGTTGGTCGTTGAAGCTGGTAGGTTTTTGTGTGAGATTGGGATGTCGGCTTCGTTTGTTCGGTCTGTTGTTGCTTCTTTGGCTAAGGAGTCGGCCTTTTCGTTTCATTCTATTCCTTGGTGTGACGGGATCCAAGTGATTATTGTTTGTTTATGGTCGTTGGTAAGTTCGGTGTATGTTTCCTGAACCATTTGCATGACTTCGTGCTTTTTGGTAGTATTGGTGTTTGTTATCGCGTTTGTCGAAGTCAAGGAATCTGTGTAGATTACCACTGATTGGTATTTGTTTTCTCGGATGTATCGTAGTGCTTCTAGTATAGCGTATGTTTCAGCGGTCAGGATGGATGTGTGATTGGAAACGATCACTTTCTGTGACGATTGCGAATCCGATTCTGTGTTTGGTTTTGGAAGCGTCTGTGTGTAGATCTTGTGGTAATTCTTATAGGTGTTGTTTAATTTCTGAAAAATCCGGTTTGTTGAACTCGAATCCTCTTTCAAATCAAATCGAACCTAGGTGAAACAAATTCCAATACTTGGGAAAAGTTTTGAAGAGAGGAAGAATCTTCTTCGCACGTTCTTTACAACAGTGTTAGTTTTTCAATTTCGTCGCGGAGAGGGAGCAATTTTAACAAAATACCACAGTTTGAGTCGTTTTGAATTTCCTGACGAAAGGATTAGAAAATTATTAAATATTTGTGAACGTTCGTTGCGCAACAATTCGGAAGAATTTTTATAACTTGCCTCTCTCGTCTCCGTTTCATTGTGAATTTATTACCTAAAGGCATTGTTTACGCTGTCCGAAGAATTAGAGCCACATTACGTGCAGCTTTGCGCCATGCATTCTAAGCGCAGAAAAGTAGCTTTTGGTATGCAAATTCGAAGCAAATAATGGGACGATAAAGGGAAATGCGCGGCGAACGTGTATGTCCAAAATGTGGGAAAACATTCGTGAAGTTCCGACAACCATAAATGTATGTAGCGTATCGCATATACATTAACGAAACACTGTTCGAAATTTGAATGTTACTTTACATCGTTACCTAACTCTACTGCCTTCTTTCGAACATTTTCAATCTATTTATATTTGTCTTAAATTAAAAGACATCTCAATTTTCCACGAAACACAAGGAAAAGAAAAGGAAATTCCTGCATACTTAAAAATTCGTTTGTAAATTAAATTTTACGTTGAAAATTCGAGGATCGCAGCAGTGTTAAATATACAATTCGAAAGATATTTATATCGGAGAAAAAAATTCACGAGGGAAGAGGAAAATTGAATTGGAAGAAGAGAAAAGATATTAAACTAACAATTACACAGACGAGGTAAATATTTTTCTTACTTTCGTCGGTAGATCATGATTTTTTTTTTTTTTTACTCTGATCCGATTTTTATCAGCAATTGCAAATTTTCACGACCATAATTGAAGAAACGCATCCAAAATACAGAAATTGAACGTAATCGAGTGTTTCACTTTTGATATTTCACGTATTTTCAAAAATTTTCTTCTAATCGCGTATCTCTAGCGGGCAGCAGAGCATAAAAGATCCAAGAAGCGACGACATCTACGTTTGTTAAAAAATCCCTTCTTCCTTTTACGCGAGATAAACTCGTAGCTAAAAAAAAAAAAAAAAAAAATCGCGAAAAGTTAAAAGTTACGGTGAAACTCCTCTTCGAGAATGTTTTACGTACTTCCGGTAGTTCTGAAGATATCATCGGAGCGGTAAAATCTTCAGGCATAAGTTAAATCTCTAAACTTGTCTTTTGTTCGTAAAATGAATTACGATTCTTTAAAATTATCTCTCTCCTCCGCTGAAAGCAGAATTTTTCGTTGGTGAAAATGAATTGTTTCAAATATCCAATGATATTTGAAAATATCTTTCGTTAGAGCAAACAACTATAACTACAATGTTACACACATTTATGAAGTAATTAGTTTTAATGATTACAAAAGTTATTTCACAATTATCAAACTAATTATATATTGCTATAATTTAAATATTTTTGTTTAAATTTGAGGTAAAAATATTTCAACCATCCTTCGTCGCGTTAAATTAATTTCTTTAAGGAAAAGTTCGTCATGATCTTTCTCAATATCAGCTTGATAATTTATTTCCCTTTTTTCTTAATGTCCTAACTTAATAACAGCTCTTCCTCAACATATATTTGCACAGCAATTTACAATTATTTTTATAATTTATAATTTAGTTTAGTTTAAATTTGAAATTATTTTCAATTTAGTTCAACTTTGAAATAAAAATATTTCAGCTGTCTTTCATCGCGTCAAATTAATTTCTCGAAGGAAAAGTGATCAAGTCGTTCGTCAATCATCTTTCTCAATATCGGCTTAATAATTTATTTCTTAATGTCCTATTAATGAACAGTTCTTCCTCAATACATCTTGCGCGGCAATTTACGACCATGTTCCTTCATCTTCAATTTCCTACGGCGTGTGTTCGTAAATAGCAATTTCCTCAATTAAAAGGCGAGAAGGAACGAAATAAAAGCTGGCTCGGCTAAAAATTTCCCTCGAAGCGGTGAAGCTTTAACAACGATAAATCCGCGGCGAATAAACTGGACTAAAATTGTCTACTTCGCGCCGTTTCGTTCTTACATAACGTCTCTCTTCCAGTCTGTCCGACGTTATATTTCATCGTTACCTTACGCAACAATCCCTTAAACATTTACAACGCCAACAAAATAAAATCGCACGGGAACACAGCTTTCGTTTTAGAGGCTGACCCCGCTGAGAATCTTCGCGCCCGTGTGCACCGACACGTGTACGTGCACACGTGTATTATCGTTCAACAGACATTTGAACAGATACTACTTATCGAAGAATTAGGAATTAGGAAATCTGCAATTATTTTGGATATTTCTAACAAAATATCGTAACGTATTGTGAATGAAAGTTATTGTACAATAACGTAAAAATTATCTAGTTTCTTATTTTCCTTTTTTTTTTTTTTTTTAGGAAAGCTACGTATTTGATTCAGTGTTCAATTTTGAAATGTTTAATTCGAAACTGACATACTAGTATTAGTGTATTAGTGTGATTAGTTAATTGAGAATTGAAATTAATATCTATTTGTGATATTAGTTTAATTCTCAATAATTTTTTTTTGTTAAACAAGAAATCTCTGTTTTGTGTTTTCCTGTAATTTTTGTATAAAGTAATACTTGTGGATCATTCTTTTTCTTATCTTTACTCATAAAACGAGCTGGCTATTCTATACTATTCTTTGCTGTTTACAGTCTATTAATTACCGCTTTTGGTCTAGTTCGGTATTAATTTGTCATTCATTTATGAATTTTGATGAATTTAGAGAATACAATAAATCTAAAAGAGGAATATGATCTAAGATTCTTCTATATTATTACTTAGTATACCTTATACTACTGCTTTATTAAAACTTCCAAATATTAGAAATATTTTAAATTATTAGTATTTAAATATCATTTCTATTTATTAATTTGCTGATTCGTAAATTATACAAAAATAAAAATACATATGTATACATTATAATATAATAATATTTATCAATACGATATAATAATAGTCATAACAAAAATATATACTAAATATAAATTACAAGCAAACTCTATAAATCTATATTTTCTAAAGATAAAATATAATAAAATATAATATTAATTAAATATAATACTATAATATATTTTATAATATTACAAAGATTTAATATTTAGATTTATTCTAGATTTATGTATTTAAAATTTTATAATATTATAATATCATCTAGAGATAAAACATAATAAAATATGATATCAATTAAATATATTTTCTAGATTTAAAATATAATAAAATATAATATTTTCTAAATACAAAATATAGTAAAATATAATATTTTCTAAATATAAAATATAATAAAATATCATCTTTTATAAAGATAAAATATAAAATATAAATCTATATTTCCTAAAGTTTGCATTCAAATCCACGGAAACTAAAAATCTAAAAAAGACCATGTCCGCAAAGTCGAAGCATCCAGGTACCTGTGAAAACCATAGCACGCACTATACTCTACATCCACTTGCAATGGCGCGGCAGAAAACTTCAGATGAATTCAGTGTCGCAATCGAAGTTGCTCAGGCGATAGAGCGATATAATTCTCTCCCACGGTTGAATATTCGCGGTTGTGTAAACTTCCCTTCGAATAATCGCGAGGGGATGTGTATAACGCGCATGAAACACGATTTCTAAGTAAACGGCTTAACGCGATGGGTTTTACGACCGTGGGATAGGGCGGTCAGTTCTCGCGAGGACTCGAAATCTCAGGGAAACGACTGCGCATCTAAATAATGTCCGGGAATGATAGGATAAACGGTCCGGCGAAGATTCGCTCTTGCATACTGTTTGCTTATCTCGTTAACAATGTCGCGGGATTATGAAAATGTTGATCTCTCGTCGAGGGATGCTCCGCTTTGCCGGGCGTTTCAGTCGAACGTGAATCGTCGCGTATTGTTTCGCAAAATGAGTTATACAGGCGGAGTTATATTTACCAAAATCGTGGACGAAACGAATTGTTTGACGTACAGTCAGTCCAGAAAGTCGAAAGCAAAATGATCGATAATTCAAACGTGGACAAACATTGTGACGCCAAATTTTAGAAGAGTTATCTTCGATACTGGCGAGTTTAATTGTGAAACGTTTGAATTTACAAGATTTCGAAGTGGAAAAAGTATGAAAACGACGCAGGATCTTGAAATTGGGACGCTTTGCTCTTTAAAACGAATCTTTGGAATTTTCACATTTTTATAAAGAAAATATCGAGACACTTTGAACTGTTATAAATTGTTAATAAAAGTCCGTGGAGCTATCAATTTTATGTTCATTCTGAAACGATTTTAAAAACTTTATGTTCGTTTTTACATTCATTTGAAAGCTTCTACTTTCAACTATACTCGGTTTTTTCAAAGATACTGAAAGAAATAAAGCTGCTTTTTTTTCTCAAGAATCTTGCAAACTCTCATGAACATTAAAAAAAAAACTTGCCTCGTAAATTGAATTCACCATCGTCTTGAAGATTGAAGCCTCCCCTTTACAACGATCCCTTAAAATTTGTTGTACGATTTTTGTCCAGCTTGAAATATCGAAATTCTGTGGACAACTGATGCAAACACGAACGTCAAAGTTTGATTTCGCCTGATTTTGTTGAAATTCGGGAAAACTCGGAGAAACGAAGATATAAATACTGCAACAAAGTGACAAAGGCATTCTTTGATCTAATAGAAAGAATTAATTGCACGAGAATTCATTTTATACGAACAATTTCATTCTTAGACGCTCGTTGACATTTTACGTTTTACATTTTACATTTTTTACAAAATAAAAATAAAACATTAGGTACGAAGTACGTTTTATCTACTGGATAAATAAAGATGTAATAACGTTAGGTTAATTTCTCGATTTTCCTGTACGTTTGATGATTGTAATTAATTTCATTGTCACGAATTCGTTCAACATACTCGTGTATTTCTTAAATACACTGTGATACACAGTAATACTTCGGTAATTCAGAATACTGGTTCTACGGTGCTGTTAATGAAGTTTACTCCTAATTAATTATCCCCTAAGTTATTGTAAGCTAAGACCCATGCGCTCAGGTAGTACACGAGATTAACGATAAATAAGCGATCTTGCGAAAATATTTATTAAAGCCAGAAAATCATTCGGTTGAAACACACGTTAGCTATCTAAATTTTAAAGAGTTTAGTGAAACGTCTGAATTTCACAATAAATTTGCAAATTTAGAATTTTACAACAATGGCCACGAATAAATACTTGACGTAGTTTGGAATTAATAATTAACGTGACAAGGAAAACTTCACTTTGTTTTACGACGAATAATTAGTCGAAATGCCAATTTCAATCTCCATATTTTCATTTCTAAAAGTAGTCACTGTTCGTCGAGTCTTTCCAAAAAATTTTTCGTCAAGCTTCGTTACCGTAATCGCAAACAAATAAAAATATTACCACCCAGGCCATTTTCTCACAGAAAACACGAATATTTTCTCAATTAAGAGAGAAAATATTTTCCAATTCGAATAAAAATTTCCAATTAAAATGGAAAACTCACACATTAATTTCGACGGCAAACAAATTGTGAAATACACATGTATGTGTAACACGATATTGCGTGCAAATTTGATATTTATTAAAAAATGTTTCATCGCATGGCTCGCATTAATATTCGAGACACTAAATTTTGGAGCTGTTAGAATTTTGTAAATGAGAATTGCAGTATACTTTACTTTACTTTTTCTCTCGTTGAAAAATATTTTTAACGACTTGATCTACGACAGATCTAAAGATTAAAGTCTCTCCTTCACAACGACTCTTCAAATCTTATTGCGCGTCAATTTTTTTCTTCTCCGTCAATTTATTGAATTTTGAATAAAATAAAAATTTTACGATTTCTTGGATTTTCGTGGTCTGACGACCAAACCAACCAAAGTTCGACAAAATGGCAAAAAGGGCATCACGCGTACAAGTTTTCGGGGGTTTCGTTTGTAAAGAGGAGGCTCCGATCTAGAAATCCACGGTGGATTCACTCGTGGAAGAACTTTTTCAATATTTTTACATTGCTATCTTGCCCATCTGTTACGCGACATAGGAACGTTCGTTTCTAGAATGAAACGAACGATATATTTAGAAAGCACGCAACACCGACTTTCAGCTGTCATCGTAGAAAAATTTTACCAAATTATACAACACAGTTGCAATACTCAGCGTTATTCGAACGTTAACGCGAGTCGCTGTACATATTTTCGATATCGAAGAATCATGGCCAGGCGAAACGAACGAACAAATAGGATTTCAGTTGCGTCTCACCCCGCCAGGTAGGAAATTAAATTTCCAAAGGCAGCGCCAAGCTAATTTAGAAGTTCAATACAAGGACCTCCGAGCGGTTTCGAAAGTTTTATTAAGTTTCTGACGGAGGAATTTAACTTCTACACCCGAGGGATGATCAGGGCATATGTAAATAAAATGTAATCATCGTCTACGTGTGCGTGTACGACTTAAACAGTTATCGGCCGACACTCTCGGGGCAACTTTCCCATCCTGAATATATCAACGTATCCAATGCTACGTGGCAGCCACACTCCGATGTCCCCCGGAGACATTGGTCCCTTTTGATCTTGATCCGAGACGTAACTGAAATTACGGTTCGAGGGACGTCGTATTTGATTGCACTGCGGGCTTTTACGAAAGCATTTATGAAAAAAAAGAAAAAAAAAAAAGAGAGTCCCGAGACGCGCGAAAAACAGAACTGATAGACCGAGACGAGAGAAACGAATATTGTAACGCGAGGTATCTTCGTGATTTTATAAAACGAACTGTTTGCACAAAGAGAACTGTGTTTTCTGAAAACGGAAATGTTTATTTAACAAATATTTAGTGTTAAATATTTATTTGATTTTCTCTGAAAAATTTGAAGAAACTCTGAGACGACTTATCAAAGTTTTCAGTTTGACGTGCAATTGTTTTTTTAAATATATTTTACAGAATAATTAGCAAAAATATATAGCAATATTCTGTAGCGAAATTTGACACTGAAAGTTTAAAATGAAACTTGTATTTAACAACTGTATAGAGTGGAGTTATATGAATGTCATTTTTTAACAAATATATTTAGTTACGAGTAGATTATTCTTATTAATCTGTTGTGAAAACGTTAATTTTGAACTTCCGTCATTGTTATACGCACAAATATAAATTTGGTGGGCCGAAAGTTTCTTCCCATATTTTTTTTTATTGTAAAACATCCAAATGTAAGAAGAAAATTAATTTTAAATTAAATTTGAGTTTAAACATGATTTTCTTCATTATGTTTCAAGGATTGTTCCTTTCAATTGTTGACCGTACAGAGCGTTCGCAAATTAATAAAAAAATTACAGATATATAGCCCACCATATATATATATATATATATATATATATATATATATATATAAATATTTATTAAATAAAATAAATCCCACTTTTAAAACATTCGTGTTTTTAAATTTTCTTTATTCAGTAAATGAACTGAATTTTGCTTATGCTCACAAAAATTTGAATTTCGTCGGAAATATAAACATTCGCAGTTTAACTACAGTTAACTACGTGTTTCGGACATTTTGAAACAATATTAATTAAATATTAGCGACGTTCAAAGCATTTTAAAGCTCCGGCAGCATTTTAACGAGCAAACTGTACAAGTTTTAATAAAACAATTATTTTGACCGACAAATATTTCAGTTAAGTTTAATTAAAATTAGTAATTAGTTTAATTAAAAATTGCGATGACGCGTGAAAAGTTTTTCCATGTTAATACCATTGAAGGTCGGATCACATTCGTATGTCTGATTTTTTCTTTCCTTTTTTTTCTTTTTTTTGCTATAAGACAACGCGAGCTCAAACATTCTGCTAATTAAGAAAGATTAGCAGATTATTTAATTAATAAAGCTCTGTACTTATTAATTACTTTCTACAACAGATGAAATATTTCACGCAACATTAAATTTGATGTCCAAGTTTTATCTAGATTTCCTTACAGAGGATCTATTCAATATAAAAGGATTAGTTTGAAACTTTGTAACAACAAATCTTAAAATCTTCCACGCTAATTTCGAAGAATGTCCAGTTAAAGAAAAATATTTTTATTTCAGCAATAAGTGATATTTCAAACCAACTGAGTTTGCAGATCGAAGCCATCAATTTTTCACGGACCAATTTCGGCTAAAAAAAAATTAACTCGGTATCGAGATTAAACACTAAAACTGACATGCGCTACGATTTTTATTTCATTTTCTATTTTATTCAATTTTGTTTAGATTATATAACGAAACATTAGGATTTCCTGAATTTTACTCAACTATTCAGAATTCAACGAAATTGTTTATGTTGAAAGCAAACAGTGTAGGAAATTTTAAGATTATTCAAGAAATCTCAATGTTCATCAACGTGGAAAAAATTTTTCAATGTTTCCAGCGACTTTTGAATTTCGACAATTTTCGAGAATAAAACTTTGCTACTCGCCGTACGATGTGAGATCCTTTCTTACGAAATTATAACGATCATCGAACAATTTTGTGAAAAACCATGGATTAAAAATAAGTTTGATATCCAAATTTTATTCATTTTTAGATTCCAATCTTTCACACGAATTAATTAATCTTTACCAATTTTCGAAAAGGAAAAGAAAAAAATTTTCATGTATCTGATTAGATAAGTGATATTTTGGAACAACTCAGTTACCACGCACACAGATTTTCACAAATCAATTCTACTTAAAATTAGCTCATTGTCAGCGTCGAGACTGCGTGCTAAAACAAACACATATATGTATAATATATTATACATACAGGACGAACCACGCCGCATCGATCGTCTCGAACATCTCCGTTATTTCCGAAGATGTGGAAAAACTTTGTGCAATGACATGCTGTAATATGGCAGCAATATATTTTTATAGCTGAACGGATACACCAGCTCACCTTCATACATAGATTATAGTATTCCATTTTCTAAATGTGCGACAGACTGATATGCTATTACGTACGCATTCACATAAGTATATCTCTCTCGAAGGGGGTAAACTACGCCACTCATCGGGGGTGGCCCGCGTAGCCGTCCGAAAGGTAGGATGCAAAGTGGTTTCCGGTATGAATTCTTTATACGATGCACGTGGCCGCGACAGTGAAATGAGATTTCCGCTTTAAAAGCCACGTTGGCCGCCGGAAAAATTTTGCATTCTGTTCTCGTACACTTCCACCATACAAGTGCCCATCAATTGTGAATTTCAAAAATTCCCAACCTCCGAACGATCGGCAATATCGGCGCTGAATCGAGTGTATTACGAAGATCAAATCCAGCGATTTTATCCCGTTAAAAAAAAAAAAAAAAGAAAAAAAAGAAGCTTCCGGTGTGGAGCATGACGGAGGCGAACAACTTGCGTGGGAAGGAAGATTTTAATGAAGACAATTAATGTAGAAATTTACAGTCAGTCGAATCGAATTGACGATTTTATATGTTTACTGTACTCAATTGATAATATCTATAATATAATAATAATACGGTGATGTATGTATAATGTAATACATTTACTACAAAAACTATAGCTAATATGATACATTTGACATACTTAATTTTTCGCTGAATGTTCAATTTATGCTATATTTTTGACACGTAGTTTTTTAACTGCTCATTCGCACGTTGTATTTCATTTGTAATTTATTAAATTGGAATGAAACGAACGAAGAGCAAACTGAGGGACAGCCGACGATTAATTAACGCGAGTAATAAATAGCAAGTAACAAGTAAGAAATAATACTGGAGAATAGAGTGAAATAAGTAATAAGTAAGTAAAACAATTTATTAACTTACTAATTCAGAGTGGAGAATTCACTAGAATAGAATAAAATACAAAATTCACTGATTGCTTAATGCATTAATCTAGAACGTGATGAAAATTTACAAATTCACAAACTCCTTTAATCTAAGTATATATTAAATGTCCAACATCCCAGAGATCAAGCTGTTTCAGAAATTCCAAGCTTTTTCACCCCTAATAAGAAAGTTGTATTCCGAATTTGTACTGCATTATCCTCCCCCCCCCCCTCCTTTCTTTAACCGCTTTTTGTCTCCTCAATTAAATTCGCATTTTCCATCTGCAGCAGGGAAACGGGTCAGTCGGAAAGTAGCCCACCCTAAAAGGAGAAAGGAGAACAAACACGTGCATAGGTGCGCGCAGCGAGAATCGCCGGGCCATTCGAGTAGAATAATGGTGGCTGGTGGAAGTGCATCGGCTAATTTACGAGTCGACACGGATGAAAACACCAGCTCTGTATTCTATGTGTGTGCTTACACTATTCATCGTAGAAAAATGGCGCCGCGCCGGTAGAGAGAAAAAAAAAAAGAGAAAGAACGTCGACGAGCCGGTCTCCTCGATTTCGAATCGGACACGTTCGTCCAGGGCGGAAATTCGAATCGTAGAACTGTTTATCGTCTGCAAGTGCTTGGACGCCCATTCGACTGAAATCTCGTCGATGTTTCGCGGTGTTTCTAAAATTATTTAAGAATGTTGTTTCGCTGTTAGGATCACGAATCTTTTTTAAGGAGAAGAAGTACTCTTTAATAAAGAAATACTCTACACTCTGGTTCAGCAACATTTTCAGCAAGAATTCTTAGAAATTTAAGTGAGTTTCTAGAAATTAAATAATTGATCACTTCTTGCTTCTGTATCTTATTTCGTTGAGAAAGAAAAAAAAAAGATCTCTCGATCGACGTAAGGATCCTAGGTAAAATTTTATTAACACGAACGTTCGTTGAAATACGCCTGATTTTTAATTTTAATGAAAGCTGCCTGTTTGTTGCATCAGTTCTTTCAATTTTTGGAATTTTTGCACATAACATTAAAATATCTCTTGTCACGATAATTGTACCTTTGACTCTAACGAAACTTCATCAATTTAAAAAGTTACCTTCAACTGTGTCATGTTAAATTTTCCTGTTTAATTGTATAATAATTTCAATTTCTCAAAACTACATAATTTACTCTAATTCTTTCGTGTTTTTCTAATAATTAAATAATAATTACAAACAAATTAAATTCGTAACTTTGTTACAAGAATGAACTTTTTTTTTTTAAAGCGATTAAAGATTCTCCGATTCGAATCTAATTCGTCATGTAAACCAAATTGATCAAACAATTTCAGAAATTTTCTGACAAAATTACTCGTTTGAACTATAATCCTACATCTCTTATTATACATACTACATTACTATTTTCCTTTATATAAAATATTATTTTATTTACATTACATTACATTATTCATGTTGCAAATATTATTTTATATAAAATAATATTCATATTACTATTTCCTTTTTATATATATCCTACATTGCTATTTAGACTTTCAAGGACGTATTAATTTAACTCCTTACTGCCCATTATTATTTATCAATTAATCGATATATTTATATATTAATATTTATAATACAATATAGCATAATATTTATATATAATTAATATATTTATTTATTAATTAATTTAAGCAAATAATCACTAGACCTAATACTAATCTAAATAATTACTAGAATACCTTAACCCTTAACATCAAGAGGTAAACTTCTACACAAAATATAGAAGAAAAATCCGTACGAAACGCGAAGGGATGAAATCGGATTCGTTCTTCGTGGATGCCGCCAGAGACGATCGCGGAAAATAATTTGCCACGCTCGTGGCCGTGTTCGGGCGATATTAAATCGTTCGTCGTTCGATAGTCGGCCGGCTGATTCGACGCTGATCGATTTGAACTTTAAAGCTCGCTCCCGGAATAGTTCGCCTCGGTACACACAATCAGCTCTAGCCGGAGCTAACTCGTCTCTGTGCATCTTGTTCGGGCTCGATCGAGTACGGATTACTTTTGAATTAATTCTATGACGTTGGACGGATCGATACGGGCAATCGTGTAAGAAGAGAGAGTTGGAAAAGTGACGCTCGAGGAGCTACTTGAACGTCGTTACGTTTGCCCATCGATCTCGCTCTTGATCTGTCGCGTCCTCGGGAAATAAGTTCACTCTTTTGTTTCATAACATTCTCGTAATCGTCCTTTTTTGCTTCCACTCGATTACTATTAATGTATAAATTGTAAACATAATGGAACGAATTCATCATTGAGATATAAGTATAGTTATGTAGCATAGAAAATATAAATATAGTTATATTGCCTTTGTGGTAACATCGTTTTATACTTCATTTATTGAACTCTCTCATTCTATAATATTTAATATAATATTAATATAATATAATATTGTTATTACAATATTATTAAAATATAAATATTAGTATAATATAATATTGTTATTACAATATTATTAAAATATAAATATTAATATAATATAATATTGTTATTACAATATTATTAAAATATAAATATTAATGTAATATAACATTGTTATTACAATATTATTAAAATATAAATATTAATATAATATAATATTGTTATTACAATATTATTAAAATATAAATATTAATGTAATATAACATTGTTATTACAATATTATTAAAATATAAATATTAATATAATATAATATTGTTATTACAATATTATTCAAATATAAATATTAATATAATATAATATTATTAAAATATAAACATAGTTATATTGCTTTTGTGGTAATATTATTTTATACTTCATTTATTGAACTCAGTCTATAATATTTATTGTATTATATAAAAAAAACATATCAAACAAGTTTCGTTATTTAGTGTACATAAATATAGTGGGAGAAATTCATTATTACAATACATAATAGTTATACCATCCTTGTGCGAGTAAATTTATTCTACACTTCATTGATTGATGCAGTACGTCAAACAATTTCACATGGAGTAGAGTATATTCACATAAATAATATAATTATATCACATCTATGGAACTAAGTTTATTGAATCTCCTTACTCTATAAAATTGATCACCAGAGTTGTTCATGCAATTTTATATTTTTATGAAGATGGTTAAAAAAAATGGAATCCGGATGAAAAATATTTCACTTATTAAATATTGTAATAAGTATTATACTTTCGATATTTTATGTATTTTTCCATTTATTTATTCGAATAACATAAAAATCCTGTGAAAAGTCTGTATATCACTTTCATTATATTACATTGATGTAATTTCAATACGAATGAAATAAGTTGAAATACATAAATAAGTTAATTCTATTTCATTTATTAAACTTCCCCATCATTCTATGTTTTCACTTTCATATTTTACCATATTTACTCGACTATTGTAATACATTGAACAAATCAGATTGAACAAACTCATTGTTAAAATTGGCCACGTTCTTTAAGTTTGCACATTCACGTTTAATTTCTAAATTTGATCGATCAATCTGTGACATTTGTAATTGAAAATTGTTCAATCTAACATGCCTTTCTAACTATCCTAAATACAATATAGAATTTCTTAAGGTAACATTCTTCTCTACCTAGTTGAAAGACAACTATAACAAAATTTAATCTCCATATTATCTTCGTACCTACCATCTTTGCGTGTCTTATATCTGCAGATGATATAATAATTTAACTAATGTAATTCAATAATTTGCTAAATAAATAAATCTATTAAATTATGAGTTCTTTCTTTTATTGTTATTTCAAACCATAATTATAAAAAATGCTAATTATAAGATCTATATATAACAACTAGTAACTATAGAAATTTGTCTCAATAGAATGAAACGATTTTCTAAACAAACTAATTACATTTATCGTTATACTATTGCATGACTGTGGAATTAAGAGGAAGTAATCATAAATATTGCGAATGAAAGACTGAACTTTGGAAAGCAATACGGTCCAAATGTGTTCAAAATGGCCAATTCATGGGATCACGAAGAATTCAGTAGATTCGTAAGAATCGTCGTGTACTTTGAGGAGAGATTTGAATAATTTTTCGTCAAACGCATTGAAAACTTTTCCCTCCCCTATTCCTTGATCCACTCGATCCACGTTTCACAGTTTAATCTTCGCCGCTTTCGACGTTAAATGAAAAATTCCCGAGACAGTTCTACAAATACTGCTCTCGCAATTAAATTACAGCGTCGTTTTCTCCCGATAGTTCACAAAATTCCTACATCGAGGGAAAGAAGACACCGCCTTTTACAAGCCGGCTCCGTTCGAGCAAGCGAGATACCGAGCGAAACCTCATTTAAAATGCAAACGCGCGAGGTAAAGTGAAGCGCCCGCGATAAGGGAAATTTCGTGCACATCGGCTACAAAATGTTTCCACGCGTCGGTGACTCTATTAACGCGGATTCGTTAATTCGAACGATACCGACGCGCAAGTGATTAATTAATTTTCAATTGCCGCCCGATGCGTTCTCGACGTTCTCGCGTGAGTGAGACTCGACTACGGCGAAAGAATGGAAAAGGGGAAGGAGAAGGGGGCAAAGGGGACGAGCTCGAGCCCCCCCCCCCTGTTTCCCTCGATAACGTTTCTCTCATTCTGAAAATTGAGTTCATCGATTCGACGCCATTATCTTTCTCATTACGGGCTAATTAAAACCTGTTCGTTAGCCCTGACAACGAGGATAAACACGCGAACGAATCTCGAAGTGTTGGACGAGGCTCGCGGGAAGATATGAATTCGCCCTCGATTCGTATCGACAAAGAGAAAAAGAGAGAGAGAGAGAGAGAGAGAGAGAGAGAGAGAGAGAGGCTTAGTAGAAAATTGTTTCATGATGACAAATATTTTTGATACATTTGGTGCTTCAAAATTTTCCACGAATCCTGTCGCAACAATTTTTATTTCTTTGGAATTTTGAACAGATCGACAGTGATTTCCGCTTTTTTATTCATAGCTGGATATATTTAGGTCGTCAGAGACTATAACAGCTGATTTTAAAATCTTTAATTTAGTTGAATTCCACTGCCAATCTCCAAATATATATTTGTCACAGGAAGGGGTAAAAATTTTATTCTGTCTTCCGCAAAATATTATAGGCATCTATAATACCATTATAGGAATTTCCTTTTAGAATGACAATGTTAAAAAGAAAAAAGAAGAACAGACTTTTGTGATGTAAATTAATAGCAACAAGTTACAAACAAAACACTGACTTATTCTTTTATAATATTGTAATTTAAAAGTATATTTGAAACATGCACGTTTATAAAATCCACGAGCAAAATAGAAAGAGTCATACTCACTCGCCTGAGGACCATTGAATTAACGCACGAACACCTAATTAAAAAAACTGAACCGCAATCTTTGCAACAACAACGTTCTTCACGAGTGTTCGTAGTATTACCGTAGCTCAAGGACAAACATACGAAATGAATTTGACTTCGTAGGACCTATTTCAGACATTCTGAAAACTTTGAATTCCCTTGCATACACATATCTATATAATCCCACCGTCGTTAATAATCTCGCAGCCGACGTAATGTAAAAGTTTCACCCAAAAAGAAGAAAAGAAACTTATTTTTCGAAAATTTCATTTCGTCTGTTCATAGCTCCGCTGTTATATTCCATCGAAACCAATTTCACTTCTAACAATTACTAATTCTCAGATTTGATAATTAGAAACTAATTTAGTATCTACTAAACAAGCTAATTATTAACTAGTAACCTATTGTCAACTTAATTAGTAATTATTAACTGGTAATCAGTTAATAATTACCAACTAGTCTGGTAACTAAATAAATAAGTAGAATTTAAATAGTATATTAAATACTAATCGTTGCTGTGAATTACTAATTCGCAGATTTAATAATCAGTAGCTAATTTAGTATCCAGTAAATAAGCTAATTATTAACTAGTAACCTATTGTTAACTTAAGTAGTAATTATTAACTGGTCAATAAGTTAACAATTAGTAACTAATGTAGCAACCAGTAAATAAGTAGAATTTAAATAGTAACTAATCGTTACTGTGAATTACTAATTCGCAGATTTAATAATCAGCAACTAATTTAGTATTCAGTAAATAAGCTAATTACTAACTAGTAAATAAGCTAATTATTAACTAGTAACCAGTTATAATAATTAGCAACTAATCTAGCAACCAGTTAATAAGTAGAATTTAAATAGTAACTAATCGTTGCTGAATCGTGAATTAATAGACTGAATGAACTAGAATTGACTAGAGTGAATTAGTAACAAATTTAATTACTAACTAATTTAGTAACTAGTAAATTACTAATTCGCAAATAATAATTAGTAACTAATTCAGTGACTAGTGAATAAATAAACTAATTTAGCAATTAGTAAATAGTAATTACCATTCCGCAAATAATAATTGGTAACTAATTTAGTAACTCGTGGATAAGCTAATTATTAACTACTAATTATCAACTAGTAATAAATTATTAAATACCAAATAATTAGTGAATTATTAACTAGTAGCAATTTAACCAGTTAACAATTAGTAACTTATAATTATCTATCTACTAACTAGCAAATGCATAGAGTTTATATGGTAACTAATCGTTTTCCTTCCCCCTTCCCCCCCGATTTCTCGATCGTCACACCTCAATCGCGACGCTCGACGATTCTTCATCTTCGAATTTTCTAATTTCCAAGCCGCCGATCAAGTATCTCAATTATCCCCCGGACTGGTATCGATTCGTTTGCTCGAGGCGACTGGGAGACGGATTACCGGTAAGATTGCATCGGAAAAGAAAAATTGCAATAAGCAAAGGACGCGGGTATTCGACGCGACGACGAGGAAAAATCGATGGGCCCACCCTCCTCCCCAAAGTGACTCTTTCTGCCTGTAAGACAATCGGACTCGCGACAACGCCGGCTCGTTCGAACGGAACGCGATCGCCCTCCGGAAAATGGACTGGTTTCACGGGCATAACCGCGGGGACACAGGTACCGCGTTCTAATGAAATTCGGCAGCCATCGATATTAATGGCAACTGCTGTGTTACGCAACCCCCAATGGTGTTACCAGTGGCGTGTGTCTGAATACGCGCGCGCCGTTCCGCTGAAGATGCTGTTTCGTTCAACCGTTCCACGCGATCGGAGAGAGTAAACAGCAATTATTCTACCAGTTAATGAGGTTAATTGCGAGAGTTGCGACGAGAGACGCAACGCTACTGGCAAATTCGCTGATTGTTCCGCTTCGTTTGTTATTTGTCCGATTAAGGTCTAGTCGGGATTATTGATTACCCGGTGAAGAAAACAAAAAAAAAAAAAAAGAGAGAGAAAAAAAGAGAGAAATGTGTTGAGAGTTTCGGAATGCGTTCGGGACGTTCGTTTTATTTGGTTATTTTTTTTTTTTTTCGTTTTTTGGCTCTCGTGGTATTCAGTGAGATGCTGATTGTTCTATCGTTTGAACAAAATTTCGGATAATTTTATAAAACTGAATACCTCATGTTTGCTAGACGAAAATTCCTGTGAATTACTTTCTTTTACATTTTAATGCTGGCAGATCGTATTTTAATACCGGTCCATCTTCTGTGAATAATAATTTAAGCAATTTTAGTTAAACGTTGCAGCTGACAGGATTTTTGGAACAAATATTTTTCAGAAACGATGAAATTGATGCCGCAGCTTCGACTGAGGTGTCAACGACCTCTGTAGTTGCAGTGGTTGACATGATTTTGCACGATCAGAAACAAACTTTTATACAGACAAAACTTGACAATTATGTTACGATTATATCACCTGTTACGCTTGTGCTTGATACAATTTTGAAAACAATCGAATTATATACAATCGAATACACATCGTTATTAATATTAAACAGAAACACAAAATTGATAATTATATTACCATTACGTAAAATACATTATCGATTTAGATTTTGTATGACGAAAAACTAAGCTCGTTTATCATTTACCTCTGTCCCCTTCGCATTTGTGAACAAGATATCTTTCGCGTCTTTTCATTAAGACACGATTGAATGAAGCTCGTGAAGTAGCACGATCATAAATTAACGTCCCAGAACAATAAACATTTATTTCATCCTAAAAGCTAATGATCGAAATTTTTAAATTCTTTTTTTTTTTTATTTAATTCGAACGTGGCTCTAACGCGAGATATCTCATCTAATATTGCGAATGGATAGAACATTTTGTTTGTGGAGGTTATGTTCGAAGGCGTTACTAAACTCCAAGCGCGTTTAGCGTCTGGAATTAGTAGAAATCGAGAGGATGCTAATGCAACCACCGCCTGGTAAACCTATCTCTTCTTGCAAGGAAACATGGCACAATTTCCGCCTGTGTCACTTTGTTGCCACAACGTAGATACCTTGCAATTGTGCGATGATTAGCATATAACAGAAGTTTTCTTGAATGGAAATTGTCTCGAGACGACCTAATATATAGTTGGTACAAAAATTATTTCGTTCTGTAACGCTCGCTTCGTCTAATTATCGATAATCAATTAATCTGTTTTCGGTGGTCCTAAGTTGAAGTAAAAATTCACTGATCTCCAATTCAATTTGAAAGGGACTGACTGAGTATGTCCTTCTTAATTTCTCATTTTCATTTGTAAAATTTTTCAAATTTTTCATTCAGTCCTTGAACAATCGAGAAACACATTGAACGAGTCTTTTTTGAATTTCTTATTTTCAATTGCTTGCAACATTTACGTGATAATTAAACGTGAAACAAATTTCGCAAAATTTTTCAAATGGAAATTATGTCGAGATAATCTGAGATATTTTTCAGTATAAAAATTATCGACCTAAAACTACTATATTGTAATATTTAGCTGGCCTCAGGTTCAAGCAAATTCGCCAACTTTCAATTCAGTTTGTAAGAAGCTGACTAAGCAAGCCTTTTTCAATTGTTCACTTACTCAATTTGAATATTCTTTCTTCATGCAAAATTTTATTAAACAAGTCTC
Source organism: Tetragonisca angustula (assembly GCA_036937485.2). Lineage (NCBI taxonomy): Eukaryota > Metazoa > Arthropoda > Insecta > Hymenoptera > Apidae > Tetragonisca > Tetragonisca angustula. Next base: position 79,819 of record JAWNGG020000102.1, on the reverse strand, counting down.
TTTCAATTTTCGATTTTTAGAAGAATTCTGTTCCATCATATCAGTTTTCTTCAACAAATATCTCAAATAAACTTTGCTCAGCGTCGATGCTCGAAACACGATACATACATATGTATATAGTAAACGGATATAGCGTAAAAATTTCGTAGATCACGTGTTGTGAAAGTGGACAAATCGAACGTCGTGCATCGCGCGTAATAACACGGGGCATGAACATGTTGAATACGTTCGAAAGTGGACGAACGTTTTTTGAAATTTATTTAAAAACCCTCCACGAGAGTTACAATTTCGAATGATCTATAGAAGAAGGAAAATGAAAATTAAATTTCATAGATGACACAATTTCAAATCTCTGTATATTCTACGTGTCAATTAATTAATGTGCCTGATTCTTTGTGTAAGTTTCGGTTCGAGATATCACAAAGAAACAAAACTTTCTGAAACGCGGAAAACGAAGGGAAACATGTTAACGCTTACGTCGACAATAACTACAGGGACATATATAGTTTAAAATAAATGGAGGAAACTTGCAGTCCCAGTAGGATTATGCGCAGATTCATATCGTGATGACAGTGACAAAGCACACTTTGAACAAAAAACACGCAATTTCTCGAATAATCTGGAATAATGTATTTCGAATTCATCGTAAAAAAAAAAAGAACTGCTGAAAATGTTTAATACAAGTAATTGTAAATATTATATAGTACATCCGTTTTATGTGAATTAAACAGATAAATCCAAATATAGGCAAAGATTATTGAAAAAAAGTATTGCAAATTGCGAAAGTTATAATCAGTATAGACAATTAAATTTTTTAGAGCATTATATCTGTTATATTAAGTTGTAAAATTTAATTTCATTTAGAGTGCAACTAAAAAAATATAATTTAAGTGAAATTAATACTTATTAAATGAACGACTGTTCCAATGAACGATTTGTTTTGGGAATATCTGTACATTTTTAATAGTCGACAGATATTTTGGAAAATCAATCGATATTAATTTTTCTTTTTTTAAAGATATATCTTACGTTCTGTTACACCATATTTAATTACACTATAATACTATAGTGTATGTTAGTATTATAGTTACACTATAATTTTCCGTTTGCTTATTGTTAGTACTAAACGTATCAACGCAACGCCCGCTTTCAAAATATTATTTAAAATTTTGCATCCACTGTTACTTCTTTCGTTCATTTATCTCTCGTTAAAACGAGATGAAAATACACAACTTTGTCTCCCCCTCGTTATCCGAAAGTTATTTCTGGCATTGTTTCCTACTTAAATCGATAATTACGTCTAGTTACCATTATTTCATTCGATCAGTTACAGTTTAGTGTTGGGAAATGAAATCAACACTAAAATACTAAACAGAAAAAGTATGAACTGAAAAAAACTTTCAAAGATAAAACGTAACTAGTTAATTCCAATGTAACTTTATTAGAACCTCTCCGCCGTGTCTTATCGTACAATGTTGCGCCGTTATCTTCAGACATGAAATACACGAAAAGTTCATTACGCTCAAACTACAGCGCCGCTTCCTCGAATGAGATGCACAACTGAAAATTTCAGTAATTAACGAAACATGTTTGTTCACCTGCTATTGTCGCTGTTCCGACCCTCTCCGTCCTTTGTCCCGACCGCAATGCCCCACGTAACTTGAAAATTACGTTTCGGGAATTTTACGTTATCAGCCAAAATACGATTGATTGGAGGAGACTGTTCGCCAACGAGTTAGAGTCGAGATTGTCTTTCGTTGGCGTAACGTTTCCTCGGAAGGATGTCTAAATTTGTCAACGCGAAATTGCAGACAACCGACATTCCGACTGATATTTACGAGATTGAATCCCAGAGTAATGCACGTCGGTGCTTGTAACATGGATTACGGTACGCGTTTTTGAAATGCAGCGGCGTTTGTAATGCGGCTATAACGTTTGCGAAACGAATGGTGTGTGGAAAATGAATCTGATGGGCTAGCTTTATCTGTCTATTTTATCTTTCCGAGAGGAAAAATATTTTTTTCTACGGAAACGTTTCACTTGTGTAGGTCGATGTTGCGTTTATAGATTAGGTTGTTATCATGTTTTATATAGGCTAGGTTATCATATTTTATCATATTATATAGGTTAATTTATCATATAGGTTATCTAGGTTAGTTTGTCATATTTTATCATATTTTATAGGTTATATAGGTTAGGTTGACATATTATGTAGGTTATATAGGTTAGGTTGTTATATTATCATATTATATAAATTATATAGGTTAAGTTGTCATATTTTATCACATTATATTAACTAATCATATTATATAGGTTAATTTATCATATTTTATCATATTATATAGATTAAGTTGTCATATTTTATCACAGTCTGGTTTAAAAGCTTAAGTCGAGAAGTTTAAAAATGATTATTTTAATTGTAATTAAATTGATTCTAAAATAAATTTATTATTCATTTAGAAGTTCGAAATTATGGGGAAAATTTTGGCTGAAATTTTCATTTCAATAACATTTTCTCGAAAAAGAAAGGTGGAAGAGATAAATTTAGTTTATTAATATTGACGTATGAAGTATTTATGTAGTTAATAAATACTTATATTTAGTTGACACCCTTTCCAAAAATAATATTACATTTAAAGTAACTAATTCGACGAGACTGGAAATGGAATGACTTCGTTTCACGTGAATCACTTATTTCTTTCATAAATTAAAGCATAATACAATTTGAATGAGAAATTTCATCCATTTCATTATTTCGCGTAAAGTTTTTTTAGATTTTTGTAGACAATCTTGTTTCTCGTAAATCATTTGCTTGTTCCATAAATTAAAGCATAATGTGGTTCGAGTAGACGGAATGCAAAATACACGAGATTGTCCCGGATAAAATTTTTCCGATTACAACAATAATTTCATTTCTCGTAAATCATTTACTTCTTCCGTTGCTATTAAAGCATAACGTGATTTGAGCAGATGATTGCCTTTTACAAAAGTCTCGTGTAAAATTTTTTCGGATTTTCGTGGACTGTCTTTTCACCTCTTCGCCAAATAAATAAATAAACTAATCTTTAGTTATTAATCTTTCTTCATCTTAAAATACTTTAAAATTAATCTTTCTTAATCTTGAAATACTTTGAAATTAATCTTCCTTCATCTTAAAATACTAGCTAAATAACTAATATTAATAACACAACACTAAATCAATAGTAAACTAAAACACTAACAAAATAACAAAACTAAACAAGTAACTTCAGAACAGAACTCGAAACGAAAATCGTGCGAATATCAAATGAAAATGGCACGAGAAACGCTCTAATTCCGGTTAGGTCAGGTAGCACGGAAGAGAGCTATCGCGAGGTGCAAATTGTCAATCGTGACGCGTTTTATTCGCAAATTGTTCGACGATCAGAAAACGCTGCGAACAACAACGTGCTCCCGGATATATCCAGCGCGGTTATCATGAATTTCACATGGAGAATACTTTATCGATACACCGTTCAAAGATGTCTGTCCGAAGGTCTTTGAGAGGGACTCTTCGTCAACTGCAGTGATGGATTTTGCCACGGTGTACAGACACGTAAAAGCGCACCGGAACATTTCCGTTTTTTTTCCTTCCTTTTCTTTTTTTCGCGGTCCCTCGATCGGTTCGATCGCAACTGCAACCGAAATTGGAATTGGAATTTAAAAACGCGATTCGAGAGAGAGTGAGAGAGAGACGCTTCGCTCGATTACCGTGCACCGGGAAATTTGAGATCAGCCTGTCAGTTTCAGCCGTGATCTCGATCTCTACGAGCAGCGATCCGCCCGAATGGAATTATCAAACTCACTCATCCCTTACGCGTACGTGAAGAAGGAACATGAAGTTTTCGAAACGTGGATCAAACTGAATCATGCTATTTGTAAGTGTTTCGATCGAATGAACTCGACGAATACGATTTTCTCCGAAATTAACAGTGACAATAAAATTACTTGTCCGATGTAAACGTAATAAAACGAGTGATAACAAAACAGGTAAGTAAATGTAATTTGGAAATCGAGTAAATAAAATGAATATCTCGAATTATTCAAACTTTTCTAATTGTGAGTTATGTTTGCGAATGGTTGACTAAATGAGATAAAAAATTTCTAGCTTGTACGAAGTTAATAACGATAATGGAACGAATGAAATAAATGTGTGAAGCTGAATGATTAAAAATAATGGCGAAATGAATTTCACAAATTATTCCAACTTTTCGAAGTTTGAACGCAAGTTTTACAAAAGTTGTTGAAATATATTCGCAAACGTTCGACTAAATGAAATCAATAACTTCTAGCTTCTATAACATTGATAACGATAATAAAATTAATAAAAATTGATGTATAAAACTGAATAAAAATAAGTCGACAAAATCGATAAATTTATCGTGAGTTCAGACACAAATTAAGAATTTAAACAATTAAGCCGAATTAGAGAGGAGAGTGAATGCGGACAGTGGAACCTAAATTACAAGAACGTCGAACGAAATTAACTTAACGATCGATTATCGGAACATCAATTAAAGACTGAAAAACAAGAATAGTGAACCGAAGGGAATTGTTACATTTTTATTCAAAAGTTTTTATCCCTTTCAACGTGCAAGAGGAGAATAATAATTAATTATATTATATTTTACATAATGATATTGAAATTACATTACATTATAATTATTATTTTAAATTATAATCGTCAAATTATATCATATTAATCAAATTGAGGTTCACTGAAAATAGGTTAATTCATTTTTCAAAACACTCTTAACTATAAACTATTCCGTACTGATTCTATAAATTACAGTTCCAAAAACTTTTAACTATAATAAATGTATTGGAAAATTGCATAAGAAAAAAATCCTTTCAAGTATAGCTAAGATTGATATAACTGAGAGATTTGAAATATATATGATATCAACAATATAAGAATAAGGAAAAGTGCATAAGGGGACAATGAAAGAAGATTTAGAGAACTTAATAATTTAATTAAATGTTATGCATGATTCAACAGCTGAGCACGTCTTCCTTCCACGAGAGGAATTAACCTTAATTTGAAACTTCTACCAGCAGAAAATAACATCCAGCAACAATATAGAGTGTCATCTCATTTTCTATAAATTGTTAACAATCATTTGATTATTCAGTGAATTTCGTATGGATCATGACAGCGACGAAAGGAATATTCTTTTGAGAAATGAAATACGAAGCTTCACCAAGGAATAACGTATATTTAATGTATTTTTTTAATGCGAGTGTATTTCATAGAAAATGTAATATTCGAATTATTATGTAAGAACGCTTTTCATAATCCGAAAAAATGTTAATATTAGAATTAATTTTTACAGAAATTTTACACGCATTTTATATTGTTATTTTTATTTTATATTATTCGGAGGAAACGTTAATTGAAATTAATTTAAAAATTAATCACAGCCATTCCCGGATATTTTATTTTACATATGACGTCTGTCTTTTGATTTTAGAATATATGACACTTTATTACGTGAAATTTTAACGTGTTGCATATAGATTCTATCGAATTTTATAACGCAATTCCACATTAATATAAAGATAATGATTAACAAGTTTTTCGTAATTTATAGAATTCACTATACAGAAGAAATTTAACAAAATTGTATTTATTTGAAATTTTATTCCAAGTATAGACAGATTCTATCGAACTCTACAACATAATTGTGATTCTATTTTACTCAATTACTACTCGAAGAGCAGTAATTCCATTTTTTAAGCAAATTTGACAATACGCTTCGACATCTTGATTCTGTGCTCGAACAATGTTACGACAGCACCTCTTCGATATCAGGATATCGATACTCAGTTTCGAAACAAATTCAGAAACAGTCAATAGCTATCCAACTTTCGAGACAGGAACAGCATAGCCAAACTTCTGGCAGAAACAGTTCTCGAGGATAATTGATCGAATCAGAACTATAATTTTCGTCCTTGGGCGTGTGAAACGAATTTATATGAAATTCAGTTCCTGTGGCCGAAGGATATTTAAAGTGGAACGTGAGGATAATCACTGAGTAAAAGAAAACCGACGACACCAGCAGGGATGATTGTTAAAATTCATAAAGTTTCGAGATTGTACATTTTCTTTCCTGTTTAAATTTTAACAAAGATCCTTAATTATAATGATCGTGCGTAATGGCGAGGGGATAAAGTACACAAGGATGAGAAAATTAGCAAATGGGGAAATTTCTTTTCTGTTTTTTTTTTCTTTTCTCTTGGAATTTTTATCTCGTCCAAGTTTTCAAGAATTTTAAGAGACGCGGTTTTTAACAAATTTCTCTGTGTCGAAGTTCTATATCTTATAAAAAACTTTAGACTTTGTGATTATACTGCTTCTTCGAAGCGAGCTTCTTCGTAAAAATGTCAAGATCCATTTCGTGTTATCAGTTTTTAATTTTTCTTATTTGTCTGACGACGAAGCGGAAGGGCGTGAAAAATGTGAGAAGTAATTTAAAGTAAAGTGTCGTAAAAAAAAAAATTGATGGAGAAATTTATCAATATCTGAAGTTAATTTAATTATCTTAATTTAATTTTTTACGACGTTCTTCCGAGATTTCTGAAACGGAGAGATTTTCTAAAATATAGTGTGATTAACGTCTACGAAGCTAAAATTTTAAGAACACGTGTATACCACCGTTATACAATTGGTGCAGTGATTATGAGAGTGCATGTTTTGCAGGCGTGTAGAGTGAAGGGTTCTTAAGGTTTAAATGGATAGCCTCAAATAAGAAATTTACAACGAAAGTTTCACGTGGGGCTTAGAACAAGACTTTCAAAAGGCAGAAAGTTTCAACTGAACGAGCCGCTCATTCACACGTCTTATAATGCAGCTCTGTATCAATGAATGTGGCAATATAATTTCAAATAATTACTTGCATCGTAGATTTACTTTTAAAAAATTTATAAATCTATTTATAAATATAATATAATATACTATAATATATTAGTAAGTAATGGTAGTATAATATAATATAGTAATAGAGAAAGTTGATAAAGCTTACTGATGGTTAGACTATGAATTTTTTTGCAATTTTATATCTTTACCTATAGAAAACATAACAATAATATAATACAGTGATAGGAATATATAGATAATTTAAAAAAAAATAAATAAAGCTTCTGTAGAAAGTTACTACACTTTGAACATTTTAAATATGTATTTCTTCAAATTTTATTCTTATTTTATGCAATTGTGTTTAAAAACTTTTTTATTAAATAAATTTTCTAGTATCAACAGCTACTACAAATAAATAAGATTATAAGATTATACAATTATTGTATTATGATAATTATAATTATAGCTTCTCTAAAATAATTATAATTATAATATAATATATAAAATAATTGTAAATATAATTATAATATAAAATACAAAATAATTATAAATATAATTGTAATTATAATTACAGCTACTAGAAATAAATAAGATTATAACACCGCACTTCGCATCAGGATCTTGCAGGGATCCTGTTACATTCGCGAGGCTCGCTTCCCTATTATCTAAAGGAATAAAGGTGCAAAAAAATGGAGGGACGAGCGCACGTTCCCGGGCTCGATCATCGGGGATCACCGTTACGGTACCAACCATCGTCTCGTAGAAAAGTTCACGTAACGAGATACGAACCGATATAACCGCTGGTTAGCTGATAAGCGAAGAAAAATTCCGAAAGAGAGAAACGGCGGCTGTGGCCTTTGAGAGGACACGGGTATTAAAAGTATATACGTAACTACCGGCTACAATGCGATGTATTATTCAAAAGGGCGAAGCCACGATGCTTTAATAAAAGCAAAACGCAGCCAACGTGCTTGCAGTTTTTAATGCTGTCGTGGAAAACGTAGCCAGCGATATTTCTGTCATTGCGGAGGAAATATTTGCTGAAAATTTCATCCCCTTTTACTCCCTGTGTCAAAGGTTTCTATCCCTTTTCCTCCGTCGGATTTTTTTTTTTTTTTTTTTTTTTTTGAGGAGAGGAGGACTATTCTACCTTTTTTTCTTTCTTTCTTTCTTTCTTCTCTCGCATTCTGACCCAAGAACGGAAAAAACGCGTGGTTAATTCCATTAAAGGACGTCTTGAACGTGGTAAATGAATCAGAGGACGCATTGCGACACATTTGAAAATCCGTCGTTCAGAAAGTGGGCGGAAGTTTCGAAAGTTGGAACGATAATTTAGTGGAGCCGAGTGCAATCACGCGGGGAATTTATTGCGACAACTACGTACGTGTTTTTTTAATAATCGAAGCGTCGATGTATTGTAATGAGTTGAGGGGATAATTTCATCATTCAGGAATTATATCTTTGATTTATTAAAGTACGAGTGTCCATTACCTTCGAACACGAAATGTAAAATATTTCAATCGTACGTCATTTTCAAACATAAGTTATAAAATGCTTCAATCATATTTCGTCATTTATGATCTTCAAATATGAAATATAAATATGATATATTTGTAAAATAATAATATGTTATGTAACTATATTTTATACACTTATATTTTATATTTTATAAAATTGTTAATGCATCTATTTTCATGTAACTGTCGAATAATTAAACTTAATTTCTTTAATAAAATATTATAAATATTTAAATATTCTCAAATATTATTCTTGAATGTTCAAGTAATTAAACTTAATTCCAATTTTTATCAATACGTAAGTAATCCACATCATCTGTTTCATATAAAGTACTCAACTGATCTTTAGCCATCCCTTTACTTTGAAGTAACTAAAAAAATCTACCTTAATATGTTCGAACAAGAACGTAAATCAAAGTCTCAAGTTTGAGCAGATCATTGATTCCGCTTGAATCACCCCAAAAAATCGCAAACGATCGAAGATCAAACTGTGACCCCCGTCAAACGTGTTCGAAGTTACAATGGAAATTTGAAGGAGAAAAGGAGAGAATCAAACCGCAATCAATTCATTCTTAACGTTGTCAATCCTCAACTACCGTTATCCTGTCAGATCCTGCTTTATTGAATGTGTCAGCAGGGGCGCGCGAACGTCTCTACCGACACGACGTTTTAATAAAGCCGACGAGGATGCGTGATTCCGCCTTACTTTCGAGCAATCCGACCGTTTTCATTCGCCGGGTAGAAAGAAATTCTCGTCTTACCCGCGTCGTAAGGGATTCGTTCGGCCCGCGAAGATAACCGAGTGATAACGTAACACCACCGTCGAAAAATCTTCTGCAAAGGCAGTAAAGATCTTTCACCGTCGATTTTGCCGCGAGACGAGAAAACCTCGACCCGCAGATCGGTTTCTAATGGCAACTGATTGCGGACCATAACGAGTGACCAAAAACCGTATACAGTAATTCGTCGCTTTCTTTTTCTTTTTCAACTTGTCGGTGTGACATCAGTGGACAGAAATTATTGAGAAATAATAAATTTGTTATTTGTTTTCTCCATTTTGTTTCACTTAAATATACTTAAAACTGAGGAAATGTTGCAATTTTTGAACAAAAAAGTTCTCGACGCGCGCGGCACGTCGTTCCAGCGCAAGAGGTTAACAACTGAGAATACAAAATGTCTTCTGCTTTCTTATTCTCTTCATTTTTCGTTTCAAATCAGCGCCGTTAAACTCGTTTTTCTTAAATATTCGCTCGTAATGTGAATAAATATATTACTATTTATTTTAATTAGTGCATAACAAGATTTTCATGACGACCGATTTTTACTTCGATTGACAATTAACCACTTGCGCTTGGCAACTAATTGCGGACCATAACGAGTGACCAAACCGTATAATTCGTTGCTTTCTTTTTCAACTCATCGGTACGATATCACTGGATAGAAATTATTGAGAAGTAATAAATTTATTATTTAATTTCGCCATTTTCTTTTACTTAAATACCGAGGAAATGTTACAATTTTGGAACGAAAAATTCTCGACGTGCGTGGCGTGAGAGGTTAACCGATCGCTGTTTAGATTCTCTCTGCCTCACTTTGTACACGGTGGAAAGAAAAGGTTTGTTACAGACGAATTCTACACCTTTGGTCTGATCGAAATACACGTGAAGAATCTATCGCAAAATTGACCTTGACCTTGAATTTCAAAGTCAAAAATTTTTTTTTATTGTATTCTGTCTTTATGTCACAAAGGTAAAACTTTTTCAAAGAGCCACAGATCGCAATCTAATAAACTTTTTGTGAAATGGCAGAAAAGTTTCTTGATCATTTAACATTGAGGACACGTGCGTTCTAACAGCGACTTTATGGTTCTGGACGGGCGGATGTTCTGTTTATATTTCGAATAATGTTGACAGTTGACTATTCAGACTGACACTGATGCTAGAACTGTGGTAAATCAAATGTTGGTGAAATCTAATATGAAAATTACACGTAAAAAATAGTCATTCACGCGTGCAGAAATATAAAGTCGCTGTTAGGACGCACGCAGTGTTAAACGATTAGGAAACTCTTTTCAAAAGAACTATTCATACATAGTCGCGATCTATGATTTCTTGGAAAAGTTTTACCTACGCGATGGGCAGATCGATACAATGTGAAAAAAATTTTAATCTTGAAGTTCAAGATCAAGGTCAATTTTCAGGTTTTCTTTTTCACATATATTTCCATCAAATAGAATTCATCTGCGACAGCCACGGACAAACTTTCCTTTCCACCCTGTACATACGTCACGCGCGATGATTCACTGCGATGAATTTGCATAGACTTACGAGGAAAGATGCGAGTGCAAGCAGAAGTGCATCCGTAGCTACGTAATTGGCGTCGACTCGATTTTTTATCGCCTGGCGATAAATCCTGATAGAAGACAAACGCAAAAGCGGAAAGGTTGATTTCGATGTGATTTAAAATCGGCAGCCTTGGAACATTCGAGTTTTAATTTTCCCCTGATTTTGACGAATCGAGGGATAAACTTCAACGCTTGATAAACTGTCTGCAGTTTTAAAAACTACAACGAAATTAAAGAGTGAATGAACGAATGAACAATGCATATTATTAAACTGTTGCTCTCGATCGTTAATAATTGAAAATTTTTCAACAATCGCGAAATAATTATTCTCATATCACTGATAGAATGTTTCAAGTAAATTTTAAGCTCGTGATCCTTGAGACATTGTATTTCACTCACTGTTCTTATTTTGACAAAGTGATTTTTTTTTCTTTTTTTTTTTTTTTGACACGTGAGAATCATCATTTTGTGAAAGAATAATATTACGAAATGAAAGAGTGAACAAAATTGAACATAATTAGTTTCCTTCCAAACGAATTTGACGTTAGAGCAGCTAGATTTTTAAACAGCACGTTACATTAACGTCTGTCGATCATATCGTAGATTAAAATAATCACGACGAAGTGAAACATTTTTATTTAAAATGTACTATTAAAATCACAAACTCATTTCAAACTTTTTAATTTGTTTCTATTTTAGATTGCGAGATATCCCTAATAAACGATATAAAAGTTACAACGGAAAGTGAAATATCGCGTGGCACGTTTGTTGCACGTAGATTCACCGCAAGGCGAATTTTATTTGATCTCTCGAATGTATAAATACCGAGAAAATACCGAGTCGACATCGATTATCGCTTTCTTCCGTTCTATGAAAATTTCATTTCGCGCTGCAACTGATTTATATCCTCCAATCTGTTCGCGAAATATATTACGAGCTTATTTGTTCCTTTGAATTACCCTGGCGTACTTGGAAAGAATTGGAAGTCTTAGCGATTTAAGGAAGTAAGGGAATATGGTGTACGATTGTGAATCCTACTTTATGGCGTCGAACCTCGGTAAACTAATTTCGATCTACCTCTAGTATTCGCGTCGTCTGAGCTAAATCCTTTCCTGGTAGAAAGATTTCTTCGAACTTCGAAGTTTTCGAATAATTTCTGCAATTTTTTGTCGCCCGACTCCAACCTTGATGAATTAGTGAAAAAAGAAGCCAGTTCGAGAAAAGAGAAAATTTCAATCTTCGAGACTACGCTGACTTCGAGTTATGGAAAAGATTTTCCCCCTCAGTTTTACAAAAGTTGCGAATGATGCCAGAAATAAAAATTTTTGAAGGGACAAGCTTAGTGAAAGCAGAGGTTTCGCGTTATATGATAAGTTACGACAGTTCTCAATGAAATTAAATCTTTTAAAAAAGAAATTAATTTCGCGGAATGAATTGTTTACCGATTAAACCACAGAGGAAGAAATCAGTGGGAAACCACAGTGAAATATAGAGATTCGCCGATTCCGACCCCTCTTTCTCAGAGAAAATACGTCCGACTTAAGCGCTATAGGTTACCGACGGCGCTCTTCGATTATCAGACCAGCAGGATGCTTTCGCCAAAGAGGTTACTGAGATCCGGTCATCTATCCCTTGCCACGCTCGTCCAATGGACACTTCCAAAGGGTCTGTTGATGACACATGAATAAGCATCAGCGGTCCGCGCGACCATCTTCCCCGAAGTGTTCAAACAAACAATCGTTAACACTTTGCACGACGAGCAAGAATTGTTCTACCTTCGAGAGGATTTCAATGACTTTCTCAAGGTCAAATTTCATCGACACAATTGCGACTAGAATCGTCGATTTCTGTGCATTTTTTGGGAAAACTCTTTGGCACGCGAAAATACTTGAAGTATATCGCGAAGCAAATTTTCTTCAACTCTATTTCTCTATGCGACGTTTATAAAATTTAAAAATTTCATAATCTATGATTATAAACAATTATTTCTCACTACCAGATGATTTTTGCGGATGCTTGGATGAATTTACGGAAAATTTGGCAGTCCAGGAATGCACATAATGTGGAACGATATAGAAAATATTTATTGTACTGTTATTTATATTTATATTTATACTCCATTTATTTATATTATATTATTTATTGTGATACAAGAAGATTTTCGTTGGTAGGAGAAACAAACTCCTATTTAGATTCTTTTTAATTTCACTTGTTAATTTCATTTTTTAAAAATTTCGTTCTCGCTGCTTATGTATGTCTTTCATCTGCCAATATCTTCTCCTTTAATTCGATTCGAGAGATTTTTAATAATTGCAAACGACTCGCTTCAAAGTGACACGCTCTGCTCTAAATATATTCCCATCTATCTCGTTTTCACGCTTATCGTCTTCATCAATATTACAAAATAAATTTAAATTACAAAAAAAGTTAACAATAATTTTGTCTTTAATCTCTTTAAACTCTCCAAAGAGTCTTATACTGAATTTATTACATTAACAAATTAAGAATGCATTCTCCAGACATATACTTTTCGATTTTATTCAATATACATATATTTATTCAATTTATTAACTTGTATATTTGTTGAATAACTTTTAACCAATCATTTTATTACTGATAAGAAGTAAATTGCGAATTTTTGGACGATTCGTATTTTTGTGAATATGCCAAAAAAAAAAAACATCAAAATCTCGGCAGAAAATTGCCTTACAAGAATTCTGCACAATTTTGTATTTTCAACATACAAATGATTCAAAGAAACTCTGTTCTAAACGTCATTTCCAAAAGTATCGATTTTTCATCTCCCTAAATTATGTTTCGTCGGCCGACACCTTCCTCTTCAATATTCGATCGCAAGAAAAAAGAAAAAAAAGGAAGCAAAAGTTTAATTGCAAAAATTATTGCAGACGAAGTTCGCTCGGAACTATCGCAATCTCTCAGAGATTTCCATTTAGAGGTACTTTTATCTCTAACCGGAGCTTCCCCACCTTAAAAAGGCTCGTTGGAAAAAAGTTTCCCGCGAGGAAGTTCGCGGACGTTCGAAAAACAATTCGACGGAACGTTGCGGCGAAGAAAAATCGCGCTGCGGCCATAAATTTGCAGGGAGTCGAGAAAAGACTCAAGAAACACCATCATGGCGCGACAACTTGTCCGAAAACGGAAAAAGAACGACTGAGAAGAAAAGCATTATTGCAATTTGCATTCAGGCTTTTGACGAGATCGCGTTTACCAGTCGCAGCAAATTTTCGGCCGCTGTGAAGCCGTTCCGTTCCGTTCCGTTCAGTCACAGTAAATATAATATAAATATAATATAATAATATATATGATATAAGTAATATAATAATATAATATAAATAATATAAATCAATTATATGCGATATTTCATTATATTTTATCGTATAATCTTAATCATACAATTATACAATAAATCAATTATAAGGTCAATTAATTTCTGAGACATAAGGTGCCAAAGAAGCCCATAATTCATTAATGAATTCGTGAATGAATATGTAGAATTTTTGAAAACTATTCCGCGAGTTCCTGTGTGGAAGTTTTATATTTTTAACCGAAACGTTCCATTTTTCATGAAAAAAAAAAAAATTCTTTATAAAATTGTCTGTAACAAAGGAGATTTTAAACATTTCGCAAAGAATCTACACATGTACCTCGCGTATAAATGTTAAAGCAAAAAGTACGTTCGGTCATTCAATATTTAGTTAGTACAGTCATTTATACATATGTACAAATACTCAAGACTACAATACTTTATATATTATATATATTTACAATACTACACATATAATATTATATATTCATAATACTATAATACCATTTTATAACATTTATAGTATTTTCGTAATATTTTATTCCAAATTTCCTTCTAATTTCATTCCTCTGTAAAAGAAATTACAAAAGACCACCAGAGAGGTCTTGTAAAAATCGCAGAATTACGAAAGGAGAATTTTCCTTTCAAAAAAAATCTTCGCGTCAAATTCCAAGTTAAATCTTTTCTTTTCTTTTTTTTTCGCTCGTTCGATTCTTTCGTTCTCGTCGCGCGCAGTCATATGGACCGCACGTAAAACAATTGAATTCCAACGCGCGATCGATTATTCGTTGTTGGTGTACCATCACCGTTCTAATCCGACACCGTGTTCACGCGCGCGCTATCTCGTTCAGCTGTCGATTCACGGATTATCAGGGACCGACGCGTCGTCTACGGAACGTGTGTTAGCTCGAAGAACCTCGAAGATTTGCGGTGCATCCACGGATTCGTTTCGAAGAGCCTGTAGACGTTAAGCAGGGACGATGGATAACCGCGAAAGCGGTGGAAAGAGATTCCGCCTCTCCATGGGTGTACCGCAAATTCCTCTGAATTTCGTCAACTCCCACGTCCGTAATACGTACGTACGTTGCCCTGCCCGCTCCAGAGCATTGAGAATTATTATTGGACGCAGGATGTTTCTACGACTTCGTATTTTTATGTATACTATTTTTATGTATGCGCGCAACGATGAATAGAGGGGACCTGAATGGAGATCTCTTTCGTTCTTGGAACGAAATGATCATAATTAGACTGCGAATTCTTGCGGATTTTTGGCGAAATTTGACGAGACGGAAACTGTACAAAATGCAGTATATAAGAGATAAAATGTGCTCGTTTTTCGCTTTTCTCAAGAGTTGGATGCTCGTTATAACTTTCAATAAAGAGCAACTTCTTATTTTATTTTATTTTTTTTTTTTTTTACTTTAGTGCCCTATTTTATTTTTTTATTTCTATTTTAGTTTTTTTATCAAGCGCTGATAAAGATATAATTTATCTTTCTACTTTAATAAACGCAGCTCTCGTTATATTATAAAAATAAAACTATTGTAGCCTCAGTATCTCTAATTTAATATTCGTATCACAAATGTATTATGAAAGAACAATAACTTGAAATAATTGAAATTGAATCTAAAATTTGGACAATACTTTTCGTAGTATTAGTGAAGCTTGTAGAGATTATAAAAAAAATATTCCGATTATTTCCGAACTATAGTACGATTTACATGTACAAATCATTCAATTGCTTTTTAATTAAATCAATATCGATCAACCCGACTGTAGTACAATTTTCGTGTGTAAGGTTTGTTAATTGTATTCTAGTATTGTTTCCCTTATTGGTATTGTTAAGTTGCGACTTTAAAAGAAAAAAACAGAAATTAACAAAATTAATTGTAACATTCGCAGTGACATCTGCAGATTATCTGAATTAAAAGACCATCAGATATCATTCAAATATACACAGATATAAAAAAAACTATGTATATACGAATTAATGATGTAAAAACTATATATATATACAAATTAAATACACATAAATATAAATATACAAAAATATTGAGACAAGTATTAAAAATGTGAGGTTATATCGACACGTGGCGCGACTTTCGAACATCCGACTAAGATTACATTTTTTAACGAAGTATAATTGTGATATACGGTACATACAGACGAAAGCACACTTGATAAAAAACGCAGACTGATCGCGTAACCTGTTATGGTAGCAGAGATCCGTGGATCGTGACCACAAACCGCCCAACACAGCACAAAACCACCTATCTTTCAACTTAACCTCTTGCGCTAGTAAGTGGTTCACGGACCGTAATGAGTGACCAAACCGTATACAATAATTCGTCTTCTTTTCGAATTCATCGGTATATCGCCGGAATTAGAAATTATTAATAAATAATAAATAAATTTTATTAGTTGGATATTCGAGAGTCGCGCCACGTGTCGATATAACCTCACATTTTTAATACTTGTCTCAATATTTCTATATATGTATATTTATGTATATTTAATTTGTATATATATATAGTTTTTATATCTGTTTTGCCTGGGTTATATTTCAATACACTCGAAACTTTGAGAAGATATTGCAACTTTGGGCCAAATATTCCCGACGTGCGGTGGCACGTCATTCCTAACCTAAACCTAACCCTAAACCTAATCCGTCTTCTGACCTAACCTCATCTCCTCCCGCCTAGATCTTGAAGTTCAATCTACCACTGACGCATGCCAAATACGTGACTCACGTTATTTTCGTCGTACAGTCGAGTACACATCGGACAGACAACAAAAGGGTCGAATTTAACGGCGCGCGTGAAACGAACGACTAAATAAAACGACGCCAAGGAGACTGAAGGAGAGGGAGGATATGCTCGAGTGATTCCACCCCCCCCCCCCAGGAGGATGCTTATTCCTTACAAAAACAGCCGGAATGTTTACAAAGAAGGAGAGAACCGCAAAGGAGCACCGGCAGAGGGGAATTAAGTTTTCACAAGTAAAAGCATCGAAATGGCTTGAAAAAGCGGGGTGGAAAGGCTGGCGGGCGCGAACAAGACGGAAGCAGAGATACCGGTGGGATGGGGGCGAGACCGGAAACGGGACACGGCGAAGACGAAGCGGGCTCCTCTCTTTCTGTCGCGAATGCCTCTCGGTTGAATGGTGCTCGATATTCCTTCTTTTTCCTCGAATTTCTTTTTCTGTCGCGAAAGAACGAAGACAGATTGCCAACGGTGCTCCGGTTTCCTTTGGTGCCGCCGTCCAACCTCGTTCCGTCCGATTGCTTTTCTCTTTTCATTCGAGGCCGTGGAACGCGCCGTGTTCGGTCGTCCCCTACTATTCGCTCCGTTCGTCCATTCTTTTCCCGCCCTTTATTTGTCACTCAATGAAAGAAATCCTATTTTTTATTCTCTCCCTCTTCTTATTCTTTCGGGTTTTCTCCTTCTTCTCTTTTCTTTTCTTTTCTTCTTGTTTTCTTTTTTTTCTTTGGTCGTCTTATCGAGCACGAACGCGACGTATGTTTTAGCCGGGGAATAAGTACCTTTATTCGACAAGGACCAGCAAGGTTCTAGGGTGCAGTTTCAATTAGAGCAACGCTGTCACGCCCCCTTTAGTGCTCTTTGGCAATGCAATTAGCCGGGCACGCCACTTCTACTGCCAAGGGTATCCCTTAAAAGGGCTGAAAGCGCGTGATAATTAAGATGCCGTGCCACTTGCAAGAATAATTAAGTACTGACTGCGAGCCGGATCGCCCGGGTCGATGCTTCTTTCCTTGGGGAACACACGTGTGCGACATCGGTGAGCATTTGGATACTTGGTTTCCTTTCTCTCTTTTCTTCCGACGGGGCGTAGCTTAATTAACCCTTTCGCGCTCGCGACATTGCTCCTTCAATAAAGTTATTTTGTTTAAGTAACAAAAAAAAAAAAAAAAAACACTTGCTATGATAACTATAATATTTAGGAGACGCGTTTCTACACAATTATGTAAGTATCAATAAACTATTAGGTTCCAAAGAGTGATCTCCTTTATTACAATCAACTAGCAATTTTTCTGGGAACGAAGTTTTGTATTTTCACTGTACTCGAGTGTGGAAGAATCGAGGACTTTATGTGCTATGGATTTTTTTTCCTATTTCTACATATGGCGCGCATTTTGTCAATTTTTGAGAAATTTCGAATTATTAAATTTCAGAAAAGTGTCATTTCATTGTCTAAATATAAATTTGTAAATTTACGTTTGTGAAATACTGCTTGTCGAAAAAGAATTCGTATTCTATGTACTACCGTGCATGAATAATTAGACGCAATTCCATTAAAAGCTCGATAATAATTTCTGCTTCGCATTCATTTTTGATGCTTCGTAAAATACCTGTACAAACTTTCTATATGTAGTTAGAAACACATATTTCTGAAATTTCAGCAATAAACACGTATACTTGAAATTCATTTTTCTGAGTCTTCGCTCGTCTAATTATTATATTTATTTATTTCTTTTATCAATGCCTATCAAGTACGTTACGTTAAGATTATATTGAAAGAATTCATTCAAATTGTACCTTATATTGCAATAATTTAGAAGTATTAAAACTTCTTACTAATTTAGAACTATTAATATTTATAATATCTAATAATATTATATTGTAATAAGAAAAATTTCATAATTTAACATTTATAATATCGAATAATATTATATTATATCTAAAATCATAAATCGTAGATCAAAAAAAATTATAAATATTTGTTCAATTCTTTTACAACTCTCTGATCGTCGGTATCAACCGAGAGAGGATCTTTCTCCTCCTCTTCGCTCTCTCCCTCTCTCTTTTTCCAGTGAAACACGATCGAATGCGATTGGACGGAGCCAAAAATTGTCGATACCGCTTATCCTGAATCTCGAGCGAAAGATGTATCGCGATAAACGAGCCGATAAAAGGAACTTTGGAAGGAGGTTGTCTATTGGCGTGGATCGGTCGCCACGGCGGGGCAGGGCGATGCAAAAACCACTTCGCCTTGACGGTTTAAGAGGGCGGCCGCTCGTAAAGCCGAACGCGTCAAACGCAGCGCGTCGCGTTCCCGACGACAGAAATTGAATTTTCTCCCAGTTTTCCAACGCGCCGATTCGATTTGTTCCGCGATGTCAGCCGATGTCCGGCGAAACTCTGGCGAGTTAACGACCGAGCGCGGAAAAAAAAAAGAAAAAAGAAAAATGAGAACCAGCGAGATCGTGTCGAACGATCGTGAATCGATACGATCAAATGGTAAGTACTGCTTCCAAGTGATTAAGAGAAAAAAAGAAAAAAAAAAAAAAGAAAACAAGAAAGCATGAATGAAAGAATGAACAGCGTGGAATGAAGGTAAAAAACTGAAGTTTGCGTATGAGCGATATGGAACGTAAGTCCTTTCCCCTTGAAAGAGGGTGAAAATCACGTTGACGCCGTCGCGGCGGAAATTTCATCCTGATGGATTATTTTTATTCCGAAAGTCAATAAAACCAGAAGGGAGGTGAAATGAAAAATGTTTTGTTATCCAATATCAGACGAAGAGTAGAGAAGTCGTCGTCCGTGGATGACTTTATTGTTCAGGAAGAAATGGACAGTGCTGTTGCACACGTTATGTTTCAAAATTTTTTGCGGTTTACGATTTACGATTGTCGTTAGTTTCATAGGACAAATTATTTATGGCTGAATTAATCGCTGAAACGAAAACGAAATGTTAATAAGTTTGGTTTCAGACAGGCGACCCACACGTGTGTGAAAATTAAACAGTGGCATTGATTGATTAGACCAATACCTCACTTTGACCATGTTTCCGCGTCGAGTGTTTCCGTCTGTTTACTCACTTTCAAAGAATATAATTGAATAAAAATAGTACTATGTTATTACTAGTAGTACTATTACTAGTACTATAATACTACTAATAGTACTGTACTACTATAATACTACTAATAGTACTATACTGCTATAATACTACTAATAGTACTGTACTGCTATAATACTACTAATAGTACTGTACTGCTATAATACTATTAATAGTACTATACTGCTATAATACTACTAATAGTACTGTACTGCCATAATACTACCAATAGTACTATACTGCTATAATACTACTAATAATACTGTACTGCCATAATACTACCAATAGCACTATACTGCTATAATATTACTAATAATACTGTACTGCTATAATACTACTAATAGTACTGTACTGCTATAATACTACTAATAGTACTGTACTGATATAATACTACTAATAGTACTATACTGCTATAATACTACTAATAGTACTGTACTACTATAAAACTACTACTAACAGTACTACTACTTCACTACTTTTGAATTATGTGAAACGCGCAAAAAAATTTAATAATAAAAATTGTAATGACAATCACAATATTAAAATTATAAATATACATACACATGATACTTAACATAAAAATAATGATACATGCGTGCAAAAATATGCAAAAAATTGTTACGCATATAAATGAAAATATTTGAAAAATATTTAACATTGTCGTTCGTTCATTTCCTCGAAACATCCGTCTCTCGCAATTACGTCCATCTTTTCTAACTTCGTTTCTCTTTTATTTTCCGTTTGCTTTTAACTTCGCGCTCGTTTCCGCGGCAATTAGAACGCGGCAAAGTTCATTTCACACACAGATCGGACGATGTTTCCACGACGAGAGATTTTGCAGAAAAATTTCGAAGCGACGTCACCTTCATTACCTCCATTAACCGTGGCATTATCCCCTTTGGTACACGAATACCGTGTCCTTTCATGTCACCCCCTTTCTCGCCGACCTTTTCTTCGCAGTGCACTTAGACGCCATTACTGACGGCACTGCGTCAAATAACGCGTCGACAATAAAATTAAAACTATCCCCGTTGAATGGAATGCGCATTCAAGCATCATTCCTCGATATAAAACATCGCGACGGTATTTTCGTCGATTTCAAATATATATATATATATATGTTTTATTCATTACTCGTATAGACATTACTCGATTCGCTTTATGAAATATTGACGACACCATCCTCGCTGAAAATCTTGCCTTCTTGACCCTGCTCGAATTCCTCGGGTTCCCATGTATGAATCGTGTTCTCCTTTTAGGAGACAGTGAATCGTTTCGTTTGATAAAAGTCTTTATGATATAATATAGAGTCAATGATGGTTGTTCTATTTTTCCTCCTTTTTTTATTTTTTTTTTTTTTTGTTTCGTCCGTTTAAGTTGGAGATGCTTTCAAAAATAGAAAAAATAGAAAAATATTGAAAGGGAAATTAGTTAAAAAAGTACAGCAGATGTAATTAATTTGTTAAGTCTACTGTCATCTACTGCCCTAAATAGGTACATACTATATATTATTAAATAATTATATACCATCGAAACGAAAATTACGTTGAGAAGGTATAGTAGATGTAATTAAGATCGTTATGTATCTACTGTTCTAAATAAATTTATAAGTGTAAGTTTATAAGTATCTACTGTTCTAAATAAATTTATACGTTTTATATAAATTTAGAAGTATAAGTTTATAAGTATCTACTGTTCTAAATAAATTTATACGTTTTAAGTAAATTTACAAGTATAAGTTTATAAGTATCTACTGTTCTAAATAAATTTATACGTTTTAAGTAAATTTACAAGTATAAGTTTATAAGTATTTACTGTTCTAAATAAATTTACAAGTATAAGTTTATAAGTATCTACTGTTCTAAATAAATTTATACGTTTTAAGTAAATTTACAAGTATAAGTTTATAAGTATTTACTGTTCTAAATAAATTTACAAGTATAAGTTTATAAGTATCTACTGTTCTAAATAAATTTATATGTTTTATATAAATTTATAAGTATAAGTTTATAGTATCTACTGTTCTAAATAAATTTATACGTTTTAAATAAATTTATAAGTATTTACTGTTCTAATTAAATTTATAAGTATCTATTGTTCTAAATAAATTTATAGGTATAAATTTATAAGTATCCACTGTTCTAAATAAATTTATAAGTATTCACTGTTCTAAATAAATTTATAATTTAAAATTTCCAATTTATTACTCTGTAACTTTTCCGTTTTATCTGCAACACCTTCTCGACTAATTTGGATTATCGAACTTTTCAATATCGCGCTGAAAAAAAAAAGTTAATTAACATCGACCCTGTTTCTAGAAATTCTTCAATTTAATAAACTTTCTACGGACCTTCATTTCACAATAAATTTTGCACGACTATTGCATTTTATTGAAAGTTACGTTCAATTCAAGATAAATCGATCTTTAACCATCGCGAGTTTTTCAAAGGATAATCGCGACAATGAGGCATCGAGGCTTGTTTAATCCGCCTCTTGTTACCGGGCGAGATTTATGTGACGCGAGGTCGAGAACTTTAATAGTCGAAGTGTTTTATGTAGGTTTCGGAAAAATGAAACATCGCGAGTTCTATAACGTTCGAGCTGGCACACACAACAAAACCCATAAGCAGCCGGGCAACCACGCCGGTGTGTGCGTTCCATAAATTTTACCACGTTCGGTAGAACATGCTTCGGCCAATACGATCTCTCTCGGCACGGGAGAAACAGAGTCGATCAATTTTTCACTCCTTTCGCCGTTACCTTTCTCTCTCTCTCTCTCCAAGAAATCGTCCACATTCGACAATTTGAAACAACTCGAACTAATTCACTCTCGTCGCTTTTAAATTTGGTGTCTAGCTCGATTCGATCGATCTCTTTTTATAGCTCCGCAATTATATTTCATTACACATCGATTGAGAATTATTTTCCTCAATTAAAGTTTAACGTCGTTTTCCATTTTCCAATCATTCATGTTCGTTCTTTAAGAAGGATGAGAGATATCAGTGAGATAAGTCGATAAAGGGAGAAAAATTGATTAATTATTGAAAATTGTAGAATTGTACAATTTATTTTTATTGCTCTTTTAAAAAGATTCAGACGAAAACTATTTATTGCCAACTGTGAATATCATTCTTCTTCTGTTTGATTTTTAAATTATTTTATTCCTCGTTTAAGAAGATTTTCGAAAAGTGCCAAAAATTCGTGAAAATGCTACTAATTGAAGAAGGATTAATTAAT
This sequence comes from Tetragonisca angustula, assembly GCA_036937485.2. Taxonomy (NCBI): domain Eukaryota; kingdom Metazoa; phylum Arthropoda; class Insecta; order Hymenoptera; family Apidae; genus Tetragonisca; species Tetragonisca angustula. The sequence goes on along the minus strand of JAWNGG020000102.1, from coordinate 56,666 downwards.
CAAACAAACTATTTTACTTAACAGAGTGTCGCTTAATTTTACAATTATTTTATTCTTCCTCCAAAAAAAAAAAAAAAAACAAATCAGAGACGTCAATGAAAGATTGAAAAAAAAAGGAAAATTACTAAATAGACGAGGATAATTAATTGAAAAAATATTAGTAACATCATCTTTCTTAAAATTCGCGTTTATGATTGCAATTTAAACTACAGTGTCTTTCTCCCTCCCGGATGGATTTCAACACGCGTCCAAGTATTAATTGCAGAAGGAAAAGGAGCATATCAGAGACAAGTAGTTCGTACGAGGTTTGGGCGGACAGTGAAAAAAAGGAAACGAGAAAGAAAACGGAGACGTGACCGAAGGGAAACGTGGAAACGTGGAAACGACTAGCTAAGGCGGAGGGAAAAGGAAGGCGAACTGCCTGAGAAGAATGCCTGATACAGCCGGGTCAAATGATTCTAATCCAGAGCCGATTGCCCGCCTAAAGTTCATGAAGAACTTTTAAGGCAATCCTGCCGCGATATGACTGTTTCCCTGAAATTGTGACCGCAATTTCTCTCCGTTCGGTTTGCTCGCGACAACAGTGGCCAAAGTTGCGGTACAAACGACGTTTCTCGTTGCTTTTGTTCAGCTAAAGCAGTGGCTCACAAGAACATATATATATAAAATAGAATAAATGTCTGTCTAGTGCGTCTATTTCTATTAAAATAAATTCTATAAAAAAGAATATGTGAACTTGTTTCTCTGACGAAGTTGAATTATTTAAATTATTAGAAAAGCACTTCTTTCTGTTTTTACAAATTTTCCTTCGTTTTAATAGTTTAATAGTCTGCCTTCGTTAAAAAAAAGTGTTCGTTCTTTTAACTTTTGAAGATTTTTTTTGTAATTTATTTCAATGGTGAAGGACTGTTGCACGAAATTTTATTAATATTATTTATGTTAATGGAATTTGGTATTGATTTAAATATGTATATGGAAGCTACAACATATTTATTGTAAACATGTATAATAGTAAAAAGAAATTAGTACACAGGATAAATAGCTGTTTTAAGTAAAATAATATTATATAATAATATAAAATAATTATTTAAATAATATAAAATAACAGTTAACAAGTGTTAAAGATGGTTCTATTGAATATGAAGGCAATACTTTTTATCGTTTCTGTGTATTTTTCATTCTATATTTTTAAATTCGTTTCAATCATGACGCAAAAATTTAAAGACACAAGAATATGATTTTCCTTGTTTTTAAACAAGTTCTGTTCGAACTTGTATATTTCACATAAAAAAAAAATACTTGCTTTTGTGGAACTTTTATAGAAACAAGTGTTACACATAGGAACACACTTTATTATTAGAATCTGTATGACAAAAGTTCCACGAACACAAGTTATTCTAGAACATTTAATTGAAAATCCATTTTTATATTCAAGTACCATTCATTAAATAACATTTAATATCAACATTACAAATTGAAAATTTTACAAATATTGAAAATTCCTTTAACACTGATCATTCCGACAGGAAAATTCTTCTTTTTATAATATTTCACAAGCTCCATTCTATCTGAAATTTTTCTTTTTAACGAACGTTTTGGAATTTGTGATGTGACCTAGAAGTTCTTTAACTTTTCCTTTTGATCCTCGTATGAACATTTAACACACAAAACAAATGACTTCTCCGTTCCCACATTCTAAATTAAACTTAATGAAGTATAAATTTGGTTAAGTCCAGTCGTTCACGTCAAAACGTTTCGTGCAACGCTTGTAAAGATGATACATCGATTGAAAGTCGCTTTTACAACGCAGTGTCGTTCAACGTGGACGAGATGGTTTTTATATTTTGTGCAAAATAAATTGTTTTGGTCCGCAGCCTTTCGTCCCTTTGACTTTCCTTTCGAATGTCGTTTCACAGAGAAACGGAGAAACTCGATTGAGAAAGTGCACGCGCGTCCCGATGAATTGTAGTCGAGCGGATTAAAACGTCTTTGATTTGGATCGCGCGTATTGATGTTCTCCCCGCGTCTGTCCGCGATATTTAATTGTCCGTTTAGCAAAGTGCAACGCGGATTGCTCCGATGGAAGAGTAAATTAATCTTTAGTCTTTCATTTCGCTGAAAATTTCGAATTTTCAGCAACGAAGAGATCCGAAAATAAATATGATACTTTCGTTCCGATAATCCGCGAAATATTAAATTTTCAACATTTGTACACGTTTAAAATAGAGTGTTTCAACATATCATAAATATTCTGATAATTACTGAATTATTTCGACGTATCGACGTATTTCGCGTTTCGCATGGAAACGTTGCCAATACAGACGAGACATTTTTTACTACTTTGTACGGATCGCTGGAACATCTCCCATACCAAGTAGAAAATTACGAAAGTTGCTGCTGCTCTTTAAAGATTCTCTTTTAATTCTTCGACGGAGCAAATATTAAAGCGGTGTCGCTCGTTCGAATTTCTGTATTCATCGAGCAACTCGAAACTTGGATGAAATTCCAGGAACAATTCGAAGAAGAACTTCGAAGTGAAATAAAATCCTTTTTTGGATTTTGCAATAGATATAACTGATGCGACTTCAAATACCCATTTTCAATTCTCAAATCGATCCAAAGCGATCAAATTTTGCTTTATGCACGCCATTTATTCCAACTAAATTTTAAATTCGAGCTAAAAATCCGATTGAACTCTTGCTGGTCGAATCCATTTATCTGAAACTGAACGCCTATTATGTGAACGAAAAATCGCTGGCAGAGGGTGGTATCGATCGACTCCAATTACATAAACTACTTGTCCTCCGACGTTGTTCATGTAAATGGAGTTCTACTGTAATTGAATGTATTCAAGATAAATTGCCAAGGATAGGTAAAAATATACGTATATATATATATACGTATCACTCTCTGTTTCATTTTCGTAAATTACGTTCACAGAAATCGATCGAACTTCTGAATAAACCGATCGATCTTCCGTAGATTAAAATAGACTGTTCTGATCGTCAAACTCAAATTTAATAATATTCTTTCAAATACACACGAAATAGCAAGGTAAATTAAAACAATTCTCTATTTTTATTCCACCCTTTAATTCCTTTTCGTCGAAATATGAACTTATTGAAAGGTTATTCTATCGTGTTAAATATATAATAAATTTATTAAGTATACAATAAATACACATAACGTTTAAAATACAGAAATTAATATTTAATATTAATATTAAATATTAATCTGAGTAATCTAAACATTGAGTATGTAATAAATTTAGTAAATTTAGTAAATTAAGTAATACATAGATTAATCTTTAATATTAATATTAAATATTAATTTAAGTAATCTAAATATTAAGTATAGAATAAATTTAGTAAATTAAGTATATAATATAATTCATTGAGAATGAACGTCACGTCTGCGCAACATTTCATCACTTCATAGTTCTTTTATGATTAACGAAGATATTTTTCTAACTTGAAAATTCTTCGAGTTGCATCAAAAATCGATTTTCTACGATACAGAGAACAGGTTGCACAGCTGACTCACACAGAATTTCATTTTAAGAAATCATTAGCGCAACGAGGAATCAAAGGAATAAGTCGTCTTCATTACCGTGTCCCCAATTTCGATTAACGACGTTGGATTGCACTCCATAATCGTAGTAATGGCGCCCCTAAATTCACGTTCGTATTGAACATTACCGGCATCATAAATTTGCGGTGAATAAGCAGCCCTTTTAATTCCTTTTTTCTTTTTTCTTCGAACTAAAAGAGGAAAAATAAAGAAAAAAAGTAAACTACACGTAAACGAAAAATTTCGGTGGTTTGTCTTCGCGAAATGCACGATATTCAAGCGTGTATAATTTCACGATGACCATTCGCGAATAAATAATAATGGTCTTCAATATTTCATCATAAACAATTGGAAAGAATTTCATAATTTTTTAAAAAATCTTAAATTCTCTAAAAGAATCTTTAGATCTGATCAGTACAAAACACAAAATTTGATCGACGATCGTCGTTTTCAAATTTATTTCCACAATTTTTTTGGGGGGGGGAGGGGGGGACAGAGGGAATATTTTAGCCGTGAAATTGCGAATTTATTTTCGCTTTACGGGCGAAAAAATTCAGGAAAAACTTCCGCGAGGAGGATTAACAATTTGTTCACTGGATTTCGCCAAATTAAAGTTGCGTTGGGGGCAGTTTGGTACTTAAAGGAGCGACGATTTACGTCAAACATCGTTGGCAACTGGCGGGTCGAGGTACATCTGAACCGTAGCAGTTTTCTGACCGCAATGGCCAATAGTGGCTAATGGACGAGATAGAAATGAAGAAATAAAGATTTCTTAAATTTCGCGACTAGAGGTATTAGTTCGTAAAATTGATAAACATCCATAAAGAAGAATTTGCAAGAATTCGCGTGTGTTATTACAACGAGGACAATCTTCGAAAATTGTCCGTTTCTAACAATCGTACTCAGACTTAAATATTACTGAAGCTTGCTTCGAAATAATAAAAACAAATATTATTGGACCAAGTAATTTCTCATTCTATCCTATTTCGCTTGAGCTTGAATAAATATTTTCTGGAACGGTCTTTCAGTTCGCATAGATGCAAATACGCGATCTCTATTTTTATCCTTGACAACGGTATCCCTTGGAACTTGGAATTCCGCTTCACGCAATTTAATTTTCGTATTATATCCGTCGATACCTTTGGCAACGCAACGACAGCCCGTAATACGTTCGATTGCTTCGCGTAATGATCCTTTTAAGAAAATGGCCCCTGGCTCGAGTATCCATAAAGCGATCGCCGTGTTATTGTATACGGCCGGTACACAGTTTACGATCAGACGGTCGCCGACGTAATATTTTCAGTGAACTTCGCCAACTTCTCGCGATATCTCGACGTTTGCCCTTTTAACAAAGACCATCACCGGTGGCCGTAAAAGTTGTAACACGCAACAGCAAAAGGTACAACACGACGCTCAGCGCCGCGATAAACTAGTAAACAATAACTGAAAGATTGCATCGAACGGGGTAATATAAAAGCAGGATGGCTCGCGATCGGTTTTACTGCTGTGAGAGCAGCTTCGAAATTTAACATATAACATATCATATATAATATAAATTTGGAAATTTAATGTATAATATAGAAGTAATTTAGAAATTTAATATATAATATATAAATTTAATATACAAACATATATAATATATAATAAAAAATTTAATATATAACATATCGTATATAATATAAATTTAGAAATTTAATATATAATATAGAAATAATTTAGAAATTTAATATACAAACATATATAATATATAATAAAAAATTTAATATATAACATATCATATATAATATAAATTTGGAAATTTAATATATAAATATATATAATATATAATAAAAAATTTAATATATAATAGAAATTTAGAAATTTAATATATAATATAGAAATAATTTAAAAATTCAATATATAAACATATATAATACAATATATATATTATTTAATATATAATAATATAACGTGTGTTTGTTAACAGAATTCCCATTGTTATTGATAATTCGTGAAATTGAATAGCAATGAGATTTACGTTCATCCGATGTAAACATATTAAACATCGAAGAAATAATTTAAATTAATTAACGTTATTTATGATATATGACATTATTTGTCAATTCAAACGTTGAGCAGAAAATAACATATTAAATAACGATTTTCTGTATATCGTATGAAACATTGTCTCTATGTAACTCTCCTACGAATAATCTACGAAATTAGTATTCACCCGACGTACGCGAAATATTAAATAATTCCAACGTCTTAGGAAATTCCATCTTCCATCAAAGATTATCTAAAGAAAGTAATTGCGACTGTTAGAATATGAACTCTCGGTATACTGCGTGGAATATTTTCTCGATATAATACCTATGAATAATTCACAAGATTTATATATTCATCCGACAGATTAAATATTCACGAAATTCGATCTTGTATCAAATGTTACATGGGAAAAAATTACGATTGTAGAGTATATTATTTCGAGCATTTTGTCAATATATTTTCGTGAAATATTGCATAATGAAATTTATATTTACCTGACGCGAGCGCAGTATCAAATGTTAAATACGAAATCGATCGAAAGTTGTAAAGAAAATAATCATTGCTGTCGAAGCATCAAAGTGCAAAGTGTATCACTTAGAGAATTAAATTACGAATTATAATCAATGTTCTATATTGGTGAAAATGCAAGCGCATTGCAATGACAATAAGAAAACGTCGATTTAAAACTACAGACCCAAGTATAACAATTTCTGTCAGAAAATTGTTAATTTGTGCCGGATACGTGCTTCATTTACATCACACAAACAAATGTTACCCATTAAAATGACAATTAATTATTTTAAATTACCATGTTTAACTTCATTAAGCGACGGCGGATTCACGAAATTAATATGCGAAATATTTATATCGAACGGACATGGGAGTGATTAATTTAATTTTATTCCAAAGGGATCTTGAATTTTGTTGGCACTGTAAGCGCAGGAAATTGGTTCCCTGATACTTTCGCTTACTTTAAGGATTATAAATCATCCCTTTGATGGCAAAGATACGTTATAAATTTATCTTGTCACAATTGCTGCAAATTTTAATCTATTTTGTGTTATAATTGGACAACTGGCACGAATTTTCTAAGCGCTTCCGTCGAATTAATTCTTTTATTAACTCTCGATCGTTTTACAATTAATTTAAATTTAAATTTCTTTAAACTACGAAATTTGCAATTAATTTAAATTCAAATTTCCTTAAATTACGAGAATTTCAACTTTATTCCATTTCAATTCCAATTTCATCTTAATTCCTTTTCACACAATCTTTCTTGCATTTACATCGATGTTGTATCAAGTAATTTAATTCTTTTATATTAATTCTTAATTATTTTACATCCGTTTAAATTTCTAGACGAGAATTACAATTTTATTCCTTTACCGTTTTTATTAACACTTAAGATTTAATTCTTTCGTTAACTTTTAATTTAAATTCCTAAACGAAAATTTCAATTCTATTCCTTTACAATTATCCCATACATTTCTATCGATTTTTGCTAAGTAATTCATTTCTTTTGCGTTAATTCCTAATTATCTCAAATTTCTGGAGAGGAGTTTAAATTTCTCAATTTAACTCTGCGACTTAATTCTCTCAAAGATCCCTCCAACACTTCTACCGAATTTTATCCTCCTTTTGTCGTCTTCTAAATTTACACCCTTTCAAACAGCGTCGCCGTTTCAAAGGTTTTCAATCCAGTGTGTACACGCACAGTCGGTACAAAAATCGACGATGATCCGACGAAAGAAGAAATCAAAGAAAAAAAAAAGAGAGAAAAAAAAATGAATTAAAACGTGAACCCGTGACCGACGTTTAATCGCCCTGACATTTTACGGCAATTTAACTGCGTACAAATGACTGTTCCCTCGTGGAAGAAAGAAGGAAAAAGAGGAGGGGGGAAAAAAACAGAAGGAAGAGAAAGCGTAAAATAGATGCGCGACGTGAAGCACGAAATACGAGCCCTGATGACAAGTTCGGGGAGGCAAGGGCTTGTAATTGACATAGCAATTAATTTAATTGGACCGCTACCACCGTTTTTTCTGCCATCTCTTCTCCTTTCTCTTTTTCCCCCTCTGGATTTTAGCTATACTCTTTTAATTCCCTTTTGCGTTTTCGTCGACTCGAATCACTGACAATGGCGAATCCGCTTCGCCAATGGATTTCACGTACTGTTCGAGCTACGCAGCGACCAGTTTGACACACGTGTGTGGATTTTTTATAATTTCGAAATTTTGCGTCCGACGATTGTAAAAGGAAAGAGGTAACAAATTGTATCTTTTTTGTTTTTTTTTTTCGTGCATCGTAAAAGACAAATTGCAAAATTCGATTTCAGTGACGATTAATTTTTATATGGGAATAATATTCAATACCGTTTAATTTTAATTATATAATATTTAATATTTAATAATTATATTATATTTATATAATATTTTCCTATATAATATAATTATATTATATTTATATTTTATAATTTCCTATGTAATATTTAATATCGTTTCTATATAAAATGTTCAACTTAACCAAATAATATTCAATACTGTTTAATTTTAATTATATAATATTTAATATTTTCCTATATAATATAACTATATTATATTTATATAATATAATATATAATATTTTCCTATATAATATAATTATATTATATTTATATTTTATAATTTCCTATGTAATATATAATATCGTTTCTACATAAAATGTTCAACTTAACCAAATAATATTCATTGAATAATATTCAATACTGTTTAATTTTAATTATATAATATTCAATATTTTCTTATATAATATAATTATATTATATTTATATTTTATAATTTCTTATATAATTTCCTTGTAATATTGTTTCTATATAAAATATTCAATTTAACCAAATTCTTTATTTAAATGACTGTTTCTTACTCAATCGTGGTATTGAATATGCAGTTATTCGAAGTTACAAAAAACTTTGTTTTCCATTCTTTTACCAATTGCTGCCTTTTCCCACAATCGAGCGAAATATGTATTTATAGGGCAGTAAAATTTTAGTCTTATTAATCGACCGATATCATCTAGCTGGAGAAATTCTGTGACATATCAGGAAATCAGGTCCAAATTTCAATCTAAAAATTCAATTTGTTCATTTCCCGCTTAATGTTCTGAATCACAGTGAACGAAGATTGAGCAAAATTTAGAAATATTTTGTATCTTTCTATGCAAGACATACATTGTTCTTGTATAATGCAAGTCCTCGTTTAATCTTCGATCATTCGAGTCATCGATCAAACTTTTATAAATTTTATACTGTCAACAACCATTGCCAACAAAATTAGTTCAACAAAAATAATAATTCTATATATCAACTTGATTATTAACTTGATTTTAATAACAATTTATTAAAGCACACTAAATAATTATAAATAAAATAATAATAAATTAAATCGTCGACGATTCGTAAAATGAAAAGTTATAAAAAAAAAAAATGATGTAAATATCTATACATTTATTGACTATTGATTTGATGTATAGCAATTTATTAAAATACATTAAACAATAAATTAAGTCCTCGATTTAATTCGTAAAGTGATGAATAATAAAAAGTCACAGGAAGAGAAACATAAATATCTATATATCTATTTTTGATATTTTTTTCTAAAAAGAAAGAAAAAGGATAATGAAACAAGAAAAAAAAAAGAAGAAGCACAGAAATATTTGTAATTAATTGGGTAAGGAAATGTTGGCACAGGTGTTTTATCGAACATAATTAGGAGAATTTGAACGAGAATAAACAGGGTTCGTGCAAACGAACAGTTCTGCTTTAGCTTTCAGAGATTGACTGAAAATCCAGCGAAAGCTCCTTCTCTTGAAAAACAAGTTTTACATATAAAAGGCAGTTGATCCAATGCAAAACCAGCCTAGTTCATAAAAATGCAAAGCTAACGTCATCCCGTATATTTCTGACTCGTGTAATACAATTAGACAAATGAACTGCTCTTCGAATCGCACTAGAAACAATCATCATTATCTAACTATTACAGCTATTGAATTATCGAGACTGATTACGATAATTATTTAATTCATTCAATTATATGAGTGTTGAAAGTGTTTCGTCTCGACAGATATATTCGTATGATACAGTATAAATTCAATACGGATTACCAATAATCACTCGATCTTTGAGAAATTAAACACTGAATGTAATATTCTATAATAGTGCGTAAATTTTCGACAATATGTTTTGTCTATCGTGCAAAAATTCATAAATGAATTATTTTTCATTTGGTCATAAAATTTCGTTTGGAAAGAAAATTTCTAAAATTTCTCGTATTCCACAAACATCGATAAAGTATTATTAATGTTAAAAATCCATATGTTCAGTTTTGCTCTTCGTTGTACATTTAAAGTATAGTTTTTATTGTATTATTGTATTATATATGAACGAAACGACCAAATAATTTTTGACCAATGACAAAACCGTAGTAAAATATAAAATTTTAATTTTGTAATATACAGTAAAAGGGGAATTCCATATTTTACTTTTATATTTTTATTATTTTTACTTTTATATTTTACTTTTATATTTTTATTATTTTTACTTTTATATTGTACTTTTATATTTTACTTTTATATTTTTGCTTTTATATTTTCAGTAAAACATAAAAGAGCAGCTGTCACAATCTTCTCGTAGTTAAATAACAATTGTAATTAAATTATAATTAAAATTTAAAGCAATAAATACTTTTCGATAATACACGTCAATCAACATCAATACAATCAATTTATTAATAACTAAATACCCACTTGAGGTTTTCTAAAACACAGATATTAATAAGAAAAAAAAACTGTCACTAATTAACACATTGTATTCGTGTACATAAATGTTCAAATTATTGTAACTTTTTTATTATGAAACTTATGCACGCACAGATGGCAAGCCGTTGCAACGAGCGACGTGATACAGGAAAGACAAACGTTAATTCAGCCGCGAAAACAATGATAATGAAACAGGAGAAGTTCTTCAGCAAAGTTCTTCTTCTTCTTTTTTTTTTTTTTTTTTTTTTTACGCGGAAGACTGTTGCACCGGAAACCGCTGCTCTTTCGTGAAACCGTCCTCCGTCTTTCCTCCTTCGCCTCGGTTGTACCACGAAATTATTAAATTAAAATAATCTGCTTTAACCCGCGTCGAGAAACTTACTTTCAAACGAATTTAAATTAACTGAAATGAGTTCGGTTATGCGATTCAATAAGGAGCCGCTTCGAAACACGTCGGATGAATACTAATTCCTTTTCTATCCCGCTCTTGTAAAGTATTTACTGTCCGTGAGGTAATATAGCATTTTCTTTGATAAATTGTTGAATTAGTGCAAAATGGAAGCTCGAAAGTAGTCGATCGTCAAGTTATCGATTAAGACTGAACTTCGCGAAGAATTGAACTCGGAAAGTACTGATCTCTAATTTGAAATTTATGAAACGATTCATGATACTTTTATTATTGAATCATTTTGAGCAATTATATTTCCTGATACACTGAGTTTCTAACTTGAATTTTATCAGTCGAATGATTCACGATTGGACTGCAAATTATGTGCACTTTTCCTATGTGCTGTTTTATTGAATTTTACGAATTATTCGATTCGGGTATATCGAACTTCTCGTTCAAAATTCATCGATGAAATATTTCACGATCAGTGCGAGGATTTTTGTCCATATTTTATATTGAATTTTAATTCAACTTGCACACACTGCACTTCTTTCATTCAAATTTTATCGATTAAACCCCAGATTTTTATGCACTGGCAAGAAATTTTAAACCATGAAATTATACAGAGTACAGGCAATACGAAAAGATGTACAAAACATCCAAAGAATGGTACTTTTTACAATATTTAATGAGTAAAATAATTCTGCCGCTTTAATCATGTTCCCAGAAATATTAATTTACATAAAGATTCGCAGTCTATCGATGATTAACTGTAGCTATTTGTATAAATTTAAATTATGAAAATATATTATTTCTTCGTCGAATAAAAATTAGATATATCTTTCCATTTACGTTTAATTTGAACATTTAAAAGAAAAAGCTCGCGATTTAAATTTAAATCAATCAAATAAATGAATCAAAACGATAAATTTAAATTACACAAATATTTTTTCATTCATCGAGAAAGTTGATATGCTTTTTCACTCATCGCTCGCGTTTAATTTGAACATTTTAACGAAGAAGTCAGTGAATATTTTTTACCGTCGGACGTATTTCAAGTGAAGTTATAATAATTTCTAGGGCACTGCGGAGCAAGCGTGTAGTCTGACGCATAATAGCAACCAACTCTAATTCCATCAGAGACAACAATGCTATCGTCGAGTGCGAACCAAGTTCCAAAGGTGGCAGGAAGATTATTATCCTCTTCTTGAGAATATTTTGCCCTCGAATGTTCCAGCCTTCAAGCGTCTCTCGCAATTAATTGAAAACCGAATCGTTGAAAGGCAATGTATTTTAATAAAATCGTCCATCTTTCAAAGAAAACCCACACCGAATCGCTGATAAATCATCTGTTTGTAATTTAAAATTACGAAATCAAGTAAGATTCCCACGCGAATGGTATATTCAGAACGGACGTCACGCTATCTCTCGAAAGCATCACATTTAGGAAAACGTTAGCCAACTGAACGTTGAATCAAGATAAAGAAACAAAAAAAAAAAAAGAAAAAAAAAAGAACTCGGCTGAATTCTGCGACCTTTCAGGAGGAGAAACATGACAACTTTAATTTCGGGCACCGCTCGAAATTATCTGGACACCTTGCGTATTTTTCTCTCTTTCGTAAGACGTTGATTTCAGACGAAACGACATGATTTTAATTTTTATCTCAGTTACTGTAAATGTATTTAATAAAATATTACGACGCAAGACTGTGTAATAGTTAGCGTGAAATAGTAAAAAATTGAAAACAACAAAATGAGAATGAAATAAAATAAAAATAAAAAATAATAAAATAATAATAATAAAAAATTAGTATTGTAAATATAATATTTTTACTTTGTTCTTATGTGTTCGCTACTGTTGGACATTAATGTGAATATTGTACAATATTTACTGAAATTAGATATTAAATTAGATATTATAAACTATTTATCTACAACGAGATATTTTATTATTTCGCCACTGTATCAATATTTTTATTTATTCAAAATACTACATTGTGAATTAATATTTAAATTAGTTAATAATTTAGGGATATAAACCTTATTTCTGTGTATTTATTCCTGTTGAACATTAACGTAGGTATTGTATAATTAAAAATAAAATTATTCATTTACTAGTCACAACGAAATTTTCTATTATTCTCTCGCCACTAAAACTTTCATCCACTGAAAATATTGCATCGCTCTAAACTTCTATTAAAATCAATAACAAACTACGAAATATAAATTTTCCTTTTTATACAGTCGTCACTGTTTAATGTTTTTCTAAAATGGAATAAAATTATTAATAGAGGTAGCCATGAATAATGTCGTTTTCTTCAAATTTAATAAACATTACCATCTAGTAACAATAATTTAACCTATTGTAACATAACATAATTATATTCTAGCTGAATATATTGACACTTAGTGTGCTCATTGTTAAGTTATAGTATGGATTACAATTGTATTAACTTTCAAATAAAATATAATAAAAATAAAATTTGCAAATAAAATATAATAAAAATAAAATTTTCAAATAAAATATAGAAAATAAAATTTCCAAATAAAATATAAAATTACAAAATTTCGGACAGTATCAAAAAACTATGACGCTAGTTACGGATACCCCTAATACTTGCAACGAGAATTTTTTTTTTCATCATTTCTCCTTTCTTACTTAATCTGAATATGAGAATTCCCCTAAGTAAGTGATGTCTTTGGTAGCGCTGTATACGCGAGAGGCCATACGAGCTTTTTGCACGTATTGCGAAAGCTCTTCTAACCGGCTGTTCAAACCACGGATGGGTCCTTCTTTCGTCCATGTGCATAACACTCGTTTGCGTTTACGGATGAAAGCAAACGCATTGCTCTCCTCTCCTTTGCCCATAGTCTTGCGCAATATGTCCGGCTTACGCTTGTTTACTCCTTACGATACCGCCAAGACACGGAATGCACGCTCGTTTGTTTCGAGCGATAGCACGACAGGGAGTTTTTTAAAGTATGTTTTCAAATGATTTTTCAGCAAATGTGCCGTGATTTCTTCACATTCTAGCTGTCTCGCTTATTGAGAAATCAGGGTAAAAGAAAAACATTTGCAAAGATAGTTATTCGTCAAGCGATACGTTTAATTCTTCATTGGTGTCGTTTGAATTTCGTATAATTTTAAAGTATAATTTTACTTTTGATATTTTGACATATAAAATTAAATGTCATGAAATTAAATAATCTCATAGGACTACGTTTCAGTAAAATTATTATAACAATAATTTTAAATAGAGTTCGATTGATCTTACTGTTATTTTCTTACTAGTTCTCGCTGTATGTTCTTATTTTCGATTAAATTGAATTAAGAACTAGGATCCAGTATTAGTATTTCAATTAAATATATGATACTAAATATAGGTATTTCAATATCGTTTGATATGACATTTTAATATTGCTTGAAATGACATTCGCAAAAATTATAGATCATATTTCCTTGCTGACTGTTAATCAGAAAACAGATTCAGAAGTTAATTCCGGTACAATATCAATTTTGCTTTCATCAGTGTGATTCTCATTTAAAAGAGTTTGCTATTGTTAGTCCCCGCTTATTCAGTTCAAATATATTAAATTCAGTTGAAAATATATTAAAAAATAATTGAAATTTCCGCCTGAAATACAGAACTAAGTTTAGAAGAAGCGTTCTTGTTCGATGAATAATGAAATATAATTACAATTTACTTATAATTTTTAATCTATTCTGTTCTACTTTCATTCATCTCTCTAACGAATTATACGAAGAAATTTAATTTCGTGGAAATGGAACTACCTGTTAAAAATGCAAGCATTGTACGAAAAAGACCAAATTTGAAAATGATCCAAAGGATTACATATGCTTCTAAATCGATCATTTCTAGAAAGATACGAAATGTATTTATCTTTTGATTAATATACAAATAGTTTCTTCTATCCGGAATGTTGGTAATTAATTAATTCGTAAATGAACTAAATTCATCTCTCAAACACGGAAAATCAAGCAGAAATTTTTTTTTTTTTTTATAGAAAGGAATCGATCCGAAAAAAATTCACTACACTTTTTACAATTTTTAGAACTATTTCCCAGAAAATACAAAAAGGATATTATTAATATTTTCTCTGGTTAAAAAATATTGGCAATCGATTAATAAATGAATGAACTAAATTTCGCAATGACATCATACGCCAAAAACACAGGGGTTTCTTTTATAGAAAAAAAAAGAATCAAACTCAAAAATCAATCCGAACTAGAATTTTTAAAACTACTTTCCAGAAAAATATAAAAGGAATACGTCTTTTAGTCGATATTATACAGTTATTAGTATTTCCCCTGAGAATTAATTAAGAAAAATTAGAAATCGCTTGGTTTGTAATCCTATGATATTTAATCGAATCATACCGATAGTTTCGTATTCACTAATTCGTTCATCTTCAAACACTCTGGCAATTAATTGCATTAAACGCATCAACTCTTACGCTGACCAATCGCGTATTAAGCTTTTCCACTCGATGATTGCACTTCAAATCAATCTTCAAGTTCGAACGTCGAGCAGTCTCTCGCTACAGTTCGAAATTCCCTTGACATCGAGTCAAGTTTAGAAATTTCACTAGTAATTTACCGTGAATTGAATTTAAAGTGGCCAATAAATTTAACAGGGAAACGAAATCAAAGTATCTTTAGGCTGAATATATATTTTTAGAAAGGGTGAAACGAATTTCTGTGAAATCACGAAGCTTGTTTGAGATTAAATTGAAATTAATATCGAGCCAGAATTCTATTCTATTCTGTTATGCTAAATTTGATGAAAATATCTTAAAATAAGTTAAAATATCTTTTAAATCACGTGTTTATTTTTAAACATGCAAAGGGGTAGTAAAAAAATTCTATTCTATTCTAATGTACTAAATTTAATAAAAATTTCTATTATGCTAAATTTGATAAAAGAACAAAGTTAAAATATCTTTTAAATCACGTGTTTATTTTTAAACATATAAAGGTGGTAAAGCATTCAGTGCTGAATCACTGGATTTTAAGAATACTAAATAAACAACGATAATTAAATATTGTGTGTCTGAAACGGCTGTTTTTCGTAAAAATTACTTTCCTTTTTTAAACATAAAAAGGATCGCGTTTAAAAAAGAAAAAAGAGAAATGTCGATACGTAGAATTAATTTTACAGAAAATTAAAAAAAACACGCAGAACGATGTATAAAAATAAACCTTATAAAAAATTAAAACATTACTCTACAAAAAGTTATTTAAAACATTTCCATTCGAAATCGTTCGATTTTCTCCCCTGACACAATTCGTTTTATATTCTGTTGTTTTGCAAAATTTTACCAATTATTACCTAATTGCGTAAGGTCACTTTGTACAATGTTAATTTGAAATTGAAGCTGGTCACGAAGACAAACAGTGCAGTCATTGTTATCATTAACACTTGTCACACGTGATACCGAAATAATTTTTTTGCAAAGTTACATCCGTGAAATTACATTTATTATTTCTTAAAAACTCTATTCAGCATTAGCGTATGCAGGAACCGAGAAAAAACAAGGAGGGGAGGACTTCTCAGGGGAATCGAACTCACGACATCACGCACAAAGTTCAGTTTTTAGTTAGCCCAGTTTATGTTAAGCCGCGTTTTTTAATTCTTTAATATCCTCTTTTATTACGCATTACTAAACTCTTATTCGTGTGTTTATTTTCATCATTTATTCTATAAATAATTAAATTTCATCTTCCAAACATACTTAAAAAAGAAATAATTATTAATAAACTTGTATCACCTAAAACGATTTAAAATAATAGTTATTATTTCTGAATTAAATGAATTTAATTTATTATAATAAATAATTAAACAATATGAAATTAATCCTAATCCATCTCATCCTAATATACTAGGACTTAAAATTAATATAATTATTGATAATAAAAATAATATTATTAAATAATAAAATCGTTTCAATGAAAAATTATTTAAATTTATATAATTAATTCTATAAATATAAATTATTGAAGAAATAAATACTACTAAAAAAATAAATAATAAAGTTCTATAATTTACAATTAAAAATATATTTATTTTTGTAGAATTAAAACGATTTATTCGATTAAATTTGTTAAATAACAACGTTCATTTGCCAATGCTCCAAAATGAAAACAAGTGGCAACGTGAAAGAAGATGAAGCGAAACGTTCCTCGCGCGTTTGAAAACTCTTCTATCCAGTAGTACTCGTCGCGTATAATGAAATGACAAATGGTTATTCAGATCATCGAGTTGCGCTATGTAATAATAAAATATTGAGACTTTACAGATTCTTAATTACATCTTAAGTGTCGCTCGATTTTGAAGCAAGCACACAGCAACACACGTTCCAAGTACCAAGAATTCCGTGCGGCGGCGGTGTAATTCGCTCGT
This sequence comes from Tetragonisca angustula, assembly GCA_036937485.2. NCBI lineage: Eukaryota > Metazoa > Arthropoda > Insecta > Hymenoptera > Apidae > Tetragonisca > Tetragonisca angustula. The sequence continues at coordinate 39,467 of JAWNGG020000102.1, read as the reverse complement.
CATGAATATTCACGCGATCGCAGTCGAAAACATTGGCAAACATAGGCAATTCCCGCCGAAATATAAGCAGGGTGGAACGGGGGGGGGGGAATTTTGTGCAAACGTTTATCGCGGCAGTCGACGAAATTTCGGTAGCCGGTGATGCACGCGAACCGGAAATGCATGAAATTCAGTAAATGAAAGAAGAGGAGCGTGCACGGCGACCCGAAAGTTCCAGGGTGGACGCGGCGGAACCATGTTTCCCGGAAATGTTTACCTAGCCAGCCTCAATTAAATGAAAGAAACCGTAAAACAGAGAACGACGAAAGGGGGCGGGGGGGGGGGAGAGAAAATGCACGGGGATGTTAGTTCATATTACGCGTGCACAAGTTAAATCTTCTCGCCTCGTGCACATGAAAACGAGTTTTTGAAACTTTCCCTCCGCTCCCCCAACCTCCCCCCCCCTCTGTAAAATTAATTCGAGCTATTATTACTATGTTTTTAGCGGCGCGTTTCGATGCAAGGAGAAATGTGGGTCACAGGTTCGAGCGTGGACGCGAATTTAAACGAAAGGAGATGCTAGAGGAAATGTGCGCCTAATTTTCGAATATCGAATTATTGGTGAGAAGTTTTATTGGTTTGGCGGCATCAGTTTCGCGGATAAAAGCGAAACAATTTTATTTGCCATGGTTTCAACAATTATTGATTAATTAAGATTCGCCGGTTTTAATGATTCAGTTTCGTTTGCTTGTCCAGCTTTGAAGCAATTATACATTATAATTCATTATAATTGTGAAAAAAATTTTCATGAAATAGCTAATAAATGATGTTGAAAGTTTCAGTTTTTTAAACACTTCGTTTTCTGCATTTTTTCCTTTTCTTTAGGGGAGGGGAGGTTAGGATAAATGAGAATAATTATTTGATTAAAAAATACATACGTAGACCATTCTCAGTATGCTTCTTCTCTGTTGACAATTTATATTCGCAAATTTGTAAAATTCGTAAAATTCCAAAGATATAAATTATTAAAAGATATTAAAGATATTAAAAGATATAAATTGCATTTCACGTTCACATCGTTAAACAAACTCTGCATGTAAACTCTCTTCTCTCTTTGAGGTTTCAGAAAGCCCTTCGATTCGATACCGGACGTAAAAGCTTTGTGTCCTTGAGTCGTTCCGTCGCACTTTCTCGCATCGTCAACTTGCAACGTTGTGTCGAACTCTCACTTTGGGAACAACATTTTGAACTGTTTATTTATAGCTCTAGTTGGCGCTACAAAATCGTTTCCAAACCCCAGCATTTCCCACCTTCCCCGGAATCCCCGATCTAAATAAAATTTCCTGCACTGTACAGAGTGTAAAAATACACCTCTATCTTCAGTTCAGTTAATTAGAAGTTCACGGCCCTTGCGCTTGCATGAGCATATGCATTATAAAATAACAAGAGCTGTCCAGACATTATATCGACGTCGTTATATTTTTCTTGGCTCATTTAAAAAGAGAACAGAGTTTTAGTTTAGTTATAAACGTACATACATAAGTTGTTAGAACGTTGGCGCAATTCTTTTTATTTTTGTCTTATTTTTGAAATTAATCCATAATCCGTTGAAATCGATCGATATTGAAATATAAAACGCTGATAATAATCTCACGATAAATTATAATTTTAATCATCGCGATCGCGGATCACTATCTCTAGGTTCTTGTTAAAGATCGAAAGCCTCTGTTTACATACAAGTTGCACGTAAATTTTGCGTGCACACGAGCGTTTTATTATTTGCTTAGGGCAATACCAATTAACGCTAACGATCCCGAGTTAAAAAAAGAAGATTAACAGCTTCAGAGATATGCCCAAAAAAAAAGGCTTTATATGCAAATGCGCTTTTAACATGTTTCTCCCGTGGAGTCAACGTTGCAAAGGGTAACGCGAGCAAAATAGTGGACCTTCGCGAAGATTTTTACGAGTGCGAGTGTGGGGGATGGACTGAAAATTGTTCAGCTCTCTCCAACGATGAAACGAGACACTTTTTAGCAAAAATTCAGAACCAGTTAATTGCTGAAGCGCCGGACATGTTTATATATATATATATATACATACATACATACACATAACTATGTAACATACGCTGTATTATAAATTGTATAATAAATTTTTCTGATTGTTCAGAATTTGAAATATACTGTTAGCTAATTAGTAGATGACATGAGCGAGAATTACTTTCCAATGAAAATTATTTTGATGAAACGAGTATTTTAATGATCAAACTTAATATATATTTATATGTAATAATATTATATATTATATATTTATTATTATAGTATTACATATTATATATTTTATAATCAACCTTAAATTAAGTTACTAATAAATCAAACTTTTTTCCATCATGCATGTAACTATATAGATGAGACTTTCGATTGATGGAAAATTTATATCGTGTCAATGTATATGTCAATAAAAGATTATGTGAATAATAATTCAAGAACTACGTAAATGAGACTTTCAACTGATTTTTTCAATAATGCAAATAATATAATATATATATTATATTATATTTATAATAGAAATATTTTTATAAAATATACACAATATATTGTCAATGGGAATAAACTACCGATACAGTCATAATCAAAATCATTGTACGACTAATGATTCTGACTATGTTCCTCATTCGTTTAATAATCGACCATCACGTTTAATATCCTGATTCCACATTAATTAGAATCGTTAATCGTTAATCAGATTACGTTCTGGTCAACTCTAGTATGGATCAAAGTATAATACACCTTTTTCCATTAACCTGTTACAACGATGAAGACGATCGAGGACTTTTCAAGGTATTAAAACAATAATAAAATATTCAAACGACGGATGGAAGTTATGATATTTCCTGTACAATGAAACAGGAACGACATTAAATCGAAACTATGCAAAGTTACGTGTCACGTTGTTGGCAATATCCTAGAGAATATTCCGTTAGCAATGTATGAAATATTTAATTATATGAAATAATCCATCCTCTGCCGTCGTATTGGAGCCTTAGAAACTCCTTTTACATTCCCTACGAGAATGCTTCGAGAAAGCTACGAATTTCATTCGTGCCAGTTAAAATGGAATTAATATTAATACTGTTACGTTTGCTGAGAAAATACGTACTGAAGATAAATGAATAAAAATTGTCAGAAAATGACTAGAGAACAATGTTGTTTGTTATTTGTGAAAATTTAAAAGTCCCTAGTCTCAAATATGATACATTGAGAATAACCTCAAAATTAAAATTCTACATATGAATCATTATAATGCGAATATAATGTAATTTTGTCAAGAAAATAAATAATCAGGCTTTTTTAAATAATTTGAAAAATCTATCGTATTAATGAGTCACTTCGTTCCGATATTAACTTGTCTCAACTGAATTAAATTAACTGAAAGTTCAAAAGTCCCTAGTGTCAAATATGACACGTCGAAAATAACCTCAAAATTAAAATTCTACGTATGCATTATTGCAATGTAAACGATAATTAAAATAAATAGATTTGTACAATCGTGTCTCTGCCTAAACAGAAGTCAACGTTAATTTTGTCAAGAAAATAAACAATCAGGCTCTTTTAAATAATTTGAAAAATCTATCGTATTAATAAGTCTCGTCGTTACGATATTAACTTGCCACAATTGAATTAAATTAATTGAAAGTTCAAAAGCCCCTAGTCTCAAATATGACACGTCGAAAATAACCTCAAAATTAAAATTCTACGTATGCATTATTGCAATGTAAACGATAATTAAAATAAATAGATTTGTACAATCGTGTCTCTGCCTAAACAGAAATCAACGTTAATTTTGTCAAGAAAATAAACAATCAGGCTCTTTTAAATAATTTGAAAAATCTATCGTATTAATAAGTCTCGTCGTTACGATATTAACTTGCCTCAATTGGATTAAATTAATTGAAAGTTCAAAAGTCCCTAGTCTCGAATGTGACACGTCGAAAATAAAATTTCTACATATAAATCATTAGTCATTAAAAATTTTACATACGAATTACGCAGAAGTTAACTACCGATAAGAAAATAAACAAATCAGAATCTTTTAAACAAGTTGAAAATCGTAATCACCGAATCTCGTCGATGTTTAACTCGTTTCAATTGAACTTCCATCCGTAATTCGATTCATCATTATAAATTGAGAAACAACCTGAGAAAGACATGCATTTTTTAAATGCAATTTGGAAGAAACTCAGGAGCGAAATTCAGTATTGGTAAGTTGAGTAAATCGAATAACTTGGCCGTGCCGTTTTCGCAGAGGAATTGATAGCAGTGTTAATCGAATTTTGTTTGAAAAATTGCCGGGCAACGAGTGGGGAATAAAAAAGTTCCCCTCAGGAGGGAAATCAATTACTATGGTGTAGAACAAACGTGGAAGGATGGCCTCGAACCCGCTGATTGCCACAGACGCTAGAACCATCGCGGTTAGGCCATGATGGCAGAACATGAGAGACGAACAGGACCGGAGACATTTATCTGTGGCAAAATGTTGACGACTACTATTCCAGAGTCGAGGAAGCCTTCCACAAGGTAGTTACTGAGCACTTGGATGATCACGTCCGCGTTGTCGTTAATCAAGTTTCAAAAATGCAAATCGCTTGACTCTCTGATATTTCGAATATTTCTAAATCCAGATTTTCCGCTTCAATGGCTTCAAAAACCGTGAGTTGTCTTCTGTCAATTGGATTTGCTGATATTTCTATCGAATTTTGAGCTTCCTTCACTTTTGCTGCAGTGACTATGAGAACAAATGCGAAAAACCTTGAAATCCCGCGAATTCCAGTCTTTTTTTTTTTTTTTTTTTTGTAGAGTTCGAAATTAATTTTTTTTTAATTTAGAATGGCAGAAAGTATTTATAATATTAATAAATTTTAAATATCGTGATTTATTGTCTGTGTATCGCATTCGATGTCAGATAAAGTAGAGAGAAATTATGTGTATATATTACGTAGTTACTGGATTAATGATGTGAATTAAAAAACTCGCACAATTTTTTCAGACATCTCGTTGTGAATATTAGGTAAATTTTATCGATTGAAGGATAACAATTGTTTTTAATGTTAGATAATATATATATTGTTACTGATGTGATATGACGTGAATCGTATTACACAAATAATCATCGTAAATTGAAAGTACGAATTTTAGAGACGAATTATGTAAATAATTCGAATAATTACAAATTATGAATAATTTACAACTCGTCGCTTGTCAATTTGCCAAATTTATCCGAATTTGAATTTGTTCTTTCATTTGAATCTGATCGTGACAAGCGAGATTTGAAACGAACCTAATTTATCCGAATAGATTTATGAAGGCACGGAAAAGCCTTTAGAACGAAAGCGGGATGATTTTATAGGGTAGAACGGAATTATTTGTAAAAATTCTCTCTCAGCAGTCCGATTAACATTAATATTTCCTTTCGACTTTCTTAACTATACAATTCTTTCATCGATCAGATTCATGATAATTTTTCTCTTTAAATTAAAAGAAAAACTCAGACGAATGCTAATGAATATCTACGTTTAAAAGGTCAGGTCATCAAATCGAAAACGACGTGTGTGAATATTAACATTTTTTAACAAATAAATGTTGACATTCATTCGTTAATTAAATATTATAACATCGGTATGATATTCACGTGGTATAATTGAACGTCATAATATCCGTGCACACGCATGTGTATAACAATATTATGGAAACGTAATTCTGTTGTTTTATTTAGGTTACTGTAAAATTTCATGAACTTCAATAATATAACATTTTTGTACCAGTATGAGCAATATTACAACAAAATTTCTTGAATGATATAATATAGTACCACCATAATATAATATGTTAAAAGTTATATTATTATATATATTCTATAATATATATTAATTTCTTATATATTAATAACACAATATATCACTATTGTATTTCACAGAACACAAACTAGGTCTCTTTCCAATTTACCCCAAAATATATTCATCGATATACTTTTTAATATCTTCTCTTCGTCCAAATCGATCAATTTTTGTCATTTTCTATGATAGAACTCAATCAGACATTACACCTCACCGTTTATCTAACGTTATGAAAAAGTTACAGAACTATAGAGAGCCTTCTATGGATGAAAACATGGGCCGACCATAGTGCTAGAAACAACGCTGATAGGAAGAGGGTGATATTACTTGAACAAGAAAGAAGAAGAAGAAGAAGAAGAAGAAGAAGGCAAACCAGTCCAGACGCTGCCAGGCTTGGAAAAATTCAACGTCGAACAACTTTTCTATTTATCCTTCACCCTCGTATGTGAACTCTTAATGATATTGAATTATTCATAAGGGACAGGCTTTTCGCTTTCCACATAATTCTTTTTCTCTTCTGCTTCTTCCTGCTAATGCTTTCTCATTCAATATTTCTTCTCCACCTTCGTCTGTATTTCTGTTTACTTTAAATTAACGTGGCACGTGAGGATATAATTCGAATATTTCTGCGTTGTTAGTTCGCGAATTTATCGATGCGAAGTAGAAGATCGCTGTAAAATGAAGTTTTCTGAGATTCACAGATTCTGATCGTGCGAATTGAACGAACAAATAAAGTGACCGAATGACATCTTAAATCGTCAATTTCCTTATTTACAAATTCTTCTCTCAGAGTTTAGTTCGTCAATTGTAAATTGAAGTTAATAAATCAATAAATCATTCACAAGCGAATCTAACGAATTATTGAAAAATCATAAAGTCCTTTAACAACATTTTACGTCAAATATAAAATATTACAATCAACAATATTCAATGTTACAACAATTAATTCGGTACGTGTGAACTCTCTTATTTTTTAACAATCTACTCTGCTGCTTTTAATGCAAGTTCATCGCGAGGCAAGAATGGGGAAATAAAAAAAAAAAAAAAAACGGAAAGATATATAAAACTGGTAGAAACTCTCACGATAGCAGTCAATCGAAGTTAATCGGTTCCGATTCGAAGCCGAAAAACTTTGACACGAGTTTTAACTGTACCACGGGGAGATCGATGAATTCGAAGAACAATAGTTGGAATTAGTTGCCCGGGAAGGGAATATTTATTGGATGACTCGCCGCGGGATTGACATGGTTCTTGGTCATCGGAATTATTTCACGTTCGATTAATACCCATTGAATTATCGCCGTTTCATAAACGTCACTGTAATTAATGGAATCGTCAGTTTTCTCATTTATTTCGTAATGTATGTCGCAGTGTTATCATTTCACTTTTAATTATATTATGTTGCATTACATTATTATTCATACGTATATTTCAAGAATTCATTATCCCCAGAGAAGATGGAATTTTCATCACCTTTTTAATTCATTAATATTCTCACAATCGTCATTCGTTACATTATTCATACGTGCATGTGTCTATTTTTAAAATTTATTCCTTTCAAAACAAATGGTATCATCGCTTTTCCAACTTGTTATATCGCATTTTCATAATTTATTTTACAATATTTACGGGGATGTTCCAAAAATTTATTTAAAAACAGAAAAAAAACAAAATACTCCAAAAAATTTTACGAAAAACATATTTTAGGCGCGGCGAGAGATTCCGCGCCTGCGATTTTAATTAAATCGCATTTAAATTTAATTAAATTTTATTTCCGGCAAAAATTTGCGAAACAATTTCCTCCAGTAAAGAATACGTTAAAAAGATATTAGGAAGGATATTCGATTACAACGGCATTTGGATTATTCGCCGGAAGGCTTCTCTCAATGAAATCGCCAAATTTTCCAGAACGATGAATTTCGTAGCCGGACAATGGAGACAAAAGTTCTATTCCGTTCTTTGGTGCGTCGCGCCGGTTCCCTTTCTAACAATATATCCACCAACGAAATAAAAGTTAAAAAAAAAAGGAGAGAGAGAGAGAGAGAGAGACTGTACACGTAATACGCGACTGAAAAGCGTGCAAAAACCGACGAACCGAGCACTTCCTCCGGCATTTGCATGAAAATAACACCGGCGCGAAATCGTAATTTCAGAATTCCGCGTCGGATGAACCGTTGTCTTCAAACGCTCCATTGTGATTTAATCGTTAATCGAAGCTAAATTGATTAACAAATGAACGACGGCCCGCAGACAGAGTATAATTGATAACGAAGCTTTAATGTCGGCGGGCGTTCGATTTGAAAAGCTTTCCCCTCCCCCCACAAAGAGCGTGGCCCCTAACAGCTTTTAACCATTTGTATTATCGCTCTCCTATATTGTTTGTTCTATTTTTTAATCTATTGTTTTAATTTATTGTTTGTTCTATTGTTTAATCTATTTTTTTTTCTTTTTCGTTATTTTTTCTTTTCTCAAGCCTCTCTCTCTCTCTCTCTCCTTTCTCTTTGTAAATCTTTCGTTTATTACATTTGTTTCGTACCTTCTTTTCTCTCTCTATCCCTTGAGAAGTTTCTTTCTCCGTTTCCTTTTAATTACCTCTCTTTTCTATATCCACTTTTTACCTTTCGTTCCTCTCTTTCTTTCCTTTCCTCTCTCTGTCTCTTTTCTTCCTCTGCATCTTTCGTTTCTTGTGTTTGTTTCACGTTACTTCTTTCCTTTTTGTCACTCTCGCTTTCCTTTTTATTGCTTCTCCTCTCTCATCTATCTTCTTCCCTATCTATCTTCCCACCCTTTTTATTTCTTCTCCCTTTCACCTCTTCTCTTTCCGCTCCTCTCCTCCTCCCTACTCGCGCTTCTCCCTCCTTCTCTCTTTTTCTCTCATTCCTTCACTCCTCCTTTCCACGCGTCAATCTGTCTTCATCCTCGTCACTATCCTCCCCAATCAGTTCCCGCGTTATCCATACGTACTCCTCGGGAACATTTGCCTCCGCGATAGATCTCCGTCGATGGCCGAGCATTAGACGCGAATCTTGATGGATTCGTTCGCCGTCTACAACGAACGGGTATCGAGATGCAACGTCAAATAACAATGGATCACGGTCCTGCCCACGCTGCCGTGTATCTCCCTAATGCGTTTCGATTAATATCGCCCCCCCCCCTCCCCCGCCCACTGCTTCAGCCAGCTCTTCGTGATCCTCGCGCGAGCTACGATGATTGTTCGAGAGTCGTACGGTGATTTGTAAGTGGAAAGCTGCTTTCTGTATTCCCGGGTGATTCATGACGCCGAGACAGATTAACGCGGAAATTGTAGGAACGTTCGTGAATTTATTAAATTCCTTGGTGTAGATCTCGCATCGCGTTCGTTTTAATGTTGCAACGTCGTCCGACGTGACGAAACGATTTAGGCTCCGAAAGAGGTAGCTAACTGGACGGCCTTCTACCCCCACTTTCTTGATCGCTAGCGCTACCCCCACTTCCTTGATCGCTAGCGCTACCCCCCACCACTGCGTTTCAGAATGTCGCAGCCACACACTCGTTTCGTCACATTTAAATTACAAACGTAATCCGTGTATTTGCGATGTTGCCCGATAGTTTCAGAATTGAAAGTTTCATCTACATTACAGTTCAAAAATATAGCAAACAAACCGCGGAACAAACGATTTTCCAAATTTGTTTGTGAAATTAATGAAACAGCGATTGAACAAACGCGAAATATGTCATACTGTGTATCATTGAAAAGGAACGTTTCTTTTTATAAGTATTTAAATGTCAAATTTCATTGGGATGTCTGTTATGAGTCAAGAGTTATTCAAAAGTGTCGCGAAAATTCTCGATCCAGCCCATTAGCAAATGCAAAAATTCAATTTGCCTATAAAAACATTAAGAAATTTTTTTCATCGCAGACTGAAATTTTCTCTTCAGAACTAATTTTGTTTTTACCATTTTATTGAAGTTGAAATATTAAGATTAGATGACGAAATAAAAATTGTATACAGCAAGTTTTAAAAAGTCGTTATAAAGCGGAGAGTTCAGTCTTTAAAATAATGATAGACCTAATTAAAAAAAAAAAAAAAATGTGAAAGATGACGATTCACACGTTCCGGTTAACACAATTGAATGTCAAATAATTTTACGAATTATTGTCATATAAATACATTAAATATACCATTGTTACAAAATAAATAATCACGAACGTTAAAATCGCACGTTCGGTGTCAAAATACTGGCGTGTAAATTGCGTGATTATTTACCGACTGACGATCCCGAAGAATCACGTTTAATTACGTGCAGTAATTTAATTAACAGAATCATTCGTTAATAAATTTTAATGCAACAATCAATTGTTACCACGTATTTTTAATTTACGATATGTACGCGCGCGTGGTCTCTATACAAAGAGAGTTAGAAAACACGAGCGTACTTAATTATGAAATTGATTTTTTAATTACGCTCGCTCGCAAACGCAAACGAACATGTGAAATTATTCGCGAGAAAACGCGTGAAACGAGCGTGCTTGTTAAAAGAATAAATTTCTTTTTTCTCCAAAGAGGTCCGCGCGTAAAAGTTTATTTTTCCCCGGAAAATATTATATTTTTGCACCACGGAGAGATGGTAAACAAGAGACGCTTTTAAAACAAACTCGGTGACCCATCTCTCGCTGAGTCGATCCAAGATGTTAAGCACATAACGAAGTGTTGTCGAGTGTAATTTCCTCGCGACAAACATTTACAGTTTCCGTCTGCAACCTGTCGAGGGTGCTCGCTTTCGAACGGGGCCACTTTAAAAACGAGGAACGAAACGGAGCGACTCTAGAGCGAATTCTAATTGAAATGAGAGCGCAACGGTGTCGAATTTGCCATTTCAGCCCTTCGTGAAATGAGAAACTTGTCTTTATCGCATCGTTGTAGCAGAACTCTTGTATTTTTGGACGAAAGTAGCAGCAACACAATCGACGAAAAATCATCGATACTTTATTCTAAATTGTTTTCGTCAAACTTCATCAAACGAAATCGTACAGCAATCCAATTGGCCTTGTTTCATACTTTTACAGCCACAAGCTCTTTATTTCTAAAAATGTTTTTACATTATGCAGCAGCTGGAGAAACAAAAACATTTCTATTGTCGAAAATTGTAAAAATTTGACTAGATCTTTCGAAGTCTCTCCCTTGTATCAACTCTTTAAAACTTGTACGATTTCATCGAAACTTGAGCGTCAAAGTCAAACGACAAGTATTCACAAAATTCCTGGCAATCTTGTCACTTAACGTTAACGTTTAATGTTCAATAAAATGGCGAGAAGAAATCGCAAGTTTGAACAAGTTTCAAGTGATTGTGAAAAGAAGACATCAGCGTTCGAGATCACGAGCTGACATAGTCACTTGGAAGAAAGTTTCTTAATGTTTCCAGAGGCATGTTCGAATTCTTACAATTTCCGGAGAGCGGAGGTATCCTTGCTTTTGCCACTTGCCACACGATCTTGCCTGCAAAAACATCTTTGAAGAAAATTGACGCGGTGCTGTTGAAATGAAAGCTTCGTGCTTCACGATGAGACCAACTGAACTGTTATACGACTCTCGGAAGTTACAACAGTTTGTGAAGTTTGAAGTTACAAAGTTACAACAATTCTACTCGTGGATTATAAAATTACAGATTTTCAGAATTATAGATTCTTTTCTTCAAGTTTTCTAACAATTATATACTCACGGATTATAAAATTATAGATTTCAAGAATTCTATATTATTATACCACTTGAAAGTATAGATAATTTTTCATCGAATGTGCGAGTGCTTTTTTATCTCCATTAGAATTGGACAAATAGCTACATTCTTCCAATAATCTTTAATTAACGATTATATTCTAATTTTAATCGTTAATAAATAACGACTTTAGTCGTTAGTTAAATACCTCTTGATTGCGGTTCTTACTTCAATCAAGTTCATTGTTAACAACGATCGAGTTTCTTTCAATTTTAGTTAATTTCGTTAATTAAATATTTTATTCACGATTAACTACTGAAATTCTTTTCATAATGAAATTAGCGTTTTCTTATAATGAAGCCTCTATAAGTCCATGAACAATAAAATAATATTAACGTCCAACGCAACGAAATAAAGTTTTTTTTCACTATTGCTTGTTTATTTCAGAAATTTTGAAGGAATTGAAAATAAGTTGATTAGACTTGCAGCTATGCATATGGATCGCCCTATGCCTCGTGATAGTATAAATCAGAAATATGTTTTATTCTAAAGCGTCGACTTAAATAAAATTATAATTTAAATATTATTATTTAAATAAATATAATAATTATAATTTAAATATTATTATTAAATAAATGTAATAATTATAATCTAAATATTATTATTAAATAAATATAATAATTACAATTTAAATAAAATTATAACCAAATTCGATGCAATAACCAACAGTTGATAATTACTGACGACTAATTAATTAAATCGCCTAATTAATTAAATTTTCCAACATGACTGAGTAATTCAACTTTTTTTCGTTTTTCGTCCCCGGGATAACGTTAAAAAAAAAACGCTCGCACTATAAAATCGAATCCATTCCGAAATATCTATCATTGATTCCTCTGCTACAAATTATTCGCGAATATTTCACGCGTTATCAATTCTCACGGACAAAAATAAATCGCGCGAAATAAATTAAATTTACAATTTCGCCCGAACACTCCTCTGCATGCGTTCGCATTCGTATAACAATTATACCTTCGCAAAACGGATTGCTTTTACGCAATAAAATACGCGCATGCACGCGCATATATTCATTGGGAATTCTTTATATACCAGGGATTCTTCCGCTACTGATTCTGGAGAAACGATCACGTCAAGTTTCGCAAAAACTGCGTGATCGTTCCTAACCTAATTTCGATCAACTGTTGTTCCGATACTCTGAAGCTTGTTTGCAACTCTTTCAGGAATTAACACGTTGATCATCGTGTTAATTCCTGAAAGGCCGTGAATCCTTAGGCACTGTATTATTTTTATGTTTTTTTTATACATTTTTGTTCTTTATTCTTTTTTCTACGCTTCTGTTTTTTATTCTTTCTGTTAAGTACCACAAATGACTATTATAATATTATGTATTTTTGTGTAAATAATGTGATTGCGACTACTTCAAAATAATTCAAAAATTAACTTATATTGTTATTATATCGTTATTTGATATCGTATTTAATCTGCTTAATTTAAAAATGAAAACTACTGTTAAAAACTCGAGTTTTTTACTGAATATTATTTAGTAAATATTTATTCTATTTATAAATATCTATTATATAAATATACTAAGTATATAAATATACTAAATATTTTTTCTATTATCTACTAAATATTTCCTTTGTTTATCTACTAAATATTTCTTTTATTATCTGCTAAATATTTCTTCTATTATCTGCTAAATATTTCCTTTATTTATCTACTAAGTATTTCTTCTATTATCTGCTAAATATTTCCTTTATTTATCTACTAAATATTTCCTTTATTTATCTACTAAGTATTTCTTCTATTATCTGCTAAATATTTCCTTTATTTATCTACTAAATATTTTTTCTATTATTTACTAAATATTTCTTTTATTATCTGCTGAATATTTCCTTTATCTACTAAATATTTTTTCTATTATTTACTAAATATTTCTTTTATTATCTGCTAAATATTTCCTTTATTTATCTACTAAATATTTCTTCTATTATTTACTAAATATTTCTTTTATTATCTGCTAAATATTTCTTTTATTCATCTACTAAATATTTCTTGCCCCAAGACTTAAAAATAAGATCGTCATCCAAAGCAAACTTGGCTGTTTGAAACCTGACACCAGATATGGGTGACGCGGCGATGAACGTTGAATTATTATATCACTATAAACGCTAATTTCCATTAACTCATTCCGGTTATTAATTCTAAATTTAGTTAACAGCGTCGCTAATCACATTTCCCTGCTCTTGTGCACAATTGTTTTCGTTTGCGAGCAAAACGACCGGTTAATTAGCTAAATTAAGTTGTCGCTACGAGCGAGCTCGTTGTTGTTGCTGGTTTCGCAACAAAAACGTACAATTGAAAAAATGTACAATTCGCGCGACGAAGAAACCCAGCCGAGGGGGGAATAACGAGAAAGCGGGAGACCTCGTAAATATGAAGTACAGTCCTGCAAAGAGGAAATGACCAACGCCATTATTATTCGCGTAATATTAACGTAAATAATTGAATACGCTCTCAAATAAAAGTCTCCGTCGTTCGAGTTGCCTTCCGAGGGTAAATGTTCAAGAATTCATTCCTGGGCAAAAAATATTTCAATTTCGAAAAGAAAAGAATGTCAATACTGGTGATTAAAAAGAAACAAATGCACAGATAAGGATCAGAGGTGAATAATTATAAAAATTGTTTTGGATACGATGCGACCAAAATCAAAATTTCACCTCAACTTTGTAACAATTATTCAAAAAGTAGAATTGCTCGTGAAACGTTTGAACTTCAAATTGAAAAAAAAGAAGAATTGGTTCAAATTTGAAAAATGTCAAAGTGTCAGCTAAATTAAGCGAAAGATCATCCCCATTTTCTCGCTAAATGTCGAAATAAAAATTGATCAGATATCAATGCATATAGTCGTCCAACTTGACTCTGTAGGAAAAATCAAATCAAAGGTTAAAACGATGATTTATTCAGCTCTCCGATGAATCTTCAAATGCAAAAAGTAAAATAACACTTGGCATAATCATATTAGGATCCTCTGATCGTATTAAAATATTTTTCATATCAAAGATTATTTGTCAAATTAAGAGGTTGATCGCGTGAAAAAATATCAGTATTAATATCATGTTACATCGAATATAACACCATACAATATAATGATACATTGATCGTTCTTTGACCAGATTAAGATACTGTTCGTATCAAAGCGATAAAGTAATTTCGACAATTTTCAATGACTTTTATTAATTAAATTTATTAAGAAGTTGACCGTATTAATATTGACATCGTGTTAAAAAGCTCATATTGATTTTCATCCTATTACGATAAAAAGTGACCTTTATCAGAGCATGACATCGTGTAAAAGATATTAATATAAAATATATTAAAATATATTGAAATAAATAAAATAATACAATATAAAACATAAAATATAAAATATGTTAAAATAAATGTAGAAAGAATACATTAAAATTAGTATTCAGTGGCATAGGAAAACACTGATCACGTTGATTTCAATCAACAAATAATTAAACAAAATGTATCGAAATAAACATAAATAAAATATGTACAAGTAAACATATTAAAATAAAGAAGTAAGCACTTTCTGACTTTTAACGACTATTAGTATAAAATATAATAAATATTAATATAAAATATATTAAAATATATTAAAATAAATAAAATAATACAATATAAAATATATTATAATAAAATATAAAATATATTAAAATAAATGTAGAAAGAATACATTAAAATTAGTATTCAGTGGCATAAGAAGACACTGATCACGTTGATTTCAATCAATAAAACAATAATTAAACAAAATGTATCGAAATAAACATAAATAAAACTATATGTACGAGTAAACATATTAAAATAAAGAAGTAAGCACTTTCTGACTTTTAACGACTATTAGTATAAAATATAATAAATATTAATATAAAATATATTAAAATATATTAAAATAAATAAAATAATACAATATAAAATATATTATAATAAAATATAAAATATATTAAAATATATTAAAATAAATAAAATAATACAATATAAAATATATTATAATAAAATATAAAATATATTAAAATAAATGTAGAAAGAATACATTAAAATTAGTATTCAGTGGCATAAGAAGACACTGATCACGTTGATTTCAATCAACAAAACAATAATTAAACAAAATGTATCGAAATAAACATAAATAAAACTATATGTACGAGTAAACATATTAAAATAAAGAAGTAAGCAATTTCTGACGAGTTCCATTTATCGAATTTCGCAATTTCGTCAAACTGTTTGATCCCCAAACTTCATCGATTATAATTCCAAAATAAGTATATATATACAGAAACTTCGTCCACCGCTATATTTTCCACGATCGCACGCCACTTGAACAAGCGAGTGGGCACCTCCCCCCTCTCCCCCCCCTCCCACCTTCATTACCATAATTTAACATAACAGAATTCCAGCGTAATTGGTAGGGTACCTAATCGAGGGCTTCGATGTTTGCAAGATTCATCTCCGTTCCGTTAATAAATGCATCCGAACGGACAAACCCGACCCAATTCCCTGCCAGACACTTTGATACTTATCCATAATTAGCGCGGTCACTCGGAAACGATTCCGCCGCCGCGGCGACATCGACGAGGTAAACGCGATCGACCTTAGAGACAGGCACCGACGATCATTAATATGAATACCAAGGGATCCAAGGGATCCAAGGGAAATTCTTCGTCAGAGAGAGAGAGAGAGAGAGAGGGTTGGGGGAGAGATAGGAGAACGTACAAGGCTTTTTATCTTTACACGCCGCCAGAAGCAAGATTACAAGAGACAAAGAGAAAGAGAGAGAGAACTGTGTGTACACCGTTGCTCGACGTGCATTTGGGTCAGGTTAACTCTGGCGAAATTTAAAAGGAACGATTACTCCGGCGTTCGGCCGAAAACCCGGCCACCGGTGTCTTTTGAGAACGCTTTAACGAGACCTTTCTGCAGGCTCGTCTTCTTCGTCGTGCAGGCAAAGCCTATTCAATCGACGACGACGGTATCCAAAGGCCCACCGGTGAGATCCTTTGTGGTAATCCAGGCTACAGGATAATTACTCTCATCCGGGACGTTAGCGCAAAGGAGGAAACTTCCAACCTCCCGTGCTACTTCCATCGTCGGCGGCGGAGCACGGTTGGTAAATAACTTGCGCGCATCTTTCGGATGCTTCTTATGCTACCGAGGCTTAACGCCACTTTGATCGTATATGTACGTTCAACGTTATTCACGTTCCTCCTTTACACGCGTGCACGTGTGTGCTCGATCGATCGAGTGAATGATATCTAAAGGTGAAGTTGCCGAGGAGCCGTACTGATCTGAGGATAACCTCGCAATACTTTCGTTTTAACGTTCCTTAATGTTAACGAGAAATTTTGATCCCCCCCGTTTGAGCCAACTTCTTTCTTTTCTTTATTTTCTTTTTTTTTTTTTTGTAATTTATTGGAAGTAACACAAAATAATTGTGTACTGTGATTTTGTATGTATTTCATGAAACTAACGATGAGTAAATTTTTTATTCCACACGAGTAAAATTTGGCCGAAATCAGGTAAAAATAAAATAATCTTCCTATAATAGGCAACCTGTAGTGCCATATAGTTGAAATTCAATTATATAAACCTGTTCACCACACGTCCATAAGCATTTCATGCATTCTTCAAACTTTTCGTAAGAGCGTAGTCTGATTATTGTTACTGAAAATTGAATTTCATTGTTCATTATTCGATTTAAAACCGAATTTCATTGTCTGCTGATAAACTCGTGATTCGTCGATTTAGAATGTTGCTAATTAAAGTGACACTTAGAAAGTTATCTCTATTAAATATCATAAGAAATGACGTTGAATATTATGATAATATATTTAATAATTATGTACATATTATACTATCTGATTTAAATATATTACATACTTTTTATTTAAATATATTTAAATATATTACATACTGTATTTATTTTAAATATATTTAAATATATTACATACTGTATTTACTTTAAATATATTTAAATATATTACATACTTTATTTATTTTAAATATATTTAAATATATTGCATACTTTTTATACGAGCATTGAATGCATTTGAATGTATTACATACTTTTTAATAAACATACATATGTTACCTAATTTAAATACATTACGTACTTTTTTATACGAGCATTGGATGCATGTTCCAAACGTATTTCAAACTTTTCGTAAAATACGCAGTCTGTCTATTGTTTGACTTAAAATTGAATTTCATCATTCCTTATTTGATGTAAACTTAAATCTCAAAATATTGTCACAATTATTGTCGCGATTTAATTTAATTTAACGATATAATTACAAATACATTCGTATTAAAACGAAGTGCGTAATTTATTTCGAAAAAAGGAAGAAGAAAAAAATTGCAAACGCGTCGCACAGACGACTTGAAACGTAAATAAACAGCTGTATCAAACGTATTAACATAATTAATTATGTCCTTTCGTACGCCCAGTGTCCCTTCTTCGCCTGCTCCCTCTTGGTAAACATCAGGATAATAGAACGCTAAGTAATTAAACGAGCGGAGAATCGATTCGCGTTAATGAAATGTAGAAAGCTTCCGCCCTCTGCAAGTCCGCGCGCGGCGACTCGAAATTTTCTTGCAAGTTTTGTCGAAACTGCGTTCACGGGAATTAGGACATTTCGCAAACTTTCAAAGATCAAAAGTCAGAGTCCACGATTCGTAAAGCACAACTTCAGCAATACTTCCACCTCACGGCGGAGCTATGTATACATAATCTAACACCCGGCCGAGACGGCTTCTCGTTGACTTTGGAATACGCGGACAAAGACGGCGCGAGAGAGAGAGAGAGAGAGAGAGTTGGCAAGAATTTTTTTTTTCCTTTCTTTCTCCCCTTTTCAAAAAAGTTTCCGCGAACTATACACTACGTGTGTCTCGCGTGCACGTAGATGCGCGTTTAATTCGGGGATCGAGTTTGCAATCGTGAGCTTTATCAAAGCGGAATGATTAAAGTTCCCGTGGACGCGTGATACGGTGTGCGAATTCTCAGAAGTAATCCTACAACTTCCAATTAAAATTTCGAATTGCAATTGAATCCGTTGTGACGTACGCTTCGGAATATTATTGTAATGAGACTTGGATTGTAACGAACGAACGATATAATTCGTAAATAGTTATGTTTCCTAAATGTTATCGCGTCGTCCTTTCTAATTACAGCAAACAAATAATTAACGAGTCACGTTGATTTAGTAAACTTATTTCAGCTGCTGTGTAATTGATTCAATGTTCCAATCGACTAATTCCAAGTGGTTAATGGCTAATTCAATTCAGCGAGATGTGAATTCAACGAGATTGTGCGATTGAATTTAAATGAACTAATCAGAAACTGACTTCAACTCTAACCGAACATTTGCGAGGTCGTAATAATTATGGCTTCTTCTATTTAAAAAATCTTCAACAAGATCGATAGAATCTTGAACGATTGGAAATGGCTGTCGTGTTGCATCGTTGTTTCATTGAAAATTTTCCGGAGAAATGTTTTACGAATCATGTTGCGAGATAGTATCGAAGTGACTATCGGTACGAAAGAAAGTATAATAAAGTAGCATAAGAGTGTTGCTATTATCTAAATTTCAGAGGTGGAAATGGTCAAAAACCATTACTGCGAGAGTGCAGCTATTGCACGAGTGACATTTCAGTGAATGTGGTGGTACTTTACGATTTACACCTAAGAAAGTCAACTCGACTCTTCAAAGACTATTGCGAGTGTCATTATACATCTGTATAAATTAGAATTAATCGCCAATATTAATCGTTCGTAAATGAATATCATCCGACTAATTTTAACAAATTTTTAACAAACTTCAACACCTCTGAGGAGTATCGGAATCAACTGGGGAAAAATCCACTCGAGATATTATAATGATAATAACATATATAAAGATATAATTGGCAATCAATATTTGTTTTTGAATCATAATTAACAAACGTGTATCATCTGATTAATTTCAACGTTGTGAAACGTTCAAAAATCAAATTCGAGAAATACCGTAACGCTACATAGAAGCAAAATATGCATGTACAAATATCGTTCGTTTGAAACCATGATGTTTCCCGAGCAAACACGCGGTGCCCCATAAACAAAATAAATGGAAGTGAAAGAGCGCGATAGTGATAGAGAATTTAAACGTTTCGTATTACGTGTTTTCCGTCGAATAGATTTCTAGAATAAATAATAAATCGACGGCCGTACGTCATCGTTGTGTTCTCGCAGCAATTTATCCAGTAAATATTGAAGTTGCAAAGTGATTTATAATTCCTGCGTGATACGGCGTTTCGTGTAACACGCGTGCGCGAATTCATTTCGCGAATTACAACAGTTCGAAACTCGCGGAGTTTATAAGCAGAAGCGGCGCGACGACATCTTTATTTCGAGGATTGCTTGTCGCAATATTGTGTCTGTCGCTGTTCCACTTTCCACCGACCGAAAGTACCGAAAAGCAAAGTTTCCACCGTCCTCCCCTAAACTAATTCCACGCGGAATGTTGATACATTCTCACTCGATAGAACAGACTGGCTATTGGAGAGAAAGTTTCCCAAAATTCTGTGTTATTAAAGGGGGAGGGGGGGAAGTTGCCGAAATTAAGGCGAAAAATAAATCGACGGACAAGTTCTTCCGATCCAACTTCAAAACTGTTGTTACATAGAATCTCTCTTTCTCTCTTTTTCAAAAATGTTCAGCTTGTTCGCGAGAAGCAAAAGCATGGGGGATGCTTGTAACAAGTTCCATTCATGTGACTTGAATTTGCATAAACAAACTGCAAACTCAGTTCAATAATTAATATTCAGTTCGGTAATTAATGCTACGTACGTCAGAAATTTCAATTACTGCGTGAAAGAAAAATACAGAAATTACCGTGAGGCCACGTCTGCGATATTGTCACGATAAATTTTCTATTGCCGTGTCATACGTCAAAGTAATGATGCTTTTTTAATTGAACCGGCGCGATTAACATTTTTTTAAGGGGTCAGGACAGTGTGAAATTTTCAAAAAAATCGATTTTCTTTTTCTTGTCTTAAATAAATAATAGTTTGAAGTCTTAGAAATATGATGCAAAAGATCCTAGCCTTTAAAACGACTGATAATAAATCCATGGATACAGAATAATAGAATTTGTATCACTGTTTACAACTTTAAGCAGTATCATAAAGTGCGATTCAAATATTACTTTTGGTGAATCGAATATTAGGGGACTTGGATTCAATTTAGTTGCGAATTGTAAAAACCTGTGGGCCGCGATATATAATTTAAAAAAGTAAGTAAAGGATACGTATGAAAAATGACGTTCTGAAACTTTAAACGCTCGAAACTAGGTTTTTAGAAACGGTGTGCAAGATATCTCGGAATCTAACCAACCGATTACTGTGAAACTTGGTGCGTATCTTTAGTGTAACATTTACTAGGGACTGACGATCGAACATTTTTTAATTTTTAGCAATTTCGAAAAATATAAACAAAAAACGTAGAAATTTTTGGCATAAATTCGATACATCAAGAACAAATAACTGCTATTTTCATAATTTTCACAAAAATAAAAATGATGGATCGTCAATTCCTAGAGAATATCGTTTACTTTTGAACTTTTTTTGCCTTTTTGTTGCAGCTAATCCTGCTTGGCTGGAATCATGCACACCGATAGGCAATGTAAAAAAAAATGTTATGTAAAAGGATGCCGTTAAAAAGTTAAATAAGAGTCCTCTTTTTCTTCTTTTTTACTGTCGCCTTTTATGGTTCATAATGTGTAAAATAAACCACAAAAGCTCATGTCAATCAAATATGTACGTCTTTTTTTTTTTTTTACCTTAAGACGAACGAATCATACACAAAGATCGTGAGGCTCGATTTGTCTCTTTTTTATATTTACACACTCATTTAAAATTCTGAACGCAATGTATAATTATACAAACCTAACTTTTAGGTACAGGCAAAAATAATCGAAGAATTGCACTCTTGCCAAGTCGTGAAAAGGTACACGGCGGACGATATCGTACCATTTTTCTGGAATATTGCACCAGGAAAAAGAAATACTCTTCTTAATAAAATATGAAACGAAATTCAAAATAGGAAAGATTGGAAGAAACGTCAAGTTTTTTTTTTTTCTTTTTTCTTTTATTGGGAACTCAGCGGTAGCCAGCCAACGCTTCACAGGGCGTATCGTGCAGGTTTTATTTCTTCCGGATGCGCCGGAAGTACGTTTTGCAAAGAGAGAGAGAGAAAAGTTCCAGAAATAAAGCGATACTTTTTATTGCAAAATATTCGAGGCATTCTTTTATGGACGAGGGGAAGAAAAAAAAAGAAAGAAAGAAAGAATAATAATTCGCAAAATACGCGGGAGAAAAAAACCGAGAGCGAAAAATATCCTTTCTGAAATATTTGTTTAAAATATTTGCTCTCTTCGGTATTAATGGAAAAGCGAAATATGTAAATTGGAAAAGGCCGGATATCTGTCAATTTCCCCTCTTCGTTCTCAATTTTTCTCGGCTCGTGTTAAAATGTTTTTAGCTAAATGTACCTGGAATTTTGAGGGAAGTTTCGCTTCGTCTCGGACATTTGGTCGTGACGTTGCGCGAATAAATTTTAACCAGCAAGTGAACTTGATATTTAATATTACAGCACTACCATTACTGTTTACTGTTACAGCAGGAAATTACCGATTGCCTCGACAAAACTCGTCTACCAATTTTTACTCGATATTTCCTCTCCAACCTCTTTCCGAATAATAATGTATAATAATTTCATTCGACTCGAATTATCACTCGATGCTCGCAATCGAAATTTGTTTCGAGAAGTCGTGCAAAATATTTTCGTTTCAATCAACATCGATACCATGTCCGGCTGTCACGTGTTTCCTCCAGCGACACTAACATCTCACTTTTGATCCTCCTTGAATTGGTGACATTTATCAAAGTTTATGGCGCGGCGACGCCAAATTTCCAACAAAGAGGAACCATATGTACACGTGGCAGCGGGATTGGA
The DNA here is from genome assembly GCA_036937485.2 of Tetragonisca angustula. NCBI lineage: Eukaryota > Metazoa > Arthropoda > Insecta > Hymenoptera > Apidae > Tetragonisca > Tetragonisca angustula. The sequence goes on along the minus strand of JAWNGG020000102.1, from coordinate 16,827 downwards.
TCGCAGCGCGTTTATTATCATATTTCTGGCAGGATTGCACGCACGTGTTCATCGCAGTTATTCGAAAATTGTTCATCTGAATTACGAGTCACATCGGATACGTATTAAGGGGCGACGATTCTGCAGTTTCCAACCCGGCTTTGGCTAAACAATTATCGTCAAAAGCACCCGTTATACACACGGCGCGATCGAATAAATGCAATTCCTCGTAGATCATTTTACCGAATAAGGAAGCATAGTTATCGTTTATTGAATATTTCGGCCAACTGGAGCAACTCTCTGCGCACAACGTTTACTTTTGACTTCACGGCGACATTCCGTACGAATTATCGAACAAATTGTAGCACTCGAATGATGTAATTGTAATACCTATTCATTCTCATAGAGAGCTTCAATTGAGAGTGAAACTAAAACTGAAATTACAGCAAATTTGCTTCTCTTTTTTTTTTTGTAAGCGTAAGATGATACTAGACAATTTTAAAATCTCAGCTAGATTTATAGCTGCTCCACAAAATTAAAGGATTCGTTAAATTGTGATCGAAAACTTGCAGATCTTTGAACTCCGGTGATTTTCTAAAATTCGAAAGTCTAACTCTGGAAATTCTAAGTTTGGAAGAAATTTCTAAAAATTAAAATCTCTATGATCTAACCTTAATTAATAATTGGGTTATTCATAAATTTTAAACAAATTCTTAAAGATTAAAATCTCTATGATCCAGCCTTAATTGATAATTGGGTTATTCATAAATTTTAAACAAATTCTTAAAGACTAAAATCTTTATGATCCAGCCTTAATTGATAATTGGGTTATTCATAAATTTTAAACAAATTCTTAAAGATTAAAATCTCTATGATCCAGCCTTAATTGATAATTGGGTTATTCATAAATTTTAAACAAATTCTTAAAGATTAAAATCTCTATGATCCAGCCTTAATTGATAATTGGGTTATTCATAAATTTTAAACAAATTCTTAAAGATTAAAATCTCTATGATCCAGCCTTAATTGATAATTGGGTTATTCATAAATTTTAAAGAAATTTTTAAAGATTAAAATCTCTATGATCTAGCCTTAATTGATAATTGGGTTATTCATAAATTTTAAAGAAATTCTTAAAGATTAAAATCTCTATGATCCAGCCTTAATTGATAATTGGGTTATTCATAAATTTTAAAGAAATTTTTAAAGATTAAAATCTCTATGATCCAGCCTTAATTGATAATTGGGTTATATGTAAATTTCAATTAGTTTTCCACACAGTGGCAAAATTGCTGTATCACAAACCAACTGCGTAGCAGAAGTATCGTATAAGTATTGGGATGGTTGCCAGAAGTTCACTCATAGTATGCTATATATAGAGCCAGTCTCGTGGACTGATAACGAGGAATCCTGGAAACTGTCCTAATACTTCCTGATTAGTTTTAACGTGTCGTCCCGCCCTTTGACTTAACTTTTCTCCGAGATAAAGGGAGAAATCCTTTTATAAGAGAAGAAAATCTTCTTCCTTCAGTTAGAAGAATGCTCTGAGGAACAAGGTCAGAGTGAATTAGTCAATTAATTAGAATCAATTAGTCAAGAGGTTAGTCATCAGTTAATTACAAGAGTCAATTAATCATGACAATCAGTTAATAATAAGTCTGTTATTAAGAAAATCATGGGAGTTAGTTATCAATCAGTCATGAGAATCAGTTAATAATCAATTAGCCATGAGGATCAATTAGTTATAAGTATCAGTTAATCATTAGTCATAACTCAGTTATTAAGAGAATCAGTTATGAGAGTCAGTTAGTCATGAGAGTCAATTAACAATCAATTAATCATAAGTCAGTCGTGAGAGTCAGTTAATCACAAGTTAGTGACGAAAGTCAATTAATAAGAATCAGTGATTAGAGTCAGTTAATCATCAAACAGAGTTAATCAACAGGACGAAAGACGAAATATCAGTCCATTCTCAATCTCAGTTTAATCAGCCAAACACAATCAGCTGTCGCAATTCAAAGATTAGAAGCAACCCGATTTTTCACATACAGGGTCAATTAAAATAAGATTCAATTGTTTCTCACATTAGCAGATACGATCCTTCGTTTAGAAAAATCAATTACAATAATTCAGTCCACGCAAAAACTTGCAAAGAAAAAAAAAAAAAAAAGATCGAAGGCGAAAATTTTGACGTGAAACGCGAAATGACGAGAAAAATTCAGCAATGAAAACAATGTAACTCCACCTGTATTATTATTTGCATAGTTCACGTCATCCACGCTATCTAAACACGAGGCACGAACGAGACCTGATAAAATTCTCGAAACGCAACGTTTCCATATTATGTATATCAACGGCGACGACGGTATTTGCATAATTTTAATTTCAATGCAACGCTTTGATTCCTCTGGATATAGATAAAATCACTCGCGTTCGGTAATACAGTAGACTGCAATATCTTTGGTAATAGCAATCTACATGTATACATGTATTATACTTGCAGGTACAGAGTGTTAAAAAAGGATTGAAAAATATTTTTCGATACAGATCCTATTTCATATTGAAACAAATTATAGAATCTCGTGTCTTATATATTATTATTATAATTATTAGATTACCATTATATTATTATTATTATAATTATTAGATAGTAATTTTCGAATGCAGTTTTTCAACGTAAATAGTATCACTATTACATCTAAACGATAGTAGTTCGTGTTAGATTAATAAAATTCCGGACGTTCAATTTTCTTTTATTTTAATTACAAAGTTAAAGCAGATTGAAAGTCCCAAAATTATTCTTGTCGCGAATTCTGTGCGTTGAAACAAGAAAAATATTTCACTAGAATGTTTTAAACGCTAATCTTAAATTCACTTTTCCATCGTAAATATTAATCTTCGAATACTATCGTTGCATCACTGCATGCAAATGACTGTAGCTACTTATGCTAAGTTGCTCAGATTTTGGAAATTTCATATTCCTGGATTAATTTAAAAATTAGAAACTTAAAAATTCCAGAATTAAACGATTCTAAATTTCAGCAATACCAATTGACAATTAACGAGAATTAAATTCTCTTCGATATAAATATGTTCGTGTAAATTTTCATTTCTTCTCATGTTGACGCACGAAAAATTTCCATTCAAATTTGAATTTTACAAAACCGCATGTTTATAATCTACACGTCTTAATTTTTATAGTATGGTTATGCATCTCTCATGAGTACCGCGCAATTTTTCGTCGAGCGACAAAAATGTTAATCAACAAAATACAAATCACGTTTGCCTTTTAAATCTTCGATTCAAGTATGAAAATGTGCCACATAACGAGACGATCGAAGAAATGTTGAACATATTCCCCGAACGAGCCTCGCTTCCATTCAGCTGGAACAAATTGAACATTTATCATGCTCGTAAATATATAGATTACGACACGGATAATGGGCATTTCCAATATTGATAATGCGAATTTTGGTCGTAATACGCGCGATTGTTCCAAATAGTCAAGAGAACTGCGAGACGTACTTACTGGAATGTGTTGCATCTTATATCACAATATTATTTCGAAGGAAGTTATTATAATAACAAGCAAAATTAAATACTGAAATATTCGATATTTTGTAGCTACCGTTCGTTAAATTTTATTTAACAGGTTTCCTCGGATGTGAAATCTAAGCGAAGGAACAAATCAAATTAAAAACAGAAAACACGTAAAAAATTGAAATATTTTAAACATTTGAAAAATTCCCACGTTTGCAATGTTGAACAGCAGAATTTGATTGAAGTAAAATTATTTCGGGAACGAAATATCGCAACAACTCAGTTAATTTCGGTTCGTTTAATTTTGTGAAATTTCACTGAATATCGACCCACTCGATCATCTTTAATATCAATGTATGCACGATTCGATTTGCTCGAAAGTTTATTGTTTCACAAAAATTACAATATCGTCTTTACCGACTTGAAATTCGACTGTCAAAGCCCCGGAAAGAGTTTATTTAAAATATTCCACTGTTCGTACGGAACTTCAACAATAAATTTGAGCTGCTGCTTAATTTACAGATAGCTATTCCAGCTATACTATTCGATCATACGTCCCGAATATTAATAATAATAATATAATAATAATAATATTATAATAATAATATAATAATAATAATAATAAAATTAAAAATGCGACATTTAAAAATGAAAATCCCTATTGTCGTACGTTATATTTCATTTTCGACATGAACATCTACATTTGCACTTACATTTGCAGCGTAACTTTTCCAGGAAGAGGGACCAAGAAGGAAAAAGAGAATAAGTGAAACGCGATTGAAAATTTGTAACGAATGCAAATACACGTAGCGAGATAAATTGAAATATGGTTGAAACGTGGCTGAAACGTTGAATATATACATTGAATTTCTATTCAACGTGTCTTGGGAGTTTGCTTGTTCTCTCGAGTGTACATAATGCCGAAAAATCGTCGATTTTCATCCAGCATACGCAGTTCCGTAGATTTTTAGTAGTTATTCTAAAATTTCGACTCGACGTTGGTAAATCCAGTAAAGCGCGACATTAAATCGTTCGATGCAAACGTGTTTTAAATATAAATATTAATACTCTTGAATGTAACAAAGAATTCGCCAGAAAATTTAATATTGCAACAATATATTTCAGTTTTTGCTAGATAACAGCGCGACAACAGCAGGGAGTTATAAGTGTGAAAATTGGAGTATAATATAGGAGACGAGTTAACGGCAAGTAGCTGAAGAATTTCACGAATTTGTCGAAGGAATGTCGAAAATTTCGTAGAGCGATACAATGAGAAAAAAAAAGTGTCACGTTGGTGAAGATTCGATACCCGAGATTTACTTCCAAGATCCCTCGTTCTTTTCCTGTTGTTATAAATGAGAAATTCTCCAAATAATTCTCAACTAATAAATCTGAATTATCTAATTTCCTAAATTAATACCTAAACCTAAATTTTTAAAGGTTCGTCTAATAATTAGGCTCTTTTATAGATAGGAAAATGAAAAAAAAAAGATAGAATAGTTTAAGAATTCTAATGGTTACAAAAGAATTTAGATACTGAATTTCCTAAATCTAAGTTTCCCAAATTTTTAAAAATTCGTCTAATAATTAGACTCTTTTATAGGTAGGAAAATAAAACAAAAAAGGTAGAATAGTTTAACAATTCTAATAATTATAAAAAAACTTAGATACTGAATTTCCTAAATTAATACTTACATCTAAATTTTTAAAAATTTCTCTAATAACTAGACTCTTTTATAGATAGGAAAATAAAAAAAAAAAAGATAGAATAGTTTAAGAATTCTAATGGTTACAAAAGAATTTAGATACTGAATTTCCTAAATTAGCTAATTTCCTAAATTTAAGTTTCCTAAATTTTTAAAAATTTGTCTAATAATTAGACTCTTCTATAGATAAGAAAATGAAAAAAAAAGGTAGAATAGTTTAACAATTCTAATGATTATAAAAGAACTTAGATACTGAATTTCCTAAATTAGCTAATTTCCTAAATCTAAGTTTCCTAAATTTTTACAAATTCGTCTAATACTTTTATAGATAGGAAAGTAAAAAAACAAGATAGAATAGTTTAACAATTCTAATGGTTACAAAAGAACTTAGATACTGAATTTCCTAAATTAGCTAATTTCCTAAATCTAAATTTTTAAAAATTCGTCTAATAATTAGGCTTTTTTATAGATAGGAAGATAGAAAAAAGAGACAGAATAGTTTAACAATTCTAATGGTTACAAAAGAACTTAGGTACTGAATTTCCAACCGACACCGCTTCTCACAGCTTTTACATAAGTGTAGTTAAACCGTTTCTACTGATGGCAGTTGTAACTCCATTACTTCCGTTGAAATTGTCGGCTTACCCTCTTCCGATGCCATCGACCACAGCGCAAGAAATTTTCATATAATTCTTATAATTTTCCAGTCACGTTAAAAGCAAGTGTTCCATCAATCCGTGAAAAGGAACGCTTGCACGATTTATAATTTTACTGTATTATCCGTCCATTCGATTTAGAGTATCTATTATTGTAATAATATTCGGACAATATGGTGTAAAATTACGTAAAATTACTGTTCTATTGGTCGGAAAGATTCTATGGGAAAGAGTAACGAATATTCAGAAAACAATATAATAGATATTTTATATATAATATATATATAATATAAAATATAATATATAAATATAAAATAATATATAATATAAAATATATTATTTCCCAAATATTCGTTACTCTTTCATATATATATTTTATAGGAATTTCTATATATATATATTTCTATAGAAAGAGAATTATTACCATAATCTCCAATTTTGAAGAAGAATTTTAAACTGGATTGCAAAGAGATCAAATCAGGAATAACAAAATTACATTCTTTATTATTTATTATTTCACGAGAGCAAATAAGAAAAAATTTCAACTTTACCTATGCCAGGCAAAAATTAACCTTATTTCATGGTCACTATCTAGTTGTTGAATAGAGCAATTCAATGGCGAAACGTTCGAGTAGCAATTGTACGAATAATTTCACTGTTGTTCCACTAAAATTTCCCTCAGTACACAAATTGTTCGCGTTGAATTGAATTTTCAACATCTCTAAACAACGAGGATGAAGAAGGAAAAGTTTCAGTTCAAATCAATCCAGAACGATTTTATAACGTCACGCGTTTATGATATCAAACAATTATTAACATCGAAACAACCTTTACCCTTAATACGTATCAAAATATTTTCACACGTAGACCACTGAAATCAAAACACTGGTAATTAAAATATTTGTACAGATTTGTACATGTCGAAACATTAATAATCGACACTAATTTTGACAAAAAAAAAAAAACTACCGTTGCAAAAGAAAAAGGAAAAAGAAAATCTGAAATCGGTGTTTCTTGTGTTGAAACAGAACGTCTCAACGTTCGCGCAGCAATTGCACGAATAATTTCACCGCCATTCTACTGAAACTTCCTTTATCCGCTACACGCAAATCGCGCCGCGTTAAATTGAACTCGTACACGTTTCGAGAAGAGAGAGAGGCGAAAATGGGGGGGAGGGGGGTTGGAAAAAAGAATTTCAATTTCACCGACGCCAGCCAACAATTACACCGAAACACGATCGGCCCGCAGCACGGGCACTCTATCGAATGTCCATTTAGCAATAACATTTGTCCAGGGGTCCCCGCGATCGTGGCTCCGTAACGGGCGATATAAATCAACGCTTAATAGAATCCCGATTACCCTGGGCCAAGGTAGATCGAACGAGGTCTATAGGTTGGACAACGAAAAATGGGAATAACGCGGCGGAATAATTTACTGCCTATGAGCCGTGAAATACGAACGTCGCGCTGTCTCGCAACAGTGGAGTGAATCGCTTATTTCTGCGGCCGTGGCGCGTGACGCAACGCGCGTGCATTGCCAACGATTCGCGGCGAACGAAACGAATCCACGAAATGGCGACGCTCGCGTAAAAAGACGAACTTTCACGTCTAGATCTGCAAGTCCGCGCAGAATGGAGTTCGTTTCACTTCTGGTCATTTGGACTCTGGCGCGTTACACAGAGTGGAAATGAATAATTAAGCGACTGCAGAGATATAACTGACTGTAAAAAGGTAGCATAATCAATTGATTTTTAAATGAAATCTGAAACGAACGGATTAATGAAATATATACTGTTTCATATTTATTATATGAATTTAAAATTTTGATAAAAATGTTAAAATTTTTTTATGGGACGACAAGAGGCTATAGAATTGTATGTTAATTTAATTTTATAATTAACATAAAATTTAATTTAACATTTAATTGGGAGAATTATTAAATTCAATGAATTTTAATTAATAAAAACTTTAATTTAAGAAAATATTTTGATCTTTAATTTATAATTATTAGATAGGAATTATTTAATATTGAGCATGCGTGCTAACAGCGACTTTATGGTCCTATAATTACGTAACGTTTATATTTCGAATAATGTTAACAGTTAGTTTTATCGTTCGATTACTTAGACTCACGTTGATGCTACAACTATGATAAATCAAACGTTGGTGAAACCTAATACGAAAATTACGTAAAATAGACATCCACGCGTCCAGAATCATAAAGTCGCTGTTAGGACACACGCGTTCGCAGTGTTAAATGATTAAGAAACCATTTTTCAGAAATTCTTCACTATTAAATTGCGATCTATAGTTCCTTGCAAAAGTTTTTTACCTTCGTGATAAGTAAAATATAATGCAAAAAAAAATTTTTTGACCTTGAAAATCTTGAGATTTTTTACATTTAATTTCCATCAAATCGTAGAATTCATCGATGTAGAATTCATCGATGATAGCCATAGATAAACTTTTTCTTTCCACTTTGTACATACATATGGGTCACGAACTGTTTCGTGATTGGTCGACCAGGCGAATCGCATTTTTTTATTCTTTTTAAATATAATTTGATGGCAATCGCCATCATTTTAATTGGAAAATTAGTGAATTGTTGCGCGTTTTTTTAATTTTCGCGAAAACGATTATTAATATTAATAAAATATTATATATTTCTGTATACTTCGTGTATTTCTACATTTTAGAATTCAAATTATATTTTTATACTTCACTGTATTAAAAATATAATAAAATATACGTAATTTATTACAATTTATAATATATATTATAATTTATTTTGTATTCTACTCATACCATATCTTGTATTTTGCACATTTTATGTATTTTTCTTTCATTTTTTATATTTTTGTATTCTACGTATTTTTTCATTTCTCAATCCCCTATAAATCCATAAAAGTCCGTAACTTCTTAAGTATGTCGTCGAGGAAAATGTAACAACTTTAAAAAAAGGGGGGAAAAATTTATAGTTTCGGTTCGATTATTCGAAAGCTTACTTCTCTTAACGGTTCGTGATACAAAATGAAATTATAGAAACAAGAAAAATTGTGAATTTAATACAACGTGAATCGAAGAGACAAACGTAAAAATATTTCGAGATATTTCGCAATAAGAGTGGTATTTTCGTAGACTCAAGACTTCCTCTTCCACGTTCGCGATATGAATTACAAAATAAATTATAGAAACAAGAAATATTGTGAATTCAATGCAACGTGAATCGAAGAAACCAATGCAAAAATATTGCGAGACGTTTCGTAATAAGACAAGTATTTTCGCAGACTCTGTTCTTCTTCCACGTATGTACTTATAAATTAAAGTGGATGGTCAATAGATACCAGAACGAGCAACGAATCACGTTTTTCACGGACGTTCGCTTCGTCCAACTCCGAAAATGATACGAATCTCTCGGAAGAGCATCTGAATTCAACGCGGCTAGACTCGAGTAACCGAGCAAACATGCAAGGAGCAGAGGAGCGTGTGTACAACTATAACGAGACCAATGACGTAAAATCGCACGATATTAAATTGGCCTCGTCGAGATCTCGCCGTAACGAGCGAAACGAGCAACGCGAATTTTCGTCGAAAATAAATGAAACCCGTAGAAGAGGGAAAACTGTTTCACGTGGGGCAACGCGTTAATGACGATAAAGGAACGGAAGGTGTGGAAAACAGGTCGACCGAGAACGCCGTTTAATCATCGAATTGGCCATCATTTTTTCCGACCTGTCCTGTCGAGGAGTATTTCCACCGCGCGGGATCGTGTTCCCGCGATTAAAAGCGAGAGAGAGAGAGAGAGAGAGAGAGAGAAAGAGCAAAAATGTAAATTACAGACCCGTGGAAACTCGATTGCACGTGTAACACTTCGACGCGCATGCTAGTCGCGACTGATGTGAATGCTTGCTGATTCTATTGTCGCGATAAAATTGCACGTTCACCCCCTCACCCCCGTTCTGTGACCCTTCTCTTTCCTTTTTTTTTTCTTTTTTCTCAAAAAATTCCGAACGAATCACGCAATTCATTTCCGACGTTAGAAAAAAAAAGAAAAAAAGAGCGGAAGGTAACTCTGAGGGAAACGAGAAAGCAGATATTCATCGTAACACGCGGCGTTCTCTGCAGGACGCAATTTTCAATTTAAATTGCTACGATATAGGCCGCGCCTGTCTCCGCGCTGAAAACGCTTTACATTTAAATTGTAGAATCGAAATGTCAAGGGGTGTTTTATCGCACTCGCGGCGATAGGTGAAGACTGGGGGAGGGGATGGGAAAAATGTACACGGGGATTGGTCGTTGCTTCGACAATGACATAGGTGAAGAAGAATTAAAATTTACAAACGAGAGCGTTTCGGTTTGATCGAGCGATCGATCGTCGTGGTTCTCCATCTGCGACAAGTTTTTTTTTCATCGATCTTTGCTCGCCGTGATCTTCGAACGATGTTCTTCTAGGAATGTAATACTTTGATGTGTATTTCATAAAATTCAAAATGATTTTCAAATGGATGAGAAGATTGACACGTGAATATATTAAGAGTATCATAGAGTGATACATTTGGTAATTTATTAAGAGCACATTAATATGTTAAAAGTAACGTAAGTGATGTCGTTTTTTTTTAAATTTAATTCTTAAATTTTTAATTATCAATTTCTCTTGAATTTAATCTTAAATCTGAAATTTAATTAAACATTATCATTTGGTGACGATAATTTTCAAAAAAGTAAAATTTTGTACAGCATCGAAAAACAACATTACTTACGGGTATTCCTATTAATACACGATATTAGCACATGATGATTATGTACAATATGATATTATACATAACACAATATAACAATTAGTATACTATATAATATATCAATGTAACAGTTTTGGGAAACATTAAAAATTTGCAGTTCGATTAAAAAACTAATCTGCGTTCGTAATTTTCACGTCGCCGGTCTACGATTTAAAAGGAATTTTTAATCCCTGAATTTCCATGTGAAATCAAACGATCATTTCTAAAATATCCTGTAATCTCGAAGGTTTCCTACGAAAAAAAGAAGCGAAAAAATCTAATCCCCTTTCGTGAAAGAGGTTGCCTCTCGCTGGATATGATCTCTTTCGATAAGTATTTGGCTTATCAGGTACAGATAATCCTTCAACAGAAGTATTTTTATCCTACTAATTAAATTCTCCGTAACTTTCGAAATTCTTACGCTCCGAGTTTTAGTACGTCATTTATTTACTTGAATGCATCGGTCGTTAGAGATCTCATTAACGCGAGTCTATCTCGAATTCACGTTTATTATTATTATTCAGACACGCATAATAGTTGGGATTTCAACTTCTGATCGATTTATTGTAACAATACATTAGTTTTACAATTATGTCAAATCATGTTGTGATTGTAACAATGTGTACAAATTAATTGATTGCGAATTTATTGTCACGCGTAGCAGCTGTCAATATTGTATAAAATTAGTGGACTACAACGAGTACAATTAAATACATGATTTTGGATTATAATATTAATTAATGTATAGGGTGGGTGAAAAATCACTGTAAATTTGCGAACGTTCTGACGGTCATTTGAAAGAAATAATTTTGAATACACGATGAAATTAATAAAACTAGTTTTTTCTTGTATTTTGATGTTTCATTTAAAAAAGTAGATGGGAAGAAACTTTTGGCCACCCTATATATTTTTTCTCTATCCTGCGTATATCAATTAAGTGAGAAGACCTTTTATTAACATTTACTGTGACAAATGATGAAAATTATAAAATTTATGAGCAATGAGCCAATATACGTTCTATCAGAAATAATCAAATACCCAAATTGAACAGCACTGTACACTACCGTGTACAGAAATATTTGGACAATTTTCTAAATTATTAAACACACCACGAACGAAATGCAATTCAAATGAATCTTTTTAACCCAGATAACAGATATCGATAAAAAATAATAGCTAACAGTACAATAGTCAGGTTAGGTCAAATTTAGGTTAGGTTTGACCGAAGACACTGGACCGTGACTCCAAGCGACGTTCGTTCATTATTGAAATTTCAAAACTGATTAAATACTAAAATACGTGTTTTGAAGCTAAAGTAAAATAAAATTATGCAAATTTTACGAAGCGTTGATTATTCGTTAAAATATATTGAAACTTGTAGATGCAGAGAATCAACAGAAATATCGCGCTCTCGATGGAATTGCGCCAAGTGTCCAATCATTCGTGCGTGGTGGTGGCCGCTACGTCTACCCATCTCGAGAGTAATTAATAACCTAACTGAAGCAAAATTACAAAAAAAAAAATGGCTCGTAAATTAGGGACGAGCAGACCTCGTAGAAACGGCTAAAAGCAGGAGTCGCGTTTCGCTCGGTGTTCGAGTTGTACGCTCGGTCGAGACTGTTAAACGAAGCTCGCTCGCCAGCTTGGAATGATGGTTTTGCAGGATTTGCTACTTGCACAGTGCAAACAGCTCTCCGTAGAATTGCTTGACTCTTCTTCCGCGTCATTTTTTTTCTGTTTTTTTTTTTCTTTTTGCAACTACTTTCCAGCTCGACTGGCTCGTTCCGTGTTTAGAACCGTCTCAAGATCTCTAAATGCCTGGAAAAAACGACGACGAAACGTGTCGCTCGCGACCAGCCCCGATCGGGAAACTTTCCACCAACCAAGGTGAAAAATAAGAGGAAAGAAAAAGACAAGAGGGGAGGGTGGAGGGGGCACACGCGTCGAACTTGTTCCACGCAATTTACTCGGCATTCTCCATGCATCGATTCTACTCTTGCGAGGCGGAACTTCGAACGTTATGGCAACTTTCCAGCTTTGCCCAATGTACGATTCGATTCTACGAATTTTCGTTCGACTCTGCGCTTTGCGACATGTTCTCGCCCTTTGTCGGTCACTCGTGTGTCTAAAATTTTTGTTTCAGAAGGTACACGTTTTTAATGGTCACGTGTAGTGTTATGTGAACACCAGTCACGTGAACTGTGTATTTTCTACTGTATATAATATTATTACAGTGTATTTTCTACTGTATATAATACTATTACAGTGTATTTTCTACTGTATATAATATCATTACAGTGTATTTTGTACTGTATATAATATTATTACAGTGTATTTTCTACGTATATAATACTATTACAATGTATTTTCTACGTATATAATATTATTACAGTGTATTTTCTACTGTGTATGATATTATTACAGTGTATTTTCTACTGTATATAATATTATTACAGTGTATTTTCTACTGTATATAATATTATTACAGTGTATTTTCTACTGTATATAATATTATTATAGTGTATTTTCTACGTATATAATATTATTTTCTACGTATATAATTTTTATTTAATTTTAGTATTTATTTAGTTTAGTTTAGTTTAATTATCAGTATTTGTGTATAAATGTATTTATATATTTCGGAGCATTTACAGCATCAGAAACAAGGTACGAATGTATTGACGAAATTATGTAATTTGTTTTATGCGATTCATGTAATTTAACTGTCAAAAAATTTGGTTCGATTGTTTTTATTTTTTGTTAAGGAAATACTGATGTCTTTTCGTTTGTGTGATCTATGTACAAAGATATTTAGAATTTGGAAACAGATGGTATCTATTTTACTTCGCCGTGTTTTAAGTGATAAATCAATTCATTGCCGGTGCTAATCGCTTGTCATTCTCTTATGTGAAAATTCTGTTATCTAAACTAATTAGTTCATATAATGAATGAAGATTCTACTGTATTATAATTATGAAACGATTGCAAATAAATTACAAGAAAGAGAAAGAATCAGAGAATATATATAGATAATAAACCTCGTTTCAAAAGAAATTCTTAATGTTTTATTCGTATAAAGACAGATAATTGTGAGCATAAAATTTTATATCAATTCTAAAGAGTGCCTAAAAATGTCTCTTTTACTAAATCTTCGTTTACTATATCCTCTATTACTGTATCCTCGTTTTTTATTGTATTTCTTAATGAGAGAGACATCTCCACTTTGGTTGAATCAACAATTTCAGTAACTCGACAAAAATAATTACCGTTTCAAACATACTGTAAATTTATTTCATAATATAATACATTGTATTTCACTACCATACTTTATATTTGAAGCTAACTCCCTTTTAGTTACGTTTTTTCTTGAAATAAGGTATATAATAAAACATACACAAGCGCGGAGCTACAACTCCTTGCTTTCAATTATAAATTACTTACAAATGCAGAATTTCATATTAACCATCAGATAAATGTTCATAAAATATTTCCTATTGTTATATTTATTTATAGTATTATATTTATTTTTATTATCATATTATATTCACTTATTATATATATACTTTATTTATTTATTATATTTATATATTAAATATTAATATATTTATTTATTTAATATATTATATTATATTTATATATCTATTATATATATATATTTACTTATTATATTTTCTATTATTTTTTATTATTATATTATATTTACTCACAGCGTTGTGTTTACTTTTTTTTATTATTATATTACTCGATACGATCTCAGTTTCACTATTTAACGTTTCGAAGAGATCCAGAGGAAGCGCGCGTGTGCTTTTTAAATTCAGCACGGAGCTCGTCTCGGCCTCGAAAAGCTTGTGTGTAACGAAATTATTCCGAAAGTATACTCGACGAAACGATCCGCCGTAAATCGAGGTTAAAGCTTCTGGTAGCGGATCGAAGACGAGGAGACAGAGAAACCGCAATAAATTCACACGTTTGCACGCCGGCCGCTCTGTATCGAGTTACTGAAATCGCAAACTGAAATCCACGGGCGAATATTAGAAATTCAGCTCGGCAGCGCCGCCAAGTGTTGCTGTTTCCGTGTCAAGTGCACAGCCGAGAGTTCCAAGTTGTACCTGGTGGCTTTATGCTACGCGACGCTAGATAAACGGAACTTCATGCTCCAAAACAGTATTCGCGAGAAGCTTGTCGCGCGATAGGGCAACCCTGATCCCGTTGTCGAGGACACTAAGCGTGAAGATCGCTTGCTAATCTTTTTGGTCGAGTGTCGTTCCGCTGACATAACCGAGAATCTCGCGAAGTTATCGACGCTGATTGACGCTCGATCGTGTGTTAATCGAAAAGGGAGTTTTAATTTCAAACCAGTACGAAAACGATGTATATTTCACGTCTAATTAATCAATAAATTGGAATTTCTCCAAGTATTCGAGAGGTTCACAGGGAAAAGTTTTTTTTCTTTTCGAGCAAAGATTCGTTGACAAACTAATCAAATTTCTCAGTAATATCTAAAAACACTGGATCATTGGTAGAACAATCTATGGTCTCTGCAATGTCTGAAATTTCGCAGATATAAAACAAAACTGTATTTTTGAATGGTTTTGAAATCAAATGTATAAGTGAGCTTTTATCCTCCATTGCACCAGATTTTCCTATTTTTGTTTTGCTTCTCTAGTGGAAATTTCGTGCTTTAATTCTCAATGGTCATTCTACCATTGTTACACCACTGTTTCCACAAAATGTTTCCAAAATCGTGGTACAACCGGTCAGCAGGTAATTCTACGTGAATGAGAAAAAAAAAACAAGAAAATCAAGCTTGAATATTTACTAATTTCAAACTAAACACTTGAATTTAATTAATTCTAAACGTGAACGGGAAAGAATAATTAATAGGATAGTAATTCACATTCAAAAATAAGTAAAAAAATGTAGAATAAAATTTTTCTTCATTTTTAAGAAATATAGCTTGAATATGTTTCGCTCAGTACTTGTCAAACATCGATTTTCCCAAAAAATTTTGTTTCCATCTTTTCTTTGCAACTTATTTTTGAAGCATAGAATCACACCCTGACCAATTGTACTACGATTTTAGAAACACCCTGTATATGTAATAATATAAATGATATAATTAAAAACAAGTGAAATTATTAAAAAAAAAAACAAAACTACAAGAACATAGAAATCCAAAAGAAAAGATCCCTGACTGGTTTATCTTGGTCTCTACCATATTTACACTTATTTATAGTTAACATTAATGAACATCTTGACAAAGATAATTTATCAATAGAGACTATGGACTTGCTAGAAACGTTAGAATGAAAGAAAAAAAAAAGAAATTCAATTCGAAATGCTCAATGTTGGAAAATATCCAAAAATCTAGCAGAGCAATCGATTCACACTTAAATTGTATGTAAAAGTTTCGAGTTTCTGAATAATTCATGCCCCAGTGAAACACATCTTTATTTCATATTTCGCGAATTATATTACGTTCCATGGTTTATTTAACGGTCTGCAAATGCATAATTTCCGTAGCAGTTCAAAGAGATTGAAACATTTCTTTAGACATGCCTATAATTTCGATAGATTCTCTCGTGATAAATATAAATGAAAAGATGATTGTCATGTTTTGGCGTATCATTTTTGAAAAGGAGGAAAAGGTTGAAAAATTATCTTACGTTCATAGTAAAGAAACCTTGAAGCGTTTAAAACCTATTAGATATTATTCAAACAGTGAAATTTCTAAATTTGTGCTAAATCTCAAGAGAATATCAAGTTTCTCTCGGAACTCAGTCTCTTGTCGAAAAGGGTAAGAACTTTGAAATATGACAACAGAAAAGTAATCGAACCAAAATGGACAATGTACTGTCTAACAAAGATTCTGTTCCTTTTAAATATTTCATTTACGCACGAAAAAAAACGCAGCTACGTTTCGACACAGATGCACAAGTAGGCAAACAATAATGGAAAACTAACTGACGAAGCGAAATGAATTCGAATTAACATTTAACCGTGCACGTTACACGTTAGTTGCAGAACGCGTGATGCGCACGGTTAAATGTTAATTCGAGTTCATTTCGCTTCGTCAGTTCGCGCGCATTTGCACGCCACGGCCAAACAATCGTGCAACAATTTCCAAAAATGACGAGACGAAAAATTTTCGTCGCACAAATAAAAAAAA